>OZ022498.1:46619540-47219540 GCA_963989385.1 Ctena decussata | reverse complement strand
AGAAAAGTTTGTCATATATCCAATCACCGTTTTCTGGGTGAATCCAATGTCTCTTCTATCTGTTTTGTTCCGTGCACTTACCGGTATCACAGGGTATAAACCAGTCCGCCAATTTTCGCTTTCTGCAGAGACTGTCCATCATATTTGGCTTCCGCCGCGACTGTCCATGATCTCTTGCTTCCTGCGGGGACTACTGTCCTAAAAAATTGCTTCCTGTAGAGACTGTTCGCGTGACGTTGCGTCCTGCCGGGAGCCTCGGCAGGAAGCAGAATCACGCGGACAGTCTCTGCAGGAAGCCATTTATCATGTACAGAAGTGTCAGCAGGAAGCAAGAGATCGCGGACAGTCTCGGCGGAAGCCAACTATGATGGACAGTCTCTGCAGGAAGCGAAAATTGGCGGACTGGTTTATACCTTGTGGGTATTGCAGACTTATTCTTTGTCCGCGAAAATTACTCCAAAAAGCGAGGTGTCCATCATCTCTTGTGTCGACAAAAGTCAACATAGGCGTCTGAACTTGATCATGTAGGCTCCGCTTTGGATGATTTGATCATCTAGGCCCCGTAATGGCAACCACCGTAAAAGAGGGACGCTTTGGTGTACAACTGATGTTACATGTATTTGTTAACATATAGAACTTGTTAGAACTTGTGGTCCAGTTGTTAGAACTTGTGGTCCAACCCATTTGTATGTTTATTAAGAGGACAATAAAATATGTTTAGACTGCCATATAACATTTACTAACAGACGATTTTTTTTCATTATTTAATGATAAAGTTTTGTTCTATCAACTATTCTCACATCAAACATAGTTATGGTTATAATACCGTATACGCGGTAATTTTCGCGGGTTCAGGTTTTCGCGGTTTAGGGTCAAAACATACATATTAATTTTCGCGATTTTTTATTTTCGCGGTTAGCAACATGCGCGAAAAGTAAAATTGCTTCTTTTTCACTTGAGCCACTTCGGTCGCGTAGCGCAATCGGTAGGGCACCTCACTCATAAGTCAGAGGTCCTGGGTTCGATACCCGGTCTGGCCACATACTTTCGTTTGTCCTTCCGCTGATTCAAGAAGGGCAGTTGTCAGTTACTGGCGAAAGTATGTGCACTTTGTACTGGTTAACCGCTTAGGAGGTGTAAGCCTGCCCAGGAATAGTGTGATTAGGTTAACTGACCGTCCCGACATGACCATAGCTGTTTACCGTGGACGTTAAACAATAAATCAACCAATCAATCAATCGTTCATTAGGCCGCAGGTTAATGGAAGAACTGGCTCAAGTGAAAAGTACCAGAATTTACCAAAGCAAACAGAAACAAAATATATTGACACTGTGTCCACTGAAGATACTTTGTAAGAAACCTGAAATTATTTCGCGGTTTCTAAGTGACCGCGAAAAATAAGACACCGCGAAAATTATCGCGTATACGGTATTCTGTTGCACTGCAAATGAAACAAAAAAGCTCTACAAATGATCAGAATTATACACAGTGAGAAAAACTTCGGAATCCTATAGGGGCCGTCGAAATCTCATACATTTGTGTATTATTATGTCGCCAGATATCCCATTTCGTGAGGTTGCGTTGGTCCCAACAGGATTCCATAATGCAGATCCGCTCTGTTCAGCGCTTGTGATGTGAAAGGCACGTGTAGCATTTGTTTACTCCTAATTGCTATTATGTTGTCATACATAGCATATTGCAATAAACTGAATATTTTGCACTGTGAAAGCAATTGCAAGTGCGAAAAAGCTGAAATTCTTCGGATTTATAGACATAATGTGTTAATGTGATCTACTGACTTGTTGAGGAATAAATTACCCGTCGATTCGTATTAGCTGAAAATACGTTTATGACTTACTCAAATCGCTTAAACAGTCAGCATGTCATGCATATATCATTTTTTTTTGAAAATAAAAGAATAAATCCATAAATACTAAGGATTTAAATGTGGTTCTACAGAGCTACTTTACTTTAAGAAAACATATAAAGAAATATATCTGCTACCACCCCTACTCCTACTAATACGGGATACATATACGTGTATACAATACCATCAAATAAGGCACGCCGAAGTATTTAGGTCGTAAATTACTACAGAATGCATATATATTTGAACCCTGGATGCCTGAGTATTGGTCAGCGCGTTAACCACTGAATTATGAA
Organism: Ctena decussata; assembly: GCA_963989385.1. Classification (NCBI taxonomy): domain Eukaryota; kingdom Metazoa; phylum Mollusca; class Bivalvia; order Lucinida; family Lucinidae; genus Ctena; species Ctena decussata. The sequence continues at coordinate 47,217,377 of OZ022498.1, read as the reverse complement.
AGACGTTACAGCTAGCAACAAACTGGTAGCGCGCAAGGCTATAACTGCTCACGTCGTTGCCAAAATTATGACGTTTGAGCACCTTTCCTTACTTTTATAGATACCGCGTAGCAACTGTTTATCGAAAGAAAAGTATGGAAAATTATATAGACGGAAGTAAACACGTGCCAGACGACCACAACATATGCTGTGCCACAGAAACATCTCAGTTTAGGTTTGATCCCCAAGGATCCGTTCCTGAATGAAATCTACATACCAACAATAAATATTGTCATATATGATAGAAAAACACAAAACCAATTATTGTACTGACAACGTTTTAGAAATGTATTAAATTATAATACAGACACGTACCAGTTTTTCTTCAAATTCAATATGAAATCAGTTTAAAATTCACGAATGAAATTGCCCAAAGTTTGGGCAAAACAACAACACGGTACAAAGTTTAAGCTAAGAAAAGTTTGTCATATATCCAATCACCGTTTTCTGGGTGAATCCAATGTCTCTTCTATCTGTTTTGTTCCGTGCACTTACCGGTATCACAGGGTATAAACCAGTCCGCCAATTTTCGCTTTCTGCAGAGACTGTCCATCATATTTGGCTTCCGCCGCGACTGTCCATGATCTCTTGCTTCCTGCGGGGACTACTGTCCTAAAAAATTGCTTCCTGTAGAGACTGTTCGCGTGACGTTGCGTCCTGCCGGGAGCCTCGGCAGGAAGCAGAATCACGCGGACAGTCTCTGCAGGAAGCCATTTATCATGTACAGAAGTGTCAGCAGGAAGCAAGAGATCGCGGACAGTCTCGGCGGAAGCCAACTATGATGGACAGTCTCTGCAGGAAGCGAAAATTGGCGGACTGGTTTATACCTTGTGGGTATTGCAGACTTATTCTTTGTCCGCGAAAATTACTCCAAAAAGCGAGGTGTCCATCATCTCTTGTGTCGACAAAAGTCAACATAGGCGTCTGAACTTGATCATGTAGGCTCCGCTTTGGATGATTTGATCATCTAGGCCCCGTAATGGCAACCACCGTAAAAGAGGGACGCTTTGGTGTACAACTGATGTTACATGTATTTGTTAACATATAGAACTTGTTAGAACTTGTGGTCCAGTTGTTAGAACTTGTGGTCCAACCCATTTGTATGTTTATTAAGAGGACAATAAAATATGTTTAGACTGCCATATAACATTTACTAACAGACGATTTTTTTTCATTATTTAATGATAAAGTTTTGTTCTATCAACTATTCTCACATCAAACATAGTTATGGTTATAATACCGTATACGCGGTAATTTTCGCGGGTTCAGGTTTTCGCGGTTTAGGGTCAAAACATACATATTAATTTTCGCGATTTTTTATTTTCGCGGTTAGCAACATGCGCGAAAAGTAAAATTGCTTCTTTTTCACTTGAGCCACTTCGGTCGCGTAGCGCAATCGGTAGGGCACCTCACTCATAAGTCAGAGGTCCTGGGTTCGATACCCGGTCTGGCCACATACTTTCGTTTGTCCTTCCGCTGATTCAAGAAGGGCAGTTGTCAGTTACTGGCGAAAGTATGTGCACTTTGTACTGGTTAACCGCTTAGGAGGTGTAAGCCTGCCCAGGAATAGTGTGATTAGGTTAACTGACCGTCCCGACATGACCATAGCTGTTTACCGTGGACGTTAAACAATAAATCAACCAATCAATCAATCGTTCATTAGGCCGCAGGTTAATGGAAGAACTGGCTCAAGTGAAAAGTACCAGAATTTACCAAAGCAAACAGAAACAAAATATATTGACACTGTGTCCACTGAAGATACTTTGTAAGAAACCTGAAATTATTTCGCGGTTTCTAAGTGACCGCGAAAAATAAGACACCGCGAAAATTATCGCGTATACGGTATTCTGTTGCACTGCAAATGAAACAAAAAAGCTCTACAAATGATCAGAATTATACACAGTGAGAAAAACTTCGGAATCCTATAGGGGCCGTCGAAATCTCATACATTTGTGTATTATTATGTCGCCAGATATCCCATTTCGTGAGGTTGCGTTGGTCCCAACAGGATTCCATAATGCAGATCCGCTCTGTTCAGCGCTTGTGATGTGAAAGGCACGTGTAGCATTTGTTTACTCCTAATTGCTATTATGTTGTCATACATAGCATATTGCAATAAACTGAATATTTTGCACTGTGAAAGCAATTGCAAGTGCGAAAAAGCTGAAATTCTTCGGATTTATAGACATAATGTGTTAATGTGATCTACTGACTTGTTGAGGAATAAATTACCCGTCGATTCGTATTAGCTGAAAATACGTTTATGACTTACTCAAATCGCTTAAACAGTCAGCATGTCATGCATATATCATTTTTTTTTGAAAATAAAAGAATAAATCCATAAATACTAAGGATTTAAATGTGGTTCTACAGAGCTACTTTACTTTAAGAAAACATATAAAGAAATATATCTGCTACCACCCCTACTCCTACTAGTACGGGATACATATACGTGTATACAATACCATCAAATAAGGCACGCCGAAGTATTTAGGTCGTAAATTACTACAGAATGCATATATATTTGAACCCTGGATGCCTGAGTATTGGTCAGCGCGTTAACCACTGAATTATGAAAGACGTTACAGCTAGCAACAAACTGGTAGCGCGCAAGGCTATAACTGCTCACGTCGTTGCCAAAATTATGACGTTTGAGCACCTTTCCTTACTTTTATAGATACCGCGTAGCAACTGTTTATCGAACTAAAAGTATGGAAAATTATATAGACGGAAGTTGTCGGCACTTATGAAAAGAGATTCCTTATTTGTGATTAGAAAAAATGTCTTGGTTCAAGACTTTCTCACCCACCAGACAAGGAAATCCCTTCCCAGAGCTATCTAAGATTTCCTAGCTCGGCCTGCAATCTCAGCCTAGGCCCAGAAACTTTCTCATTCTGTCAATCATTGTTTAATTTAGAATAATAATATTAATTTAAAACTCCACTTGTGACCTTTCAGGTAGACTACATGCGGAATATGAAATTCACATCCGCTGATTACAGTAAATGTCACCGTAGATTCCCGATACGCTGTCAGTCATGCAAAATGCATGAACAAGTTGAAATTAACAGGATAGAACTATTTATAGAAAGTCAACTGGAAGTATACTAGAGTAATGGATTGAACAAACGGTTTATCATTGAAAGGCTTTTCTGTTTCATAAGATATACATGCAATAGGAGATAAATAAGGATGGCGTTGAGACCGCAACAAGGAAATCTCAGGCTTGTTTTCAGGTTATTTAAGCTCATACTCGGCAAGCCTCCCACGAGACTAAATAATTTGATAAACAGCATGAGATTTCCTTGTCTCGGCCTCAACCCCATCATAGATTCTATCAATCTCCCTGGTTGTCCGAATAGTTGGATTACCGTAATGGATAACACAGGAATGCTGTGACACTATAAACAAGACGGCCATCAGGCCCTGAATCGCTCACCTGAGTAACAATCTGATCCAAGGCGCCCATCCTCCGACCCCCTCTCGGTATGATAAGTTTTAACCCCAGAGACTTGGTTGGCAGGATTTACATAGGGGACCACTAAATATCACTTCATTATAAGCTCTGGGCCTTATGGTTAAAAAGAAGAAGATTCTTTTTAGTTTCTCCCATTATAAGTCTATGAGAGCTAATGATCCCCTTGGGTGTGGCCAATTTGGACCCCAGGGGCATGGTTGGCAGGATTTATGTAGAGGACCACTAAACATTGCTAAATACTGAATATCTTAGCTCTCGGTCTAATGGTTTCAGAGGAGAAGATTTTTGAAGGTACCTTAACTATACAGGCTCTATGAGGCCCTAGGGTGTGACCAGTTTGGACCCCACGGGCTTGAGTGGCAAGATTTATATGGGGGAACACTAACCAATGCTATATACTAAGTACATAAACTCTGGGCCTCAAGGTTTTAGAGAAGAAGATTTTTTTAAAAGATTTTCCCATTATGAGTCTATGGGAGCTAATGACCCTCCCGGGTGTGGCCAATTTGGACTCCCAGGGGCATGGTTGGCAGGATTTATGTAGAGGACTACACATTGCTACATACAAAATGTTTTTGCTCTACACCTCATGGTTTCAGAGAAGAAGATTTCTGAAGGTTCTTTAGCTATATAGCTCTATTTAAACAAAAGACCCCCTGGGGTATGGCCAGCTTGGACCAAGGGGCTTGACTGGCAGGATTTATGTGGGGGACCACTGACCATTGCTACATACTAAATATATAAGCTCTGGGCCTCATGGTTTCAGAGAAGAAGATTTTTTAAGATTTTCCCATTGTAAGTCTATGGGAGTTAAGGACCCCCGGCGCGTGGCCAGTTTGGACCCCAGGGGCATGGTTGGGACGATCTATGTAGAGGACTACTAAACATTGCTACATACTAAATGTCTTAGCTCTTAGACCTCATGGTTTCAGAGAAGAAGATTTTTTAAGGTTATTTAGCTACATAGCTCTACATAAACCAAAGACCCCCTGGGGTGTGGCCAATTTTGGCCCAAGGGGTTTTATTGGCAGGATTTATGTGGAGATCCACTAACCATTGCTACACACTCATTATATAAGCCCTGGGCCTCATGGTTTCAGAGAAGAAGATTCCCATTGTAAGACTGTGGGAGCTAATGACCCCTGGGGCGTGGTTGGCAGGATTTAGAGAACTACTAAACATTGCTACATACCAACTGTCTTTGCTCTCGGCCTCAAGGTTTCAGAGAAGAAGACTTTTGAAGTTTTTAGCCATATAGCTCTATATAAACAAAATACCCCCTGGGTGTGGTCAATTTTGACCCCAGGGGCTTGATTGGCAGGATTTATGGGGGGGGGGGGGGGGGGCACTAACCATTGCTACATACAAAATATATAAGCGCTGGGCCTTATGATTTCAGAGAAGATTTTTTAAGATTTTCCCATTGTAAGTTTACGGGAGTTAATGATCCCCGGGGCGTGGCCAGTTTGAACCTGAGGGGCATGGTTGGCAGGATTTATGTAGAGGACTACTAAACATTGCTACATACTAAATGTCTTTGCTCTCGGCCTCATGGTTTCAGAGAAGGAGATTTTTGAAGGTTATTTAGCTATATAACTCTATATAAACAAAATACCCCCTGGGTGTAGCCAATTTTGACCCCAGGGGCTTGATTGGCAGGATTTATGTGGGGGACCACTAACCATTGCTACATACAAATATATAAGCTCTGGGCCTCATGGTTTCAGAGAAGGTTTTTTTTAAAGTTTTTCCCATTATAAGTCTATGGGAGCTATATGTTGCCATGGCAACCAGAGTTCCAACCGGATCTGCCCTTTAACCTTATGCAGTAAATCCCCTACCCCAACAATGCTACACATAAAATTTGACCAAGATTGGCCAAGTGGTTATGGAGATAATCTTGTTTGAAAATGTGAACGGACGACGGACGACAGAGCCTCCCTATACTTTAAGCTCATCTTGTGAGCCTACGGCTCAGGTGAGCTAAAAACCGTTCGGACCGCGTGATTCCAAAACAAACCATGGACTGACTTTCGGACGACAAAGATTTTCAAGTTCGATTTTTCACCAACAGAATATAATTGCATATACCAGAATAGCACACAACGCGTTACCATTTGAGAGACATTCGCAGTTCGGTATTGCAAAATAAATAAATAAATATAAAAGAGGCCTAAGGGCCACACAGCTCACCAGAAATCCTTTTCAAAATTGCCATCAGATTTTTACAGGCTTGTACAAAATGTACAACTACAAAGTCTCAGTCTGATAGTCTGATATATAACTATTTTTCACATTTTGATTGCCATGGCAAGCTTAAAAGGATAATTTTCAAAGGATTTTTGCAATTTTTTCTTTTTGGTTGCCATGGCAACCGATCAAAATGAGCAGTGTGTAGAAAAAGCAACAACATAGGCTAATAAAAGACCCATGGAATATTTCTGAAAATGTAATGTCAGAATACCAGCAATGGCTTAGCAGTGAATCCAGTTTTTTTTCCATGATAAGTTGCCATACCAACCATATCCTTTGAACAATGACAATGAAAAACATAAAATCTTTAAAGGCCAATATAATAAGCATGTCTATGAAGTCTCTGCCTCATAGAGCATATGGTTTCTGAGGAGATAACATAAGGTACTTTTTGCATTTTGGTTTTCATGACAACAAATAAAAAATGAGCAGTGGGATAAAATCAAATGACTGATAGAAGACTACCCGTGGAACATTTATGTAAAAGTTTTGTCAAAACGTCCGCAATGGCTTGGCAGTAGATGCCATTTTTCAATTTTTCTTATTTTAAGTCTATGTAAACTCTAAGTTGCCATGGCAACCAAACTAAACAGCTGATTTTCATACCCCCCCCACCCCCTTAAAATCTGTAAAGACTTATATGATGAATACTTCTATAAAATCTCAGCCTCATAGAGCGTATGTTTTCCGAGAAGATAATTTTTAAGTATATTCCTTTCCTTTTTGCATTTTGGTTTCCATGGCAACCAGTGAAATGAGCACTGGGCCAAAAATCATATGACTGATAGAAGACTACTCAAGAAATCTATAAAAGTGTTATCAAATATCTGCAATGACTTAGCAACACATGCCATTTTTCAATTTTAAGTATATTCCTTTCCTTTTTTGCGTTTTGGTTTCCATTGCAACCAATAAAAATGAGCAGTGGGCCAAAAAACATATGACTGATGGAAGACGACTCAAGAAATCTATAAAAGTTTTGTCAAATATCTGCAATGACTTTCGGACGACAAAGATTTTCAAGTTCGAATTTTCACCAACAGAATACAATTGCATATACCAGAATAGCACACATGCCATTTTTCAATTTCCCCATTATAAGTCAACAGAAACTCTAAGTTGCCATAGCAACCAAACTAAACAGTCGATTTTCATAAAAGACACAAACTTCCAATCCCTTAGCCGAAGTATGCCACAGTTGAACTCTTGGCCCAATCGACGCGGTGGCTTCAGAGAAGGCGTCGTTTGAAAGGGTTGACGACATACGACGACGACGGACAACTGTCTATCCTATGAGCTACCCCAGAGCCTTCGGCTCTGATGAGCTAAAATGAATAAAATATTACAACAGTATAGGAATGTATTTACTTTACTTTGATTTTATCGATGTGTAAACGCCGGCGAATCACTCAAAAACTAAATGAAGCAAAACTGGTTTTATGTCAGGTCTGTAAAGGATTCGCAGCCGTTTACAAAATTATTACATCTCAAAAAATCAAAATCACTTTTTGTAATTCCAACTTTGTCCAACTTTTTATGTTTGTCTATCGTCCATTTGTTTTCTACTGTGGAACAGGGGCCGTATTCATAAAGCCACTTAAGTCGTTGCTATGCTGTTGCTAAGGCTAAATATCTATAAAGGAGATTCCCTACAACTATGAAATTTGCTCTGGAGGAACAGTCTTACAAAGACTGTTCCTCCTGAGCAAATTGCATAGTTGTAGGGAATCTCCTTCAAAGAATTTAGCCTTAGCAACAGCATAGCAACCACTTAAGTCGTTTTATGAATACGGCCCCAGGTGACTTAAGAGACCCATTAGTACGTCAGCCTATCCAATTTAAAATTACATACATGTACATATAAATGGTGCGTTACCTCTAAGGGTCAGTATAGAATACTTTATGGGATTCATTGCTCTGTTTTTCTTTAGCTATAAATATGACTCCTTCCAATAGATTGTCTTTAAAATAGCATTATGCATATCTTAACTATGTCTTTAACATATATGCAAAATTTGACAGTAATTTGTCAAAAACGGTGGAAGGAGTTGACTATAAAAGCTTCTTCAAAGGCAATATATTTTTGCAGAAACCAAAGGCAGAAAAATCGTGCAACAAAGGCAACAAACATCATTACGAGACTACGAACGTACTAGACTAGTTCTCTCCTCTTATAGCTACAGCATATAGGGATCGGTAAAGACCAATTCAAACGGGCATGATTCTGCCCGTGAGACTTGAGTGAGAACTAACGAGATCAGGGGAAGTAACTCCAAGAAACTAAAAAATGGCGCGGGATGTTGTTTTTATGATGGCGTGTTTTCGATTTTCAGTGTTTCTTCGGCTTAGTTCACAAACATATGTGTATAATTATTCCTCTGAACGCTGAAAATGCAGGAATTGCGAAATTCAAATCGCAGTGAAATTCCGCCACCTTGGAACCATCGCCGAATTTCATTTGTTACGGACTAGTTGATTGGCTAATGTATTATCCAATGAAAGCCGTGATAACAGTAGTCTTTACCAGTTGCCACACACTGTTGTGGACACAAGCGGAACCAGTTTAAAAATGATGGTTTGCTGCGTTCCTACTAACTCAACAACTTTCAAACTCAGCCCTACCTACTCCAAGCGGATAATTGTTCTTACTCTCTTAAAATCAACTGACAATGCTCTATATTGATACCAAGTTTTGTGAAAATATCTGCAACGATTTTAAAGTTATAGAGAGGAAACGATTTCCATACTAAAATTACATAAGGACATAATCCTGATAAAATGTAGATTGAGTTATTGTCCTTGTTCTCTGCACATAGTCTGATGATGCTTTACATATGTATTAAGCTTCATGAAAATAATTTTTTAGGTTTTAAATTTATAGAGTGGACAAAATTTCTATAATAAAAATTAAAAAAGGAGCATAATTCCAGAAAGAGAGTGAATGGACTTATGATTCTTGTTCTCCGCACATCCTCTGATGATGCTTTATATTTGTACCAAGTTTCATGAAAATATCTTTGACGGTTTTAAAGTTATAGAGCAATTTTCATGCTAAAAATTACAAAGGGGCATAATTCCGTAAAAAAATACAGGTACAGTTATAGTTCTTAAGCTCTGCATATCTTCTGATGATGTTTTATATTTGTATCGAGTTTTGTGAAGCTATCTTCAACGGTTTTAAATTACAAAGCGGACACGATTTCTTTCTATTCTGAAAATTACAAAGGGGATAGTTCCATAATAATGTAGGTGGAGTTAGGTTCTTCTTCTCTGCACATCGTCTGATGATGCTTTATATTTGTACCAGTGTTTTACTGACTCATTCTTGTCTTCTTGTCCTCTACATGTCGCCTCACAACTGGCCACACTCCAAAAATATGTAACCCAGAGTTACTGTTGTTGCACTCTGCACGTCGCCTTACAATGCTTTACATTTGCATATTTTTCATGAAAATGGCTCAAAAGACTTTTCAACTTTCAGAGCACACACTGCCTTAAAGCAAAATGTACTCTTTTCAATGGTCAAAAGGATAACTGTCTCATTTCTTTCAAATCAGTGTAAAGTTTCATGAAAATATGCTAAAGGTTTTGAGATACAGAGCAGACACGGCCCTGTGGAAAAATGTACCATTTTCAATGTTCAAAGGGCCATACGTCTAAAGAGACGTAAATCAGAGTCACCTTTGTTGAGCTCTGCACATCGCTTAACAATGCTTTACATTTGTTTAAATATTCATAGTGTTTTCAAGTTAAAGGTTGGACTAAAATAATGGCAAACCCTACTGTTTTCAATGTTCAAAGGACCATACTCCAACACTATATAATTCAGAATTACAGTTCTCTTTTGCTCTGCATGTCGTCTCATAATGCTTTACATTACAGTAAAAAAATCATGAAAATATCTATAAAGGTTTTTGAGTGACAGAGCAGACTCGACTTTTTACTTAAAATATATTATTTTCATTTTCAAGGGGTCACAACTCCAAAAATATTTAAACCAGAGTTACGGCTCTTGCGCTCTGACGTCGTCTACTGATGATTCACGTTTTTGTAAAGTTTTCACAGAAATATTTGAAATGATATTTGAAATACAGAGTGGACATGACCTTTTAGCTCTATCGTCAAAGGGCCACGAGTATAAAAAAGATGAAATCCAGAGTTCTGGTTCTTGATCTCTGCACGATGTTTAGTGATGATTAACATTTCCGAAAGGTTTCATTTCAATATCTGAAACGGTGTTTGAGTTACAGAGTAGACACGACTGTAAAGCAAAATCTACTATTTTCAATTGTTAAAGGGCCATAAGTTCAAAAATATGCAATCCAGAGTTACGGTTCTTGTGCTCTGCGCGTGGTCTGATACTTTACATTTGTGTAAAGTTTCATCAAAACATCTCGAACCGATTTTGAATTACAGAGCGCACATGACTTTTTGACAGACTGACGGACAAGACGACCAGGGCAAAAGCAGCATCTCCCATCCCTTCGGGGGTGACAGTCACCCCCGAAGGGATGGGAGGCACTGCTTATAATAAGGGATTTTCCCTCTCTAGAATGACCCTAAGTATCTAAATCAGTCTTGAAATTTTGCTATAAGATGGGTTTTCTCCTTGCAAATCAATCCCAAAAATCTAGATCCGTCTTTATAAGCTGGGCCTAGAGATTTTGGTTTGTTTTGGAAGGAAGATATAAGACGGATCTAGATCTTTTTATTGCTTGGAAGGGGTGAAACATCATACAACCAAAGAAATACGATATTTGTCACATTCTTCATGTTATGTATACCTGAATCATCAACCATGCACTCTTCATCTGATTCTTCCACCATTTCCCCATCCTCCCTCTGCAGCCAGGGATGCCATGACCTTTTAGGGGACAACTTTTCCCCAGTGAACTTTCCAGGGTCTAAAATGTCTGCAACAGAGAAAGACGTGGTATTGACTCTGACCGGTGACTGTCCATTACTGGCAGCAGACGACTCATTTTCAACTTCCGGTCTCTGACCGTTTTCTACCTCCTTCACAAGACATCCTGTTTTGTTACCGTATTCAGTGTCTGTGGCGGGAGAGTCCGCTTTTGATATGTCATCTTTCTTCTCCTGGATAGCAATTTGCTCCTGGACGTAGTTCACTTTTCCTTTTTCTGAAGTGTCAGAATCACATTTAGCGATTACACTGGTATTGGGCTTCGCAACATTTTGTTTTAAATCGAATTCTTTAGCATATATTGAGAATATGTTTTTCCTTATTTCTTCTATTTTAGCATGTGTTGCTTTTGAGAAGCTTTCATTGTTCTCGACAATATTAGTTTCCATTACAACATTCATAGATTTCGTAATAATGGCATCTCTTTTAGTACATTGTTTTAGAAACGGTTATAATTCAATATTGTGCAAAATTAACAAGTTAGCGTAAGAATAACTATCATAATATCCAAAGAAGTTCATTTGCAAATTATTCAGGATAACTTATCCTTTATATCCAAAAATATATATTCTTTTTAATAATACTTAACGCTAAAACAAATGATCGATTTACAAAAACCAATGAATACACATTTACCGCTTAATATTGTAGGCGTGTACCATTCACAGCGCATGCGTTATTGGGCGGAGTCTCTGATAGGAGGCAAATTCTGCCTACTCGCTAACAACTTTATTTCCTCAGCGAGTTCTAATTGGCTATCAAAATAATTGGAAACACGAGGTATGAAATTGGATATCATTAACTCGCTTTCAATGGATAATCGGGTATGAACGTTAGGAAAATGGTGGCAAATTGTATCTTTATCAATGATTGATAGCTTACTGCGGTTGAAGATTATTACTGTTTGACGATGGTTAAGAGCACTTTACGGAAAACGAAAACCGTATTTTTGACACTTTTGTTGATGTGTTTTTACTTAATTGCAGAGTGACTGGAAAACGCTGCCCTTTCAGCCATGCACTGTTACCACGAACGAGAGCAAGTAATTGTTTTAGCACGCGCAAATATATAATTTGTAATACATTATTTGCTTAAATTTGTTTCTGTCTTAGAGAGTGAGTGTTCAAGTTTAGCTAATCATTACGAGGACAGTAAATGCAGGGCTTTATTGAACCCCCCATTAATTGGCTAGCAGTTCCATGAAAAAAAAAAAAAAAAAAAAAAAAATTAAAATACATATATAAAAAAATTTTTTTATATACATATAATTTGAAAACAGAAATATCTAAAGCAGTGTAGACTTTTCGAAGGACAGTAACCTTTGCCACCTAAGGACAAACGATATTCTCAAAATACGAGTATATACATGCAATTAACGATATTCTCAATATTAGTTCATTACAATATAGTGGAGCGGGATATAGCGAAAATACTTCAGTTGATGATACAAGCATAAAGTTTACAGAATAGCAAGTACCTGGCATGCACTTTAACATAAGATCGTGGGCCACTTGAAATTATGTCATTTTCAAGATGGCCGCCGCAAAAACAAAATGTCCGCCATTTTTATGTACTTTTCAGCACATTATTTAAGGTAATAGCCCATGGGCCCGTTGGCATGGATGTTTATTTTATGCCCTGATCATAGTCACTTAGAACTGTCACTTAGGAGTTGCAAAATGGTTGTTGCCAGTTTTTCTTTCAACACTTTACCGAAAACAAATGACCAAAGTGGTGGGTGGGGTAACACTGATCCATTACAGCACCTAAATGCAATAAACGCAATGAAGAAAACACTTTGTGTCATAAATATCCTTTTTAAAATGTTCTTATACATAAAAAGCATACTGAAGTTTAGAAATGACGATCAAAAAGCATGATATATACGTAACGTATATAACTGTAGCTAAAATACAAATGTTTAATCAGAAACAGACCAACCGGTTGAATGATTTTTTTTTACATGTGGTCCTAAATGAGCATAATCTATCGCTCTTATTTGACTCATGCTCATCTCAACTTTGACAGAATTCCTTGATATATTTTGAATCACTTAGGTTGCAGTTAGTAGTGGCAATATCATTTGAAGACAGAATATAACTTATTTCTTATGATTCCCGAAACACGGGTGAGAAAGTATAACTAGCTGTAGCCTGCATTATGTCTAAAATAGAAAAAAGTATACAAGTACGCATGTAAAATGCCATTCTTATATTCATTAGACTATAAAAACCTTGGGTTGTATCTGAAAGGCACCCAAACAGTAACATTACGTAACATAATCGAAATCCGTCCGAGGAAGAATAATCCAGGGTCATATGTAATAAAAATGGGGTCGTCGTGTAGACATGAACTTCAATTTAATGTTGTTACCAAAATCATTAAAGCAGTCTTTCAACAGCTCAAAAATTGTTGTTGCTATATCATTTTATGTGTTTTACCTAGAAACTGATCAAAGTAACGGATGGGGTAACATTAGCGTGTTGCAGCAGCAAACTGTTACAAATGAAATGTGGGGAACAATTAACGTTATAAATGTAAAGAGCAATTAAAACTATCAATAAGATTTTTTTATAATTAAATAAATAAAAAATATTGACATATTTAGAAAAAGATAGTCATCAGTTAGATAAGTCTATAAGTCTAGTAACATATATAAGATAGTCATCAGTCAGTAAGACCAGTAACGTATATAACCGTGACTAAAACACAATTAACAAACATAAATCGCTGGAATGAAATTTATATGATTGGTCCTTAATCAACATACTCTGTCACTTCTCTTTAAACCATGTTGAAAGAACTGCTTGCATATTTTGAATTAGTTAGGTAGCAGTTAGCTGTGACATTGCCAGCTGAAGAGAAAAGTTTACCTTTCCTTAGGATTTTCCCCAAAACTGACGAAAATATCTAACTGTAGATGATATAGCCTTTCAGTGTAATTGTTTGGGTCTTAAGTTTACACATGTGAAGCAGCCATGAAGAAACGCCATTGTTTACGCCTCCAATTCTGATAATATGGGATTGTCCTGTATTTGAAAGGCATTGGAACAGTAACATTACAGTACATATCTTTAATGTATTAGCAATAAATTATTTTTTATACGAGTAAGTTGTTTTCAAAGGCTCAATTCTTGGATGCCAGAAAGCATTTAACTTACCATTGGTATTAAGACAGCAAATATTTACTTTTTTTTACACTCACAAGAACTCAACATGAATAACTGAAGCATTTAGAATTTTCTTAACATTTAATGTGATTACAGCAACATCACAAAACGAATCATTTAAAATCTTGACGGACCAGTATAATATGTATAAGTTGACGTAACTGATCCATGTTTAGGTTTAGAAATATCATAGGGAAGTTACCTGTTTCCCTACCTGTGCTGTCTACCGAGACAATCAGGTAACCTACATGCAAAAGTGGTTGTCAGCTGAGGCAACTGATAAAGTATTGGTTCACTTGATAGTTATTAGCATCGTGCTTGATTGTAATCAACGTAACCTTTTTGTGTTGCTCCCATCAGTTACACTGCACCATATTATCACTATGTCAATTGAGCAGTGGAAAATGATACACTTTAGGAGACACTTATAAATCATCTTTTCATGAGTCTGTTCATTGTAACATTACGAAGATTTATTTGGTCAGATAATTCTGTAAAGCCCCTGTTTGTGTTCTGATACATTATTATCAATACATTAAGTGTAACGAAAAACAAATTTAGTTGTGATCATTCAACTTTTAATATGTATGCTTCTTCTGTCGTTGTATTAATATAAATGGTATCAAAAAGCTGCATTTTCTTACTGTATATGAAATATCCGGTTAAGACTCATTCAGAAAAGCGGTAAGACTTCATTAATAAGCAGTTAACCCCTGTAATTAGTGCTAACAATAATTATCAACAATAATTATAGTAATATCTTCAAATCTGAAAATAGATATATCAAGGTTTGTCCTTGACGTGAATAGTATGCATTACCTTAAAATAAGTGTGTCTGATGCTGCACTCTCAAGGTCCCGACTGGTACATTGCCGTAAGGAACTACATACACAGACCAGGTAACTCAAACTAATATGCAGCATTTCGACTCGTGTTTTGTTTCAAGATTTTAACTGAACAATGTTGGTTCCCTAGGTAACGTAATATATGCGATAGTCTTACAAAGTAAGTACACTTTGTTAGAAAGTGTTCACGTTAGCTTTGTTAGAAAACGGTGTGGCTTAACTCTTTAAGCCTCAGGTTACATTTCTGTTTTACACTCTTTCAATCTTCAGGGTCAATGTACCAGTTCTGTCCAATAAACGAGGCAATATCATGTTTGAATTGCTAATTACTGATAATCTTACAGTATTAAACTTACCAGAACAGTCGCTAACCGGGTTTCAGCTTTATCCAACCGACTATATATTGCTTTATTTGAAGCCTGTATACAAATTATTTGCTTTCTTATAATTGCAGCATTTTTTCTCTAATAAAATGTATCTGTTTTGCAGTTTTTGATTATACAACAAAATGTCACGTATGTTATTGTCTTAAGAATCGTAAGACTTAGTACCTGGGCATAATCATTAAATGTGCAGATATATGCTATTAGAAATAAGCAAGCAGCAAACCTGCTGTGCGTGTATGGAATTTGCTAAGTTTCCATCTACATGTATTAGCATTATCAATATTCTGAGTTTCGTCGCATATAAAACGTGCCTCATGAAGTCCCTAAATTAGTCATAAGCTAATAGTTCCAAGAAAACAGTGTTTTTTAAGAAGTGCCAGGATATTAAATTCATAATTGTTCTCTGAGAGATAGTGAAGAAATTATGTAAGTCGTATCATAATGGACCAACTTATAAATTAAAGTTATTTACGTTACTACAAGTAGTAATAAATGATGAAAAAACGTACTAAAATGTATTTTCTAATACTTTACGATGATTCTATGGAGAAACTGCATTTAAAAATAAAAATATATAGTGTACCTTGAAATTATATGATTTTAAATCAAATACACATAGGTAACGTATATAATCGATGCTTATGGCCAAAGAGTCGTAAGAAAAATTGACAACATGCACTTTTCCATTGTAAACACTCCATTGATCAAGTTTTTATATGTATATATTGCCAAAAAATAACACACATGCCCACGGGAACTACATATGCCTGCGGACTATAACCATGTTATAAATTAAAACGATTACATTTTGAAACTCGGCGGCCATCTTGAAAATGGATGATTTTTAAGTGGCCCACGATCATTTTTGAATCCGGGCCATGTAAGGAACATTTAGTGAAAATTTCATGCTTGTATCATCAAGTGAAGTATTTCCTTAAAATTTCACTCTAAGCCGCTCCACTAATAACTGTGAGAGTAATGAGGGTAACTCTTAAAGCGACAAAAAAAAAAAAAAAAAAAAAAAAAGAAGGGCCATAAAGTTTAGCCAGCAAAATGTCGGAAAGGCTTTGTCGAATTTTTAGGGTAGAGTCGGGTAACTTCGGACAGCTGGTAAATTCGGACATACCATTGCACACAGTGAAAACCCTGATGAGACGGCTCATTATGTTTGCCCAGTTATTTTGGTTTTAATTCCAAACAACTGACATATAAAGGAAACAATTTCACTGTCCGAATTTACCTTCTGTCCGAAGTTACCCGACTCTACCCGACTTGAGGACAAACAGTGTAGATCTAGATGAGGCGGCATGTTTACGAGTAAGTAATGTTTAAAATAAAGCAAGATGTATGGAGTCCTAAAGTTGGACGTTGGAACTGGCAATGGATCCGGTTAATTGAAATCAAATAATCATCTCAGGATTACTAAATTTCTGCCAAACGAGCAGAATTATGTAAGTCAGTGGTGTTAGTTAAAAATCTGTACACCCTCTTTCAATTTCTTCTTTTTCAATCTCATCCCCAGAGGCCACGATTTTATGCGTGCCGCTTACGGTGTAGAAAACCTTGATAGAATCAATTACTGGGTAAGTGGCTTATATCAAAGAAAAGTAAACAAATCATCAACGCTTTTGTGCTTTCCTTAAACACGTCTCAAACGCTGTTGAGGAGCATCAATATTTAACTTTTGGGAATACTTAAACGAAACTGTTTGCTTTCTATTAGGATGTGAAGGGAATTCGCCGCTCTAATTAGCTACCTTTGAAGATTTCTATTATGGTCATTAAATTTGGTTAAATCTGCAAATAATTTGTAGTGCTTCTTCATTTTAAGGGACTGTCCGAAGAATTAAGACAGCTTTCATCATTTGAAAATATCATATGAGCCGCGACACGAGAAAACCAACAATGTGGTTGTGCGCCCAGTGAAGACTCGGATCAGCCTAGGCATCCGCCCAGTTTGATCAGACTCTTCGTTAAATGCTCAAAGGGTAGCTAAGGGTCTAAGCTACCTCCATGCGGACAGCGAAGACTCTGATCAGACTGGGCGGATGCCCAGGCTGATCTGAGTCTGCGCTGGGCGCACAACCACATTGTTGGATTTGTCACGTCGCGGCTCATATAACTACCGGTAGGCTCATTTTTTGACAAAAAGCTGTCAGTGTATGCTAAGTAAACCAAAAGTAAAATTAGAAAAGAAGTGAAGAGATAAAACGTAATTTGGCCTAATATAAATATAACCAGATGTTTCGGTAGGTACAGGCCCGGATCCAGAACACCACATGCCGGTTGGGCTCTGGATAACTGGTGTTTCTGGGTGAGGGAGGGGGTAGGGGCTTGAATATATATGACATAATTAGGGCTCTACTTGATGACAATTTTTGAAAATGTCTTTTTTGTCTTGAAATATATGTTGTGATATCTCATTAGAATCGCCTCGTCGAGGCGATTCTAATGAGATATTACAACATATATTTTAATCTTACCAGGCCCAGGTGGCGGGGCTTAAGCCCCAAAGCCCACCCCCTGGATCCGGGGCTGAGGTACCTCCTGGTTGGCTTTACTCGACTTATTATGCATCTCAGAATTGCTGTTAAACATGAATAAAAAATTACTTGAAATGACCGGTTTTGTTTTATCTAAAAGAATGTCGAACACTGCGAGGACACATTCCGTTATATAGAATTTAAAATTCTAATTACACGCGGCTTAAAATATGCAAAGGTTTTAATGCTGTCTTATGTTTGAATTAAATGATTATTACCAAAAATCTACATATAACGGGTTTTCATATTTTTTTCTCCTCCTAAAATAGATCTCCGATGAGTGATAGGTTACAGCATCTTAAGAGTAATTCTCTGTAAGCACCAAAAATTGCAATAGGGGGTGAAAATGACATCTCATGGCAGCGGATAGTTTGATCGAAGAAAAACTTTTTATTTTTGTTCATCACTTGACATAAGCAAAAAAGACACTGGGTTTCATGAAAATCTGAGACATGTCATTTTCACCTGATTTTGGTGCTTACAGAGAATGACTCTTGAGAATTTAAACAACTAATTCAAACATTTCCCATCAGAATATGACTGAGCCGCGACGTGAGAAAATCAGCAAAGTGGTTGTGCGCCCAGCGTAGACTCAGATCAACCTGGGCATCCGCCCAGTCTGATCAGAGTCTTCGCTGTCCGCATGGAGGTAGTTCAGACCCTTAGCTACCCTTTAAGCGCTTAGCAAAGCGTCTGAGCGGACTGGGCGAATGCCCAGGCTGATCTGAGTCTGCGCTGGGCGCACAACCACTTTGTAGGTTTTCTCGTGTCGCGGCTCATTTAGCAAATGACGCTGTAGAAAAGTGGCTAATCTAATTTGCATAAACTTTAAATAACTATAGTTTGGGTTCAGTTTATTTTTTTTTTCAGTGGGACTTTCAGCTGTCTAAGAATACTTCTGGTATAAGTTAAATGACCAATTAAAGGCCCCATTTCTCTATCAGGAAGAAAATTTTGTCGTGAGGTATCGCAGCCAGCCTCTCACCCTAGTTTCTTCGTTGTGAATTAGCCAACTTTGAACACATAGAAACATCCTTCAGTTTCACATAAAAGTAGGATGAGAAATTATCTGGGTCATTCAACTAAATGACCTACTTTCGACTTCATCAATTTAAATAAAATGGTAAAAATACAACGTATAAGCGTGGGGCCCCCAATCACTGTCCCGCTTTTGTTTATATTGCATCGCTCAACGGGAAACTGGAAAAGGAAAGCTGTGTTTTGTGGAGTAATTTGTCGTTTTCAAAAACATGTTTGCAATACCTTTTGCCAGTTATGTGGATCAGTATTTGCACATCAACCCACATTTTATCACCAAACGTGAAGATTGAAGCGTTTTTAGAAATGATTTGTGTTGAGACGTTTTTACAACTGATAGGCCTATGGAGACTTTAAAGTTCCCATATGCCTACGAGTGGTAAAACGTGTTAACACAAATCATTATGAAAGGGGCCTCAACCTTCTGTTTGGTGGTAAAATGTCGGTTGGTGTGCATAAACTGAGTCATATTATTGGGACCAGGAACATGTTTTAGAAAAAAAACAACAAAAAAAAAACGCTTCACAAAATACAACTTTCCTTGCCTGGATCCCCGCCGAGAGCTGGAATATAAACAAAAGCTGCATACTGAAAGGACCCCACTCTTGTACATTGTATTTTTACCATTTTATTCAAGTTTATGATATCGGAAGATGGCAACTAAAATGACCCAATTCATTTTTCAACCCTGTTTTGTGTGAGACGCAAGGATTTTATATGAGCCGTTCTCTGTGAAAACCGGGCTTAATGACATTACGTAATAATTACGTTGTTTAGGTTTGAAAAACGCCAAAATATTTGATTTTTCGGACCTCTCTTTATTACCATGATAATATCTTAATCGTTGAAATATATCATAACACTTTTGAATTCAGGCAAAAATCAGTTATAAATATGACATATGTTGCCTTGGCAACTCTTTATCTATGGTAACCCCGAAGCCTTTGAAACAGATAGTATACCATAACAAATACCTGTAATTTGTGAAAGAAGATTGAATCATACAAATTATATACAGTGTGCTATCCCATACACATTGAACAAGAGCAAACACACATTTTGCCCGAGCTATTTTGCCTAGCACGCACCAAAAGCGCGTACGATCGAACGTTATGACATTGACGTCAAAACATACTTGCGCGACGTTAATAACGTCATATAAAGAAACTGCTCTACCTGTATGATTCTAAAGCACATATCTTCGTAATAAATTATGGTAACCCTCTCAAATTTTCAGGAACGGTCTAGGATATCCATTACTGTTCAGTGATGCAGTAATCTAAATTTTAACTTCTGTGTCATTAAGCCCGGTTTTCACAAAGACTGGCTCATATCATTTACAGTGACGAATTCGAAACTATGGTGAGAAGTTTGCAGCGATACCCCACGATAAAATTTTTCACGCTAATAGAGCATTGGGGCCTATAAGCATTCCTTTAAACTGTTTTGTGTGCGCGCGCGCGAGTGTGCACGCATATTTGTGTGTACAACGAACTTTTCTATCGTGATAATGTTAAGCAGCCACATTTCTCGCCCAGAACAATATATAGGGCCTACCACCGGTTGTAGGTATATTGTCACTTCAAGTTTTTAAGAAAATATATCGTCAAAAGAAGGGGAGACAAGGATTTGAAAATGACAAATCCGTTGTCGCAAACAGTTGGCATTTCCTACACCGGTCTGTAGCATGCCATAAATGAGCCGCAACACGAGAAAACCAACAAAGTGGCATGTGCACCCAGCGAAAACTTAGATCAGCCAGTGGGCGTCCGCCCAGTCTTTGATCCCCGAATGGCGCTAGCATAGACCTTAAGCTACCCTTCAAGCGCAAAACGAACTCTGATGAGTGAGTGAACTCGGGTTTAACGTCTCACCAACAACGAGGTCATATGGAGACGGGACCTCGGTTTAAAGTCTCGTCCGAAAGACCGGAGAAGCGGGGGATCGAACTTGCGACCCCTGGGTTGGTAGTCCGGAGTGTTATCCACTACGCTACTGCCGCTCCTACGAACTCTGATCAGACTGGGCGACAGCCCAGGCTGATCTGAGTGCGCTGGGCGCACATGCCACTTTGTTGGTTTTCTTGTGTCGCGGCTCATTTAATTTTCTTTCGGGTTGCTTCAGCAGCTATTCTTTCAAGCCGTCTCCGTCGTCTTCATCAAAATCTGAATTTTACCCATATGAGCCGCGACACCAGAAAACCAACAAAGTGGTTGTGCGATCAGCGCAGACTCAGATCAGCCTGGGCATCCGCCCAGTCTGATCAGGATAAGCGCAGACTCAGATCAGCCTGGGCATCCGTCCAGTCTGATCAGAGTCTTCGCTGTCCGCATGGAGGCAGCTTAGGCAGACCCGACCAGTACGCGGACACTTTTGTGTTTGGCGTCACATAAACTCTAAGATACTTTTTAGATTCAACTGCCTTTACGACATTTTTTCAATGCGCCATTTCTTTATATTTTTGTCATTCGCTTTTTCACTTACACAACACTGTTACGAATTTGCAGGGCTGATGCAGACCGGTATCACGAGCGATGCTTCAGTTTGACTGCGCCAAACACACAAACAGGCAAAGCAAACAGCCATGTGTCAATATGAAAAAAGAACAACTCTTTACGATGTTATTACGTTTTTGGTTATTACATGTATCAATAATTTTTAATTAGTATTGCAGCGTATAAATGGCGTCTCAGTTTACTCAGATTCTAAGGTGTCCGCGTACTGGTATGATAAGCCAGTTTGATACAGCAAATAGCATGACCTCAACAGCGTTACGTTGCGCATGCGCAGATGATTTTTTTCACGTGTTCCTTTTGTCTATATTTAGCACAAGGATTTTCCCAACTCGCCTGCCCATCTGGTAGTCTGGAACACGTTGGAGTCTTAACATTAGGCAAAAAACCCTTAAAAGTGTCGCGTACTGATCGGGCCTGTCTAGACCCTTAGCTATCATTTATATGATATATGTATGATATATCGTTTACCTCTCGCGGGAATGATGACGATTCTTTTCAGAAAATGATGTTTTCCATGATTTCCCGTTGAACCGTAAGGAACCTTTTTCGCCTTGTCCCTTGTATTTTTACCATATATTTAAGTTAATGACACCAACTAACATAAAAAAAATTTGTTTAAAGGCGCCATTGCTCCATTAGCATGAAAAATTTTATCATGACGTATTGCTGCCAGATTCTCACTATAGTTTTGTAAATGGCCGTGATAAGCCAGCTTTGAATAAATAAATCATCCTTGAGTTGCATATAAACAAAAGGGTTCGAAAACTTATTTAGGTCACCTACTTTCGATTTCAGTATGTTGAATTAATGGTAAAAATACAATGTACATGTGTGAAGCCCTAATCACTATCCCGCCTATGTTTACATAGTATATCTAGACGGGAAACCAGACCAGGAAATTGTATTTTGTGTTTTTTTCAAAATTTTCTCTCCTTATTTGCCTGTTATATGATTAAATATATGCACATGAACCCACATTTTATTACCAAACGCGAAGGTTGAACCGCTTTTTACAATGACTTGAGTTTAGACGTTTTTACCACTGATAGGACTATGGAGACTTTAAACTGGCCAGTCACGGTCATCATGTCTAGCTTCAAGTGATATTTCACGATAGGTGATAACTAAATGTTTCATAGTCCTACTAGTGGTACATGGAAAAACGTCTAAAAACAAGTCATTATGAAAAGCGGTTCAACAGTCACACGTTTGCTGATAAAATATGGGTTGAGTTATATAATTGGCAAAAATAGTGGGAATATGTCTGAAAACTGACAAATTGCGCCACATGGTACAATTTTCTTTTCTGGTTCCCCGTCGAGCGATGCAATATAAACAATAGTGGGACGCTAAATGGGCCCACGCCTGTACATTGTATTTATTACCATTTTATTCAAGTTTATGATATCGAAAGTAGGTCATTTTTTGACATTTTACATATCAAATAAACTGACCCAATTTTCTTTTAAAACTTGTTTTATGTAAACCTCAAGAATGTTAGTTTGTTGTTTGTTTAAAGTTGACTCGTCATGGTCATTTAAAAGGACGAAACTGTGGTGAGAATTGTGCTGCCATAGCTCTACCTCACGTTCAGATAGTTCATGAATCTTACCACTAATAGAGCAATGAGGCCTTTAATTATACACGAAAAACCAATGGGGCCTTTAACTATGACAATGCCATCAGATATACGAAACTAAACGAACCGTTTTCAGCATTTCCAAGTAGTTCATTGCTTGAGTACAATAATGGCATCACTTTGAAATTTAAGGAAAATGCCTTACAGGAAATTCGCGTTAATTTTCCTGTGTACAATCTATTTCCGGGAGAAAGCTAAATACAGCTTAATACCATGTAATATTTTCTCCGAACAAATTTCTCCCAAATTGGGCATTTTCCATCATTTCCCGTTCTATTGGAATTACACGGGTAATACCCCGGATTAAAATCTACTATTCTCGCAGACACATTAGCCGCGTAATTGTTTCGTTCCAATTCTTAAGATGCCCTAGCCTTTTATATTCAGTATCACCGATGATAACTTAATAAACGCGATTAGGGTGATCAGAATTTAATTAAAATGGTAATGACTCCAGATGGCTCAGATTGTTTGCTTTTGTCCGTCTAGGAAGGATTTTCTTCCAGAAGCCAATCATTGCAAATTAAATACCTCTTTACGCGACGAAATCCACGCGGGTTTCCCCCGTTTTAACACGCTGGAAGTGTTCAGCGCTAATCGGCTCTATAACAAGATTCCAAACATTCAATTTTCTAGTAACTACATTAGATTGTATGGTATTAATGTCTATAGGGAAGATTTATACAGAAATTGAGCCTATTTTCAATCCGAATCGTCACTTTGAGAGCTTGATGAGGGAAAATAGGTCTTGATGGATGGATTTCCTTCCGCGCGTAGAAGAATGAGAGCTCAATTAAAAGGCGTAATCAGGTGGTATATTCTATTTAACGCGAGTATTGACAAATTGAACCGGCTATTATTCGGTGAAGAGGCGGGTGTTTGTTGTCAATGAAATCCGTGGGTTTTCAACTGTGTCTGGACTGACAAGTGACTGTTGATGCAATTATTATGATTCGAACAATCATTTATAGGGTGAAAACCTAGGGGATAAATGTATGGAGCATATTATTTCAAGGGTTGTTTTAAGCGCTAATTTTCTTTAAATGCCGTCTGAAAGTAAAGCTTTCTTCACAGTTCAGTGCCAGGCGTTTGATGATGAAGAAATATATCAATTCGAACCGTGTGACTTATTGAATGATAATTGACTGTTTTGAAGTCAGTTGTAAAGTAGACAATATCACGAAGGCGGAGCGCCAGCGATATGTCTACTCTTCAAATGCCTAAAATACTCTCAACCATTCTTCAAGCGCGCGAATAATCCCGCCAACAATATACAGTGTAACAAGCTAACAAGCATGCAAGGTTTTCTTAAACAGTTTTTTTTTTTTTGCGAAAAATAGACGCGACATTATCAAATGTCCAGGAAACGATTTCGGACGTCAGTTGTTTGTGTGATGACGAGCAATTAGCTTCACGCGTGAACCAGTTGCTTTGTTGAAGAATCGATCACTGTCATTTCTCAAGGCCTGTATAGACGTGCTGTGCATTCTCTGTAAAAATGTCATACAGAACAGAACAGAACAAACTTTATTCAATTAAAACTCAGGCCATACACAGGTGGCGTAAGAGCACACAGTATAAACAAGAAATACACAACAACACTGTCTGCAAGAACTACTTATAAACTATCAGGATATAAACTTGCTCATAATTACTTTGACAAATTCCGAAAGCTTCTTTAATTTTCGTATGTTATCAGAGCGAAGTAAATCTTTAAATTTCAACATGTAAGGTCTTGTATAAAAATAAGGTTTCAGGAGACGTTTACGTTCTGATTCAAAGAACTCACAACAAAGAAGATAGTGAAACTCATCGCCTATTTCTCTTTTTGTACATCGTTGACATACCCTTTCAGCTAGTGGAACATTTTCCCATCGACCGTCTAAACGGAACAGTCGTGTCTTTTTAGAGGCGCCAAACGAGGTGGTTCTGTTGTGGGTTTTCGCATGTGTGTCTTATGAAAAAAGTAAATTATGAATTAATATTGAAAGTGACCCGTCCTAATAATAATAATTCCAATTCTAATAACGAAAGGTTCAACAGAACGAATCCATACCGTATTAAGATGCACCTCCTGGCGACGAGTCTGTCGATGTCCTCTCCAAGTCGAATTTATACCCGCCCGTTTGAAAAAACTGGACGTATAATGTTATGACGCTGGCGTCCGTCCATCCGTCCGTTGTCAACTTTTTGTTTCCGGATAACTCTTCCTACAGTTAACACCCGATCGAGCTGAAGCTTGGTATATATAATAGTAAGACTATGAGGTGGACCAGTTTTTAGCGGTGTCACAGCTATTTTCGTAAACGTTTTTAGCATGCTCGTTTTCAGATGACTTCTACAGTTTTTATCCAATTAAGCTGAAACTTTGTAAATAGTAAGACTACGATGTGGAATAGCGCGTATTTTATGGAGATTACGCTCTGATGATTTTAGCAGAGTTGCAGCTCTTCGAAAATGGCAATTCTTGTGCATTCCATAACTGGGTTACTCTTTGGAATATTATGATGAAACTTGATAGCAAGGTATATGAGGTTTAGACAGCAAGTCTCATACAAGAATGGTCGCCCCCCTTTACTTAATTTTAGAGTTACGCCCCTTTTATTTATAGACTATATTTGTATGCCCCATAACTAAGTAACCCTTTGGAATATCATGATGAAACTTAAAGATTTACTTACAAAAAATGAATTGATGAAATGTTTCATGGAATACCTCCGACATGACCTAACTATACATTTGAAATAGAGTTTAGGTAGTAATATTTACTAAAAGTGACCTTAAACAAAAAAAAAAAGATAAGTTTTAAACGATCGCGGACCGCGGTCGAAATCGCATTATTGGACAAAATAATGTATTCATACGTCACAATCACGTGCAATAATAAGAAAAATACCTGTACACGATCACATGGAGCACATGGTCAAAATCGATACTCTTACAGGCCGTGAGGAAATAAGTAATTTGCATTTTAATTTGAGGATTATTTTTCATTCCACATTTATCGAAAAAACATGCATTTTCTCAAAATTTGTACGGTTAATTATGTGACTATTATATATTGTCTAACGAAATGTTGTTAAAATATGTTTCTGAAAACATGAATAAACGAGGGCGACAATCTTTAATAGCAATTTATATAAGGTTGACACAGTATGGCATATATAAGAATGATTGCCTCCCCATACTTATTTTTGGACTAACCGCCATTTGATTAATTTCGAAGGCTGTACTAGTTTAAGTCATAAGTAGGCATCAATATGGAATAGCTGGATGAAAATGTATAGAAGTGTGTACTAGGTTGCAATGTGTCTTATATTAGAAAAATTGTCCCCCTTTCTTATTTTTGGAGTTACTTCATTTTATTTAATTTCTAAGGCTTTTCTTGTGCAAGCCATAACTAGGTAATGGTATCGAATATCTTGACGAAACTTTATAGCAATGTGTTTTAGTTTGAGACAGTATGCCTGATAAAAGCTTCCCCTTCCTTTCTTTTGGAGTTACATTCCTTTGATAAGTTTTAAGGGTATTCTTGTGAGAACCCTAATGTCTAGAATACCTTTATAAAATTTATGGCAATGTAGATCAGGTTGAAACGACGTGTGCCATATAAGAATGGTTGCTCCTCGTACTTTGTTTCAAAGTTGCGTCCCTTTTTTATTTCTTCGGTTATTTTGTGTGCGCTATTACAAGGTAGTTGTTTTGGACTTTATAGTAATGTGCATTTGCTTGATACTGAGCGTTGAGTATGGGAATGGCTGCTTCCCCTTAATTTTGGAGTTACGTCTCTTTGATAAGTATTTACAGACTGTTCTTGTGCACACATTAATAATTGTCACGGCTATAGATCTGCGCAAGGTAATGAGGGGCTGAAGCTCACTCAGAAACGGGCGTATATTTCTCCACTTGCGGTGCTCTTGTTCTGACTTCTAGTCGTTTAAAAGACAGCAGTGATTAACGTATGCGCAGTTTGGTTAGAAGGTTTGCTGTTCAGCACGAAATGGGACTATAAGATGCTAAGTGGAAAGATGTCCCGGGAAAAATTATATAAAAATAATAATAAAAGCAATACGAATAAATAAAAATGAAAAATCAATAAGCAAACAAATAAAATGAAAATAAACAGCAAAAAAAAAAAAAAAAAAAAAAAAGGGGGGTGGGGTAGAAAAGAACAAGAGCTGTCGCCTGACAGCATAGCTCGCCTGAATAGGTGCTTGCCCATCACACAGTCGCTATGGTGGTGTGGACTGCTATGTATAAAACTTCAGGCAAGCATGTCCATAATGACAACACATTTATAAACAAAAGCTGTCTCAATAATGTCTTAAAAAATAATCCACATGAAATTTCGAAGTCCATGAGCTTTAGGTCAAAGAACTAAGGGGTAGGGGGAGGAGGACAGGGCTAGGATGTATCAAAGCCTTTAACCGTTATCTAACATCAGTCCAAGTATAAGTATCAACTGAGTCCATTGTGGCACTGTGAAATTATGTCTTCATTAATATAAAACTAATCAAAATCTTTAAGACAAAACTCAAAGTCCATGACCTTGACATCAAGGTCATCCAGTCGGGTAAGTATATAGTGTTTTGTAAAAACTCAAAAAAGTGTCTAACATCAGTTCAAGTGTAAACTAATCTCTGCCAAGCATTATGAATCAGTACGCAATTAGAAAACTTTAATAAAGACCAAATTTCCTAAGTCCCTGACCTTGACATCAAGGTCACCGAGCAGGGCTGGGGTAGTACTCTGTAAAACTTTGGACTAATATCTAACTACAGTGCAAATATAAAAAGAATTCATCTATGGTTTCAGGAGATATGTGTCATTAAAAAACTTTAACCAAAACATCCAAGCAATAAAAAGACAATTTTCTAAGTCCATGACCTTGACATCAAGGTCACTGAGGGGGGTGGGGGTAGTACCTTGGAAAACTTTAGACCAATATCTAACTACAGTGCAAGTATCAAAGGAATCCATCCATGTGTTAAGGAGATACTGGGCTTTAGAAAACTTTAACCAAAACATCCAGTCCCAAAAAACTCTCAATTTTCTAAGTCCATGACTTTGACATCAAGGTCAAGGAGTGGGGTGGGGGTGGTACCATGTTAAACTTTGGACCAATATCTAACTACAATGCAAGTATCAAAAGAATCCATCCATGGGTTAGGGAGATATAGGTCTTTAAAAAACTTTAACCAAAACATCCAATCCGGACGCCGACGCTGACGAGGACGCCGACGCCGTGGTGACAACAATAGCTCTTTCTGAACTTTCGTTCAGGCAAGCTAAAAACGAATGCCATTTTCAAACAAGAGGGCCACGAGGACCTGAATCGCTCACCTGAGTAAAAAGATCAAAGGTCAAACTTGGATAATCATTTGAACAAACCTGATAGTTTAAATTGTCAAAATATGAGAGACATTTGTTAAAGTTCAAAAAATGACCTTGACCTCTATCGCAAAACAAATGTCCAAGTACTCATTTATTCGACTGTATTTTTTAACTTCTGCACCAAAATTTCTACAAGTTCCATGAACTCTTATATTCAACCATTTTTCCATATATAAGCACCGGAAAGCAAATTTGACCTTGCAAAAAATTATCAAAGTCCCCCAGCCATTGGAGGCTCTCCATGAAATTTGGTTACAATTTGCTTAGTGGCTTTTGAGGAGATGTTTGAAATTGTCAAAAAGTGAGAGTCCTGGGTCAGATCTCTTGTATTCACTTATCCTTATGAACTCATTAAGATGACTGTATATACCAGACTTTAGGCCTAAATCTTTAAAATCTTCCAAGGAAACTTGTGTTATAGCATTTTCCCATATTTGACACCCAAGGATCTTCAAAGTACTCGAGTACATGATATTACATACCAAGTTTCAAGGTCATCGGTAAATTGGTTCTGGAGAAGAACATTTTTAAAGGTTTTTACCATATATGGGCATGGCGGCCATGTTGATCATGTGACCCAGACCATTTGAAGAAATTTTTGTTCCCTCAACCCCTTGAGGCTCTATATGATATTTGGTTACAACTGGCTCAGTGGCTTTAAAGAAGAAGTTTGAAATTGTCAAAATATGAGAATTCGGGGTCAAAGGTCAAAGAACGAACTTGATCTCTTGTACTCATGAATCTTAATGTACTCATTAAGATGACTGAGTTTACATTTTTTTTTAGGTCTAAATCTTCAAAACTTTCCATTAAATCTTATGTTCTAGCATTTTCTCATATTTGACATTGCTGTAAAACAAGGCAAGGTCAACGTAAGGTCATCATTTGAACAATCTTGATAGTACTTAAGTACACATGCTACATACCAATTTTCAAGGTCATCGGTCTGTTGGTTCTGGAGCAATAGATTTTTTAAGCTTTTTACAATATATGGGCATGGTGGCTACAATGGTCATGTGACCCGGACCAGTTTAACAAATATTCATTCCCTTAACCCCTGAAGTTCTTTATAAAATTTGGTTACAACTGACCCAGTGGCTTTTGAGAAGATTGTTTGAAATTGTCAAAAGATGAGAGACTTGGGTCAAAGGTAATAAAATGACCTTGACCTCTCGCACTCATAAATCTTTAAGATGACTGTATTTATTGATTTTTAGGACAAAATTCTCAAGTTTCCAAGAAATCTTATTTTCTAGCATTTTCCCATATTTGACCTTGCCGTAAGAAAGGTCAAGGTCAACCCAAGGTCATCATTTGAACAATCTTGATAGTACTTGAGTACCCAATACTAAATACCAAGTTTCAAGGTCATCGGTCAATTGGTTCTGGAGAAGATTTTTTAAGTTTTTACCACATATATATTGGTCATGTGACCATTTTAATAAATTTTCATTCTCTCAACTACTGAAACTTCAGTATGAAATTTGATTACAACTGGCTTTTGAGGAGATTGTCTGAAATTGTCCAAGTTTGAGACCTGGGTCAAAGGTCAAAGAATAACCTAGACCTCTTGTACTGATAAATCTTCATGTACTCATTAAGATGACTATTTACCAATTTTAGGCCAAAATCTTCAACATTTTCCAAGAGATCATATGTTCTAGCATTTTCCCATATAAAAGCACCAAAGACCAAATTGAAACTTACCGTAAAATAGGTCAAGGTCAACCCAAGGCCATTATTTGAAAAGTCTAAGTAGTACTTATGTAGCGGATGCTACATACCAAATTTCAAGGCCATCAGTCAATTGTTTTTTTAAGTTTTTTTAACATATATGGGCATGGCGGCCATGTTGGGAAAGTGACCATGACCGTTGTAACATGTTTTCGTTCCTAAGACCCCAGAGAAAGCTAAATGTACATATGAAATTTGGTAACAATCGGCCCAGCGGTTTCAGAGGAGAAGTCATTTGAAATTGTGGACGGACGGACGATGAAGCCTTTCCATCCTATAAGCTCCCCCGAAGCCGCTGGCTCAGGTGAGCTAAACAAAAGGGCCATGATGCCCTGAATCGCTCACCTGAGCAATTGACAAAGAAGCTTTTTCCTATGTCTGAAATAGTCAAAATATGAGTCTTTGGTCAAAAGTCAAAGAATGACCATGACCTCTTGTACTAATAAATCTTCAAGTACTCATTAAGACAACCATATATACACCATTTTTAGGGCCAAAATCTACAAAACTTTCCATGAAATCTCATGTTCTAGCATTTTCCCATATTTGACCACGCCGCAAAAAAAAGGTCAAGGTAAACCCAAGGTCATCATTTGAACAGTCTTCGCAGTTTTCTAGTACTCCACGCTACTTACCAAGTTTCAAGGCGATAGCTGTATTGGTTCTGGAGGAGAAAAATATTAAAGGTTTATACCATAAATGGGTATGGCGGCCATGTTGGTCATGTGACCTGGGCCGTTTGAACAAATTTTTGTTCAATCAACACCTGAAGGCTCTATAAGAAATGTGTTTACAATTGGCCCTTTTGCTTTTGACGAAATGTTTGAAAATGACAAAATATGAGAGATCTGGGTCAAAGATCAAAGAATGACCTTGACCTCTTGTGCTCACAATTCTCCATGACCTAATTAGGACGACTGTCATTTTCCCATATTTGACCTTGCCGTAAAAAGGTCAAGGTTAACCCAAGGTCATCATTTGAACAATCTTGATAGTATTTGAGTATCCAATACTATAAACCAAATTTCAAGGCAATCGGTCAATTGGTTCTGGAGGAGGAGATTTTAAAAGGTTTTTACCATATATGGGCATGGAGGCCATGTTGGTCATGTGACTTGGATGTTTGAACAAATTTTCAATTCCTCAGCCCCTGGAGGCTCTATATGAAGTTTGGTTTCAATTGGCCTAGTGGCTTTTGAGGAGATTGTTTCTGGGTCAAAAGTCAAAGAATGACCTTGACCTCTTGTACTTATAAATCTTCATGTACTCATTAAGATGAATGTATATACATGTACCAATTTTAGGCATAAATCTTCAAAACTTTCCAGGAAATCTTTTGTTCTAGCATCTTCTCATATTTGATCTTGCCGTAAAATGGTCAAGATAACCCAAGGTCATTATTTTCAACAACGTTGATAGTATTCGAACCCAATACTACATACCAAGTTTCAAGGCCATCGGTCAGTTGGTTCTGGAGTAGAAGATTTTTAAACGATTTTACCACATATGGGCGTGGACCGTTTGAACAAATGCCCCTTGGAGGCTCTATATGGAATTTGGTTATAACTGGCCCAGTGGCTTTTGAGGAGATTGCTTGAAATTGTCAAAATATGAGAGTTCTGAGTCAAAGGTCAAATAATGACCTTGACCTATTGTACTCATAAATCTTCATGTCCTCATTAAGATGACTGTATATACTAATTTTTAGGCCTTCATCTTCATAACTTTCCATGAAATCTTATGTTCTAGAATTTTCCCATATTTGACCTTGCCGTAAAAATGTCAAGGTCAACCCAAGGTAATCATTTGAACAATGTTGATAGTACTTGGGTACCCAATGCTACATACCAAGTTTCAAGGCCATCAGTCAATTGGTTCTGGAGAAGATTTTTTTTAAGTTTTTTACCATATATTGGCGTGGTGACCATGTTGATAATGTGACCTGGACCATATCATAAATTTTTGTTCCCTCAATTCCTGGCGACTCTATATGAAAATTGGTTTAATTGGCCCAGTGGCTTTTAAGGAGATTGATTGAAATTGTCAAAATATGAGAGTTCTGGGTCAAAAGTCAAAGAATGACCTTGACCTCTTGTACGCATTAATCTTCATGTACTCATTAAGATAACTGTAGATACCAATTTTAGCCTAAAATCTTCAACAGTTTCCAAGATATCTTATGTTCTAGCATTTTGCCATATAAAAAGACTAGGAAGCAAATTTGACCTTACTTTACCGTAAAAAGGGTCCAGGTCCACCTAAGGTCATAATTTGAACAATCTTGGTAGTACTCGCGTACCCGGTGGTACATACCAAGTTTCAAGGCCATCGGCCTATTGGTTCTGGAGAAGAAGATTTTTGTTAAGGTTTTTACCATATATGTGCATGGCGTCCATGTTGGTCATGTGACCAGGACTGTTGGTCATGTGACCAGGACCGTTTGAGCAACTTTTCGTTCCTAAGACTCCAGGAGGCTACATATGAAATTTGGTTGCAATCGGCATACTGGTTTCAGCGGAGAAGTTGTTTGAAATTGAATTGTTGATGGACGACGGACGGACGAAGCCGACGGAGCCTGCCTATCCTATACCCCCCCCCCCCCCCCCCCACGAGCCTTCAGGTGAGCTAAAAAAACTAATGCCATTTTCAATTTTCAATGTCTTAAATTTCAGCTTTAGAGGCTTTCATGTCTAATTTATTTTCTAGGCCCCGTGATTATAGTCGGGTGCATTACGTTTTACCCTTGTCCGTCTGTCACACAGCAAGATTGTGTAATCAACTCCTACAGCAGCTTACGGTGGACTGATTTCAAACTAACATACATGTTGTAGACATATTCAAGAGTTGCATGAAGGTTTTTGGAACTAATTTTTGACAAAATTATGGGCTTCTGCATGAACATAGAAAATTTCAGTAATCATCACCGATATAAGGTATTTAGTTTGTGCGATTAACTCCTTCTACAGTAACTTAAAGCAGACATAATGAAGGTATGCTTGAAAGTTTATGAAGTTCAATGTAATATTTCTGACAAAATTACGGACTTTCAAATTTAGGAAATTTCTGCATTTGTTATTATATCACGGGTGGTAAACATTGGAACGAGCTCCAAAAGGAGGTATCGGTATTTTGTTCCAACGGCACATCCGGGAACGTTAGAGATCGCTCCAAAGGACAAAAACTGGTAAACAAAGGTAAGTGTCAGTGGCTTTTATGAAAAAATTCGAAGTATTAAGCGACAGATGGTTAATTATCGCGATGTTGTTGCGTGTAGAAATAGTTTCTCTGTGTGTGTGGTCCGAAAATTCGGTTGAAATCGAAATAGTTTCCACATGAATCCCACAACCGAGTCGAACACGAAGTTGGTTTTCCCCCAGCTTTTTGTCAACAAAGAGACCTCCGTGCATAATTTATCGTTTTACACTAAAAATACAGGCCTGGTACGCTAGTCCAGGTTGAACAAGCAATCTATATCACCTCTCAGGTCAAAAAAAGGCAATCATGAGAATTATTTAAACAAATGATGGAGAAAATACGATTGGAGATCGTTCCAGCGGCCGGAGTTCGTTCCAAACTGAATGAGATCGTTCCCAGGGCTATCTTTTATGATTTAATGAAATCAACAAATAGCAGATTACATTTTTGTTTGTAGACAATCCCTAGTCACTTGATGTCTTCCAGAGGCTGCCTTATTTCATTATGACTTTGACTCTCTCGGTTTTCTTTTGAATATTTTTATATCCAACAACCGAAAATAATGCATTCATTTTTCAACTGTATTAAGAAAGTTCGTTCCACATTTCAACTAGATGATGAAAATCTGCCATGGCCCGGCCTGTTGTTTCCTGTGATACTTAATTGCATGGTATAGTAGTGTCTAGCATCGATTGCCATCAAAATTTTGTAGTTTCTTTGTGTACTGCCCTTTTGAACATTTTGTCACACACGGTACATTGATATGTTTTACATGTACCGATCGTAGGCCTACTTGTGGAAGTAGTAGGTTCATTCTGACTTGTGGGCGCCATTTCAATAAGAGATCTTAGAAATTATCTGAAAATAAAATAAAGACCTATAACATGACTACAACATAGATATACTGTATGGAAGACCCAAGGAGTGTCATAGTGAAATAAGCAGCCTCTGGAAGACATCAAGTGACTAGGGATTGTCTACAAACAAAAATCATAAAATGAGAAGTACTCAAGAGCGGAGTAATCTGCTATTTGTTGATTTTATTAAATCATAAAAGATAGCCCTGGGAACGATCTCATTCAGTTTTGAACGAGCTCCGGCCGCTGGAACGATCTCCAATCGTATTTTCTCCATCATTTGTTTAAATAATTCTCATGATTGTCTTTTTTTATCTGAGAGGTGATATAGAGTGCTTGTTCAACCTGGACTAGCGTACCAGGCCTGTATTTTAGTGTAAAACGATAAATTAAGCACAGAGGTCTCTTTGTTGACAAAAAGCTGGGGGAAAACCAACTTCGTGTTCGACTCGGTTGTGGGATTCATGTGGAAACTATTTCGATTTCAACCGAATTTTTGGACCACACACACAGAGAAACTATTTCTACACGCAACAACATCGCGATAATTAACCATCTGTCGCTTAATACTTCGAATTTTTTCATAAAAGCCACTGACACCTACCTTTGTTTACCCGTTTTTGTCCTTTGGAGCGATCTCTAACGTTCCCGGATGTGCCGTTGGAACAAAATACCGATACCTCCTTTTGGAGCTCGTTCCAATGTTTACCACCCGTGTATATAGGGTAGCAAAATTGTGTAATCAACTTCCTCTACAGTTATAAATGGATTGATTTGAAACTATGCACACATATTGCAGACACATTGAAGATGTGCAATAAACTTTAGGAAGGACAAAAACTGATTTTTGACAAAATTACGGACTTTCGAACTTGGAAGCTTTCAGTGTTTGTTATCAATAAGGGTACCAAGTTTGTGTAGTAACTCCTTTTTATGATGGATCGCTTTGAAGCTTTGCATCCACGTTAAAGAAATAATACGTACAGATTTTGAAGGTTTAGCAAAATTGCCGGCATCGGAACTTAGAATGTGTTTGTTTATTCACTACTATAGGTAACAAGCTAATGTTATCAAAACATAATACAGTTTATGACTAATTAATTTGAAAATATGTGGAATCTTTAGTGGAGTGGGGTCAGACGGGGTGCGAGGAAAGAGCATAGCGCAGATGGGCACAGCGCACGGGGGCATCATCTGAGTCTTACATACACAATTTTCTTGTTATATATTTTTTGCTAATCTAAACAGTCACCATTATTTTTGACGAAACAGCATCTGAGCCGCGACACGACAAAACCAACAAAATGACATGTGCTCCCAGCAAAGACTCGGATCAGCCTGGGCATATGCCCAGACTGATCAGAGCCTTCGCTGTCCACACGCCGGAGCTAGCTTAGACCCTTTGCTACCCTTTAAAGCGCACAGCGAAGGCTCTGATCAGACTGGGTGGACTTGGTTTTGTCGTGTCGCGGCTCATTTATCATCTGAAAATACTGTGTATTTGTAATATTTGGAATACTTTGGCTGTTACAATTAACAAGATATTAAACAACATTTAATACCACTTAAAATTCGCTAAATCTTTTCACTGTCACAAAGAATATTAGATTATCGCTCAAGTGTGATATACCAATATATTTGATTTGCCTTAATTGACCACCCCTTGGGTCGGAGATTTTTTTGTATGATTACAAACATTAAGACTTTCCCTATTGCTTTGGTTTCAGATAAGTTTTCATTTAACAAATAATATATTTATTTCGTCTAATCTTCATAATAAACAAACCAGGTTTTAGTTAGTAATCAATTTGTGACGAATCATCTAATTATTTTTCCTTTTTAGATCTTATGAGATTAAGGCTTTGTAGATTAACAGTTAGTTTTGTTGCACAAATTAAAAAGTATTAAAATGTCATTAGAATGTCTGGCTATGTTCGTTTTTATGGCGTGCAGGTAGATCTATATTTCATTTTATTTTCAGAGATAAAGCAAAGCAATTTTGGGATGTTCTCCCTCCCTCACATTTTCAGGACCTTGTCACACCAGAGACCTACTTACTGCCTACGTCCTGGCGTCTAGCGATAAAAAAAAGAACAAGAAATGTTACAGTGAGTAACAAATGCCCCCGAAGGCCCCTTAAACTGACCTTTGAGCCCTAGGTGTGACCTTGACCTTGGGCATAGAACCTGAATCTTGCACATGATATACATTCTCATTTCGTTTTACTTTTCTGTAATGTTTAAATGCACTTTGGAAGTTTAAGAGGATTCAAGGGGACCTAATTCAACCACTAACCAAACTGTGTTGTGTCCTTGTTATTGGGTGTGGGAACCTAAATGTTGCACCTTACATAACTTATCATTATACTTTACTTTTCTTTACCAGTAGTAAAGGGTGGCACTATGGACACGCCCGTCCGGAGACTAAGTCCGCAGCCTGGGGCAGTCTCGGGCCGGGCGTGTCCATAGATGACACCGCTTTAGTAAGCTTGAAAAGGCTAGTTTGAAATAACTTAGTCTTTTTCAGGGTAAAACACTATGTTAAATGGCATAGGAGATGGCTTAAGAGGCTATACAGTAATATGCGTCTGCTATGAGTCTCTTGACCCTGTATCTCAGGGGTTCACTATACCAGAGGCATAACTCTATAGCGTCAGTACTTGTTCCTGGGGAGATTATAAAATCTTGTATCTCAAGATTTTAATGTTCTGGACTGAAATTATTTCTTACTAGCCTTCTAAAGCCTGACTACTACATTTGATGACGAGAAGATCTCTGCTGCCAGTGTGCTTGAACTTGTGGGTATCTAGTGGAAGGTCCACATATCCACATTGAAATTGTGGAGCTGATGTGGATGTCAAGTGGAAGGTCCACATATCCACATTGAAATTGTGGAGCTGATGTGGATGTCAAGTGGAAGGTCCACATATCCACATTGAAATTGTGGAGCTGATGTGGATGTCAAGTGGAAGGTCCACATATCCACATTGAAATTGTGGAGCTGATGTGGATGATGTGGACTTGATGTGTATGCAATGTGGAGGTTATGTGGATGATGTGGATCCACAATGTGGAGTTTCCACATGTCCACATCTACACATTAGACAAATCGGCTTACCCTGTCCCATTTCTGACAGACTGACACAATGCATCTCAAAACCTCACCGTTACAATAATAAGAACTAGGAAGAAAAGAACAATTAACAACAGTTTAAATTCAGAACAACTTTATTTGTCCCGCTCACCTATTCATTACGACAGACAGAGGATTAGGACC
The DNA here is from genome assembly GCA_963989385.1 of Ctena decussata. NCBI lineage: Eukaryota > Metazoa > Mollusca > Bivalvia > Lucinida > Lucinidae > Ctena > Ctena decussata. The sequence goes on along the minus strand of OZ022498.1, from coordinate 47,180,091 downwards.
GTCCCTCTGTCTTCGTTTACATAATGATCATTAGTCTTTTATAGTAAATAAAACTCTTTTGATAGCTTCCACTGCAGGTCTACTATTATTTAAATGATCTTAATGCTTTTCCATCGCTGAAATGGTTAATTTCAGAGACCTATCAATAATCAATGTCACTGGGTTTCCTCTTCAACAGTTAAAGTTGGTCTTTCATATTCGTCAAGTTTTCGTTCAAGTAGATATCTTCTTTTTTTCACTGCATACTGCATCGCCTCTTCTTCATCATAGTCTTCATCTTCTTTCAATCTGTGAGCTGTTGATATTACTTTCTTGTGGATAGGATCTTTTCTCAAAGCAGACCCGAGTGCCACGAGGTCTTGATACTTGGTAACCAGCGTTGATCTGTATTTTGGTTTCAGTTCTTCATATGCCATTTCCTCAGCTGATTCAACATCGATGTTAGGTGTCTCCTGCATGGTATTTTCCACGGTTTCATCGAACTGATCTTGATTGTCTCTGTAAGTGCTTCTCATTAGTCTATCCCAAGGACTTGTCTTTTGAATTTTCCTGCGTTTGGCTTTCTGTTTTTCCTCTTTACTAGCAGACTCACTGTCTGTCTCGACTTCTGACGGTTCTGTATCTGGATCGTCTGAGAGTTTACTATAATCATATTCTCCAAAGATATCATGTCCTTTCATTCCCTTCAAATATTTTCTGTTTGTAGTTACATCTGACACTTCTGAGATAGTACTTTCTTCGCTGTCAGACATAGTTGTAGTTGCTTTACAAACACCACTGGATGTATGTCTTCTCAGGCTGTCTGATCGAGCAAATTCACGGAAGCACTGCTTGCACTGGTATCGACCCATTAACGACTGGTTGAAGAATGAAGTTTTATCCTTTGACTCTTTCTTTTATAGTCTGCAATAGATATTGAAGAACTTGTGCTAAGTTTGGTAAACCACTGCAATTCTTACATTTTTACCAATTGCATGCACTTTTGTGAACTAAATGATGTAGAAAATTGTGAAAAAAATGTGTATAATTTAATATCAGTTTTATTAATTCTGTCAAAAGTCTAAATACCAACTGAATTTTAACAAACCTACATTTAGTAAACTGATACAAGTTTCCAATGTTACTCAATCATCATAGCATTAAAAAAGTGACTAACACTTTATTTCATTGTTTTTAACTCCAGCTTGTTCCCTGTCTGTCTGTTGATATCTTCTTTAGCTTCACTACGTCTGTGACATTTCTGACCCCCAGAATCATTCTTTGTCCGCCTGGAACGTCTTAACTGTTTATTCTTCTTGTGTATGTATCCTTTGAGTTTGTGTTGCTTTTCTTTCTCCTCACGACATAATGAACGAATTTCTGCTCTGCATAGTCGGCAATACTTTAAAGGTCTACCCTCTCTGAGCCTTTTGTCCAAAGCAGTTGACAATCGTTTCATGAGGTATCGAATCTGTCCAAAGGTAGAAGGATTTCTTTTTCTTTTTTGTACAACAGGAATGACAGGCAAGCCTGAAGATTCACAAGTTAGCCCACAGTGTGCTTTTGTTAGGTTATTGGAACTACCAGACATTCTGCTTTCTCTCAAGATTTTACTTGAAATGGTGACGTTTGTAACAGTGTGTTGTATTTATACTTATTTTGTATTTCTTTTTTTATTTAATTCGCCGCCTGAAATGTAACTTAATTAAAGTCTTTCCAGAGCTGAACTGAATATTTTTACCGGTATCACCTTTGATACTGATATGAACTTGATCAATATAAGATTTTCCTACTGGAACGTAGTGCATGTTGACAAATTCTTTGTGTGACTGCTGAGAGCGTTTTGAATTCTCAAATGGTACAACTCTCAAAATAGGGGCCGTCACGTCACCAAGGTATGTATAATCAACTACATCTGAGTACACGTACAAGCGATTATGCAATATATTTAGGTCTACTCCATATTTGAAAGCATGTGATTCGTTTCCAATGGGGTTTTCTGACATATCCGGATTAACTCCAAGAGCTTGTCCAAGTGAAGCTGGAAAGCGAATCCTGACCTGGTTTGGATTTTGTGCAACAACTTTTAGACGATTTGTGCTTTTAACATAAGTAATGCTGATAGAAGCATTTATTTGTTTCATTAAAGATCCATGTTTTGTATCTATAACAGATTGCATCTCATCCACCAAATGTTGTGGAGAGTTGTAATTTCCTTCAGGAAGAGATAATTTATATTCATGACAGCCCTCTCCACTAGCACACAAATCCTTTGTCGTATCTATTCCTTGAGCATTTAATACCGCTTGGTCCAAAAATGACAAAAAGAAAAAGTTATTGTTTTCTAAAATATTATTGACTCGAGATGGTGTAATTAATTCCACCAAAGCAACTTCCCACTTTTCGCTTTCGATATTTATCGGGTGATCTAGTCTCACAGTAAAAGAGCTTTGTGTGTTTTGAGGGAAAGTTTTCAGAGAACCATCACTCAGAAGTGTTAGATAGAAGTCCTTCATGATCAGGAGATGAATTACAACTCATCAAATATCTTTAACTGCTTTGTTTTTTCTCTTGCTTCTTACTTCTCTCTGTTCAAAACTAGAATGAATTCATATCTGAACATCACACTTATATACCAGATTAGCATTTTGAGTTTCATATATTATTTCACACAATTCTCATCAAAATTATAGTGCCACAAAAAATGCAATCTTTATTTCTTGCATGCCAGTAAAGACAAAAATATGCACTTAAAAATTTAGCAAGAAGAGTGTGCTGTACAGCACTATTTCTTCCCCGGTCGGTTACCCTATGCCTGGGAAGCCCTGGCGATTTGAAGCCATATCTACATGATCACAAGTCCTGAATGTCGCTATGGACCAGAGACCTGCCAGCGGAGGTACCTTTTACGGAACCATGGATGTTCCGACCCCTTAAGCCATAAGGCTTCTACTGTTTCACATGTAATCGATAGACTTCGCATCTGCGGGCCCAGGCGGTATAACCGTTGTGCACACCAGTTCCAGTCAAGTGGTGACCGGCAAACCAGCAATATTAATATGTTAGTTTCCAATATATATACCTAAACATAAACCCAGTTAACTGGAAACAAGTTAAAAATTTGCATACATGTTTATGTTATTTGAATTAGGTCATGTTACTTTTTATAGTAACACATTTTAAAATATAAAAAATAAGTAGAGAATAATAAAATCTACATTTTGGTGTTTATTTGATCAAAATCGGCCAAAAAATAACGAAGTTATTCATTTTTTTCATATTATGGTGTTATTACAAGGGAGGTAAATCTGGATTGACTTTCTTTTATTCTATAAATAGATTTTACAAGTAGTAGCTTTCAGAAAAATGATACAAATGAAAAGTGAATACCTGTATGTATGTATCACTTCAGTTATGAGTATATTTTGTGTTAACTACTAGCTCTAAAATAAAAGAAGCATGTTTTGCCAGGCAAGTGCACTGCGCATGCGCGGAATTTGGAGGGTAAGAAAACTGTAATAACTCCAGATTGCCTTGATGGATTTTCATAATTCTTTTTTTATTGGAAAGAACAAGTCAAAACCTACCAAATACTTTTAAAATAAATTTTCACACTGCGCATGCGCGGAATATGGAGGGTAAGAAAACTGTAATAACTCCAGATTGCCTCGATGAATTTTCATAATTCTTTTTTTATTGGAAAGAGCAAGTCAAGGCCTACCAAATAAAATTAAAATAAATTGTCACACTGCGCATGCGCGGAATATGGAGAGTAAGAAAACTATAATAACTCCAAATTGCCTCAATGGATTTTCAATTTTTTTCTTTTATTGGAAAGAACAAGTCAACACCTACCAAATTTTGTTTCAAAATAATTAACCACAATATGCATGTACAGAATAGAAGGTATGAATCAGATATAACTCAGAATAAGGATGTATGAGGAACAAGTGAACCCCTGGGCAGTTGGCATTGTAACAGTGAGGTTTTAAGATGCATTGTGTCAGTCTGTCAGAAATGGGACAGGGTAAGCCGATTTGTCTAATGTGTAGATGTGGACATGTGGAAACTCCACATTGTGGATCCACATCATCCACATAACCTCCACATTGCATACACATCAAGTCCACATCATCCACATCAGCTCCACAATTTCAATGTGGATATGTGGACCTTCCACTTGACATCCACATCAGCTCCACAATTTCAATGTGGATATGTGGACCTTCCACTTGACATCCACATCAGCTCCACAATTTCAATGTGGATATGTGGACCTTCCACTTGACATCCACATCAGCTCCACAATTTCAATGTGGATATGTGGACCTTCCACTAGATACCCACAAGTTCAAGCACACTGGCAGCAGAGATCTTCTCGTCATCAAATGTAGTAGTCAGGCTTTAGAAGGCTAGTAAGAAATAATTTCAGTCCAGAACATTAAAATCTTGAGATACAAGATTTTATAATCTCCCCAGGAACAAGTACTGATGCTATAGAGTTATGCCTCTGGTATAGTGAACCCCTGAGATACAGGGTCAAGAGACTCATAGCAGACGCATATTACTGTATAGCCTCTTAAGCCATCTCCTATGCCATTTAACATAGTGTTTTACCCTGAAAAAGACTAAGTTATTTCAAACTAGCCTTTTCAAGCTTACTAAAGCGGTGTCATCTATGGACACGCCCGGCCCGAGACTGCCCCAGGCTGCGGACTTAGTCTCCGGACGGGCGTGTCCATAGTGCCACCCTTTACTACTCTTACCATTTTATTATGCTTTACCTTTCAGTGAAATTTGATGAAATTCGCTTATGCAGTTTTGAGTCAGTTCAGAGACATGATTTGACCTCTGAGCCCTGACTGTGATCCAGACCTTAGGCAACATAACCATAATTTGTTTGTGACATATTCGCTTACTGTTTTATACCTATTCATTAAGTTTAATGAAGTTTGCTTCAGTAGTGTTTAGGTAATTGAGAATGAATGACTTGACCCTTGACCTCTGGCTATTACCTTGACGTTGGGTGTGGGAACCTATGTCTTGTGCAAGGCAAAGAATCTCATTAGGCTTTATCCTTATTCAAAGTTTGCTTTTGGTACTTTTCTGAGTAATTGCCGACACATGATTTGACCTCTGACCCCAGGTTGTGACCTTAACCTTGGATTTGGGATCATAAATATTGTGTGTAACATACCTTCTTTTCTGTGAAGTTTAATGACATTCGCTTCAGCAGGTTTTACGTTATCACAGAGGCGAGATTTGACCTTTAACCCCTAATTGTGATCTTGACCTTGAACCTGGCAACCCAAATATTATGTACAACACACTTTCTCATTATGTTTCATCTTTCTGTGGAGTTTCATTCAATTTGCTTCGGTAGTTTATAAGTAATCGCTGAGAGCCAATTTTGAGACACAATTTTACTTTTGAGCCAACTGTGGCCTTGACCTTGGGCGTAGGGACCTAAGTCTTATGCGCGACACACCTTCCCATTATGCTTTATCTTTCTGTGAAGATTCATCAAATTTGCTTCAGTAGTTTTAAAATTATCGCTGAGACACTATGTTGAGACACAATTTGACCTTTGACGCAATTGTGGTCTTGACCTTGGGCGTAGGGACCGTAGTCTTGCGTGCGACACACCTTCTCATTATGCTTTATCTTTCTGTGAAGTTTCATTAAATTTGCTTCAGTTTTAAAGTTATCGCTGAGACACGATTTGTAACGGACTACGGACGGACAGTCGGACGGTGCGATTTAAAATATGCCACCCGAAGTTCCTTCGGGGGCATAAAAAGAAGACGAGATAGACGGAAGAAGAGGCGGAAAGACAGTATTAAAGTCTTAATAGTTCTACCTGTGGAAACAAATTGTCTAATCATACAGTTGTAAACCATGGCAAAAATAGTGGGAGTATATTTTTGAAAAAAAAAATGACAAAATGCTCCACTAAATAAAATTTCCTTTTCTGATTCCCAGTCGAGCAATGCATTCTAGAAAAAAGCGGGACATTGAATGAAGCCCTAACGCCTGTTTTCCGTTATCATTTTCTTCAAGTTTCTAATGAAGGCCCCATTGCTCTATCAACGACAAAAAAGTTATCGCGAGGTGAGCTTCTCACAACAGTTTCGCCATTGTATATTATATGACCGCGATTAGCCAACTAAACAAATATAAAACATATTTGTGGTGTCGAATTTTTTTCGATAAAATGGTAAAAATACAATGTACAAGTCCGAAGCCCTATTCACTATCCCACTTTTGTTTATATTGCATTTATTTACGGGGAACCAGGAAAAGAAAACTGTATTTTGTGGAGCGATTTGCCATCATTCAAAACCATGCTCGCTCAACTTTTTGTCAGTTATATTTAAGAAATAGATTCTTCCTAACAGTGATTTGTTGCTCAATATATCACTGGTTGGAGGTCAATCGTTAAAGTCTCCATAGTCCTATCAGCGGTAAAAACGCCTAAACTCAAATCATTGTAAAAAAAGCGGTTCAACCTTCAGGTTTGGTAATAAATTGTGGGTTGTGTGCATATATAGAGTCATATAACTGGCAAAAATTAGAGAAAACAAGTTTTTGAAAAATAACAAAAGGCTGCACAAAATACAATTTCCTGTTCTGGTTTCCCGTCTAGCAATGCTATATAAACATAGGCGGGATAGTGATTGAGACTCCACGCGTCTACATTGTATTTTTACCATTTCATTAAAATCGAAAGTAGGTCATTTTAGTTGCCAACTAAAATGACCCAGATACGTTTTCAAACCGTTTTTATGTGAAACTCAAGGATGTTTTATTTTAAAGCTGCCTTATCACGGTCATTTACAATTACGAAACTGTAGTGAGAAGCTTGCAGCGACACCTCTTGATAAAACTTTTCATGCTGATAGAGCAATGGGGCCTTTAAGTGGAAATATCACGAGCGAGAAGCGCGAGTGATATATTCACATGACTGACCAACAACCAGTGATATATTGGCAACAAATCACTTGTTAGCAAGAATCTATCTCGATTCTAACATGCAAGAAAAGACGAAAACACAAGTGTTTCCCTCAGATTTTCCCAGTTTTCCACCATGACCACACGAAGAATTCCCGCCAACAACTTTGACTGTAACAGAGGCATTCACATGTATTTCGTAAGTTTTTGATGCAAAACTTACACCGTCTATCCTCATGGAAATGAATTGACGTCACCAAACGAATACGAATGACGTCCGAATAGCGCTAAATGTCGTCGCACTAGTCCGCCCAGTGATTTGTCACGCAATATATCACGAGATTTTACCATTGGCTATATAGGCGACCAGTGTTAGAATGCTCAATATCACATTCATTTTATCATCAGACGCGAAGAATGGGTCGCTTTTCATTCGAATTTGTGTCTACTGATAAGATTATAGAGCAATGGGGGCTTTAAAGGCCCCATTGCTCTATCAGCATGACAAATTTTATCGTGAGGTATCGCTGCAAGCTTCTAGCCGTAGTTTCACCATTGTAAATCACAGCGATTAGCAAACTTTGAACCAATAAAACGTCATTGAGTTTCACAAAAAAAGGATTCGAAAATTGATTTGGGTCATTTTGTTGCCAACCAAAATGACCTACTTTCGATTTCGTAAACAATGAAAAAATGGTAAAAATACAATGTACAGCAGTGGAGTCCCTTTCACTATACCGCTTTTGTTTATTTTGCATCGCTCAGCGAGAAACCAGAAAAGGAAACCTGTATTTTGTAGAACGAGTTTTCATCTTTCAAAAACACTTTTCCCATACTTTTTGCAAGGTATATGGATTAATCTATTCACATCATCCCATATTTTATCACCAAACGTGAAGATTGAAGCGACTTCCATCACGATTTGCGTTTAGACGTTTTTACTACTTATAGGACTATGGAGACTTTAACCCCATTGCTCTACCAGCATGAATTAATTTATCGTGAAGTATCGCTGCAAGCTTCTCACTACAGTTTCTTCATTGTATATTATCGTGATTGGCCGGCTTTGAAAAATTAATGCATCCTTGAGTTTCTCATAAAAACGACTGGGTCATTTTAGTTGGGATGCTGTTTCATTACATGGTAAAAATACAAGGTACAAGAGGTAACAATACAGGAGGTAAAAATACAATGTACAGTCTTTTGATAGTTGATAAAAATACAATGTAAGGCAAGAATATGTTTTGCGAGTAATTGCCCAACGGGGAACCAGAAACGAAAACCGTATTTTTGCGGACAGACTTGTTATTTTTTTCAAAATGCCTTATTCCTTCTTTTTGTTGCCAGTTATATCATACAAAAAGCACAACAACCGATTAAATATCATCAGTTCTGAAGGCTGTACAAATTTTATAAGGATTTGTGCTTCGACGATTTTTACCATTGGTAGGATTATGAAGACTTTATTGTCAGGATAAAATCTGAAAATTGTTCTCCATTTATCCTACATATTAATTGAGCCGCGACACGAGAAAACCAACAAAGTGGTTGTGCGATCAGCGCAGACCCTGATCAGCCTGGGCATCCGCCCAGTCTGATCAGTCTTCACTGTCCGCATGGAGGTAGCTTAGACCCTTAGCTACCCTTTAAGCGCTGAGGAAAGAGTCTGATCGGACTGGGCGGATGTTTAGGCTGATCCGGGTCTGCTCTGGCCGCTCAACCATTTTGTTACTTTTCTCTTGTCGCGGCTCATATTATGATTTGATGAGCGGAGCAAATCAAACCAAGCCTGCAAACTGATCATTCGTAGCTTTTCTGCTTATGGTTGTTTTGGGTTTAACGGCCCTTTGAGACAGTATTTCAGTCTATATCGGACCGTCTCCCAGAGAGAGGGAGAAAGAAGAGAGAAATGATAGATGAGAGAAAAAATGTGCAAACAACCCCCACCGGCACCTACTGCATGCACAGTAGGCCCTTGTCCCGCTATTATCCAAATCAGTAGGACGGCCCGGCACTGAAAGTTACACGCAGCACCATCGCACCACCCGACCGTCCCCATTCTGGGTATGGACTTCAAAAGAGTCAGATATGAGAACTATCACCTAACGGTGCCGATCTGTCTGACCATCTGGCAGAAAACTCGTTACGGTGTCATATCGATAACTCTATACTTAACTACCTGTAAATTTTAGCCCTTGGCCACATATGAGATTGCTTCCCTTTCCAGTGTCCTAATGGTCAATAGAGAGAGCTTAGAAAACTTTCGACCAAGCTTCGAATCAATAGTTAGCAAAATTTCCCATTTAGCATGTTTAGCTATGTATGTAAAAAATACATCATTGTAATCAATGGAATTACAGCTTTCAGCTCATACGTTATAATAGATTCGCAAATGTTAATTTACATATGTTATTTATAGCGCAGAAGCCCATTCAAAATATCTAGCAAGAAAAACAATTTCGTTCCACCCCCTCCACAGAAAAGGTTTGATTGCCTTATGTTGAAGATAAAACAATGGGCCAACTTTTAGGCCTGGGTGCCAAGTCCGGAACAGGATTCTTCATACTGAAATACAAGATGGCGTCCAACATGGCCGCCAAAAAGTAAATTTTTCTGGTATTTCATATTAAATGTGTAAAATTTCACTAAAATGCAAACTTATTCATCAAATCTTAGCCAGTAGCAATAAGAAAGCATGCTAAGACAACAGAACATCAATATCAATAGATTTCTCGTGATAAAACCCAAAATTAATGCCAAATTTGACAAATTTCGTTGGGTAAATTTTGGATTTTATGGCTAAACTGTGGATTGGTAAGGTATTTCTGCTATAAGTTATAGCATTTTGTGTATTTCAAGCTTAGTATAACTTCTGTAGACAACAGTAAGTTGTAACAGGCGTCAATGAAACAATCTGATATTGTTATTTGATTTTACAGCGCTATGAAATTAAGACAAATGAGATACATACAATAGTGTATGCCTCTATACATGCACTATACATTGCTTTACTTTATGGTTGGAATTTTTTATCATTTCTGTGTCTGTTTTGATGGCGAGTGTATAAAATACAAAATATAAATACAACATTTAGCTATTTCCTGCAAAATCTTTTGATTTCAGTTGATAAGAATGTATTCAAAATCATTGTTGGAATGGCTTCCCATACGTGGAACTCTTCAGTCAATTCCAAAGTCCAATGTCAACAGTGCAGCAAGAAGAAATAAAATTTTGTTTTTAATTGTAAAATATGATGAAAATAGCAGTTTTGAACCCTGGTAGGTAGTAGTTTCAAGTTATTAATGCATTTAACACTGGGGTTTGTGTTGTGCACCCTTCCCATATGAAAAATAATTGAACCAAAACACAACCGATGCACTATCAAGGTGCTATCAAATCACTTTTTGGTAACTTGGTTAAGTGCCTTGGTCTGAAACACTAACCAAAAGACTTCCGAGTTACTTTTGTAAAAAGTACATTAATGGTGTCTTGGTCCACTTTGTACATGGAGATGGAGTACTGATTTGATGGTGCATTGGTGAACTTTGAGAAATGCCACAGTGTCTTGATAATGTCTTGGTAAACTTATACCTGGATCCTGAAGTGTTTTAATGGCCCAGCAGCCAAACTTAGTGTCTTGGTAGTATCTTGGATTTGAAAATTTCTGACCAATAGAAATCAGATTTGGCAGCCATATGTAATGACTCATTTCCTGTGTTTGAATGTGTTTCTTCTGATACAGTTAGCTATTTTAGTTCAAATGTTTAATCATGAAAAATGTTGTAAAGGAGCTTGTTCAATAACCAATAGCAGTGTAAGTAGTCTAAACATAATTTTAGAACTAGTTTATTTGCATTTTCATGTTGTTGCATGTGTTTATGCAACTACAGCAATTGATTAATTAGTTTTGTCTGATCATGCTTACCTGAACATTTAATTCATATATAGAAAAACATCATGCAATATTGGAAATACTGGAGTGTGTGATACCAAGCAACAAACTGACTTAATTCATTTTGTTTAAGGAATTTGGAAAGTGCTTTATTGACATATAAAACTCTTTGTTTGGCCTGAGAAGCATACGCTCATCAGCATATAAACAGTTAAGCAACTAAATATTTACAGAGAACAGTCTTATGTATTCACTAGCCAGGAATTCCATGGTACCAAGGTACTTAATGTTTAAAGTGAGACTACACATGCTGTGTGCAACACTGCATTGATTGGTGCACAGTAGTATTTAAACAAACCATGTTCTAAGTTATATCAAAGTTTAATGTTCATATAAATCCTGTTATTATTTACAAGCAGGACTCGAACAAAGTCATGCTAACTAATTTCCTGTCAGAATACAGTTTCATGATACCAAGGCAAACAGAAAGCTATCAAATTTGTAAAGCTAACATAATACAAAATATTAACATTTCACACTGTTTCAGGCAAGATATTAATGGTTATTATCAGTCTTATAAGAACTCATAAAAACTTTTGATAAACGTGTTTTTGACCATTTGGAATCTGGAAATGGCATATTTAAAATTTCCTCCATTATGACATAGGGTGTATAATGTTTACTTGGACTGTGTGTTATCTCACAATGTAGTTTCACCAAGCAAAAATTATTTGTAAGAGTAACTTTAAAGGTATTTGGATGAGAAATGAATGTTGGAACAGTTGCAGCCAGTTTGCTGTTTCCTATCAAAATGATTTGTGTAAATTTATGCTATTTTCAGTTTTAAGGCTTGTTGGCTGCCCATATATAAATCACTCCAAAAATAAATAAGCATACATTCAAGTTGTAATTTCTATTTGCATTTTTAAGGGAAGGGTATGTTGAATCATTCAATAGCAAAATTTGAATTGAGAATTATTGCTGACATTAAATATCAACAATTGTATAGTACTGGTGGTGGCTGGGAAAGTTGAGAAATCAGTTTCTCCAATTTTTTACTTTATTTGATATTTATTCTGATACATATCCTAATTATCTTATAAATTATTTTGTAGTACAAAGTAGCAACACCCTACTTTATCAATATAGTAAAATCAAGGCCTAGCAGATGGTTTAAGTTTCATAACAAAGCCAGATCCAATTTACCTTGGTATCATGGAACCCTTGGTACCATGAGACCGGACTATACAAGCTGTTTTCATTGTATGTTGAGTTGCAATTGTTTAAAATTTAGGGTATTAAATAAAAGGTAGGGCATATTATTGCAGTTGACATGCCCATGGTTTAAATGTATATGCTTGTGTAATTGTATACTGACCTGAACTTCAGTTCACCTTTGAAATTGCTAGTGCCTTGATGGTGTTTTGGTCAAAGTGTCTTGATAATGTTTTGGTCGAAGTGTCTTCGTGGTATTTTGGTAAAAGTGCCTTGATAGTGTTTTGGTTAAAGTGTCTAGATAGTGTTTTGGTCAAAGTGTCTTGATGGTGTCTTCGTTAGTGCCTTGGTAGCTCATTATTAATGCACCATCAAAACACTGTGTTTTCATAGTGTTTTGGTTGAGTGTTTTGGTCCCTTCTTTTTTCATATTGGTTAGCAAAAAGAAATGCATTTAATATCTATTCAGTTTCCATTTCTTTTCAACCATTAATTTTTCATTCATTCATCATTTCATTGCAAAGCTTAGCAATGGAGGCAATTAGTCTTAATCATTGATCCTCCATCGGATCACTCTTATTGCAGCATTGGACCACCATTAAAAATGGGCGAAATATGCAAATTAGGCTGCAATTGAAATGGCATCATGGAAATGGTGAAACAATAATTTCCATTTTGCATGGAAATATTGAAATGACATCATAAAAATGGCTAAAACATTAGTTAAAATGGTTTGCTTCCATTTATAATGATGAAATAATACTTTTCTCTTGGCATGATCATGTGCTATATTCTAATAAAATATATCTTACGTAAGTAACTCAGACTAGCCTGCAAATTTGCACAATCTGTAAAGTGTCTGTGTTGTGCACTCTGTGTGAAAATTAGACTTCCAAAGTACTTCATGAAGATACTAACAATGACCCTGAACCATTGCTAGATGCAGCATAAAGTACATTTTCCAGAAGCACTGACAAAAACCTTAAAATTTGGTAAATATGTACCTGAAGAATTCTATTGCTTCAAGCATCATTTCTTGTCTCCTCAAAAAATAAAAAAATACCATAAAGATTTCAACTATCTGGAACAGATAGATCACAAAATAGTGCAGACTCAGATCAGGTTGCTCATAAATGAACAATCTGATCAGGCTTTACACTGTCTGCCATACCATCTTCATCTTCAAATCCAAACTGTTCCATATTTAAGACAGCTATGGTAATTATTTTAGGTGTCCGATTTTTATCATTTAATAATAATAATCATTTATGGTTACACTTCTTTTAATTAGTGGACCAAGCAGTATTAAAACAAGGCCTGTTTTCATGCTGCCCTTAAATTTCCAGATCTTTACAAAGTATTTGTACAAATGTATCATGTTTGCTGGGGCAGTCTGATCTGTTTTTGCACTGCGCTGGTAGTCAGACCAGATTCTACACTATTTGTTTGGGAAGCAGTCTGTTCAGAGTCTATAATGTTTGCTCATGGCAGCCTCAATATCTTATTTGTTTCTAGTATAAACAAAATTAATAAAAATAATTCATTAAGAATGTCAGAGCCGGGCCGGGTAGCGCAATCGGTAGGGCGCCTGACTCGTAAGTCAGAGGTCCTGGGTTCGAATCCCGGTCTGGCCACATACTTTCGTTTCTCCTTCCGCTGATTCAAGAAGGGCAGTTGTCAGTTACTGGCGAAAGTATGTGCACTTAGTACTGGTTAACCGCTTAGAAGGTCTAAGCCTGCCCAGGAATAGTGTGGTTAGGTTAACTGACCGTCCCGACATGACCTTAGTTGTTTACCGTGGACGTTAAGCATCAAATCAACCAACCAAAGAATGTCAGATGTAATTTGCAGGGTTACTAGTAATAGATAACAACACTTAATTTATGTTAGCACTAGCAGACCAAAATTATATCAGTTGCTTTCCATTTGAACAGTCAGAAGGCCCAGATCAGCAGTCTAATCAGCATGTCAAAGTTTTGCTTGGGCAGTCTGGTCCAGGTCTGCAGTGGTGTATACTGTTTGCTGGGGGATAGCCTGAGCACGGTTTACAATGTTTGCTAGTGACAGTCTGATCAGGGTCTATACAGACAGCCAGATCTGGCTCTACAGTTTCTGTTGCCCCGCAGTCAGATCAGAGTTTATACTATTTGCTGGGACAATTCTACACTATTTGTTTTGGCAGTCTGGTCTAGGTCTGCACAGATTCAGTGGAGAAAAATCTGAATTTATGCAAATAACATTTATCGTTGAATGGTAATATGAAGTACAATTATTTCTCGAGTACAGTCAGTATAGAATTGAAGCTAGTGAAAGAGTGACACTGAAATACCATATAGTAAATCCCAACAGGGGATGTGTATAATGTGTTCATCAGGGGATGTGTATACTGTGTTTATTGATTAATGTACACATCAGCTCTTACATAGTAAATTGGTCTCTGTTTACTAATGTTCATAGTGTGTTCTGCTTGAGCCTACCAGCTGTGTCATGAGAAAACATGTCTTTAAGGTTTCAAACCAGGCCCGACACAAATGGGACTGTACAGCCACAGAAGATGGTTAGTGGGTTGAAATTTTGGATTAAGGAAGAAGAGGGGCTTTACTATCTATGGTACATAGTGAAACAAAGGCACTGATTAGCTAGGAGGTTACCCCGCAGCTCATGTGCACCATTGTTTTCCATGTGCAAAAAGCATGTTTTCTCATGACACAGCTCAAATGTTGCATGTATGTAATATTTTCATGCTCAATATCTATGATGGTTTACTGGATATTAGTCAAGCACATTAGTTGGGCCAGTTTTTTCACCTAGCACTAATACATGAAATACGATATTTGCAGATTTTAATATAAAAATGGCTTCTCCTTGGGTTATCATAAATTTTTTGACCATATTTACATATCATCATTGGCAATAATATGTTTGCATGATTATAATTAAAACTCTGTACATTACCTTTAATTTGATATGTAAAATGACATACCATGTCAACCATAACACCTCAAAGTTGCGAAACCTAACCTTACCCCCTTATTTTTCGACAATGTTGAGTAGTACCCTAGGGTTACAAAAGTGGACAGGGGTTTTTTGGTTACCTTAATCAAAGCAGGCACCCATGCTGAAAAGTTCCCATATATACTGTACATAACTTTGATAAAAGTGTGTCAAACATTTTTAGTAGTAGAAGTGGTGGAACATATTTTTTGTCCTTATGGGCTTCAAAACTGTAGTAAAATATGCCATTTTTAGCAAACATTTTGGTTTTAATAACCAAAAATTAATTGATTTTGATGTTTTAAAGTCTTATTATACTTTTCCAATTGCTTTTTAATAAGATACGATGAAAACATTGCATTTAAGTGAAGTCTAATACCTTTTACATGAAGTATCAGAAAAAATTCACTTTTTGGCGGCCATCTTGGACGCCATCTTGAATTTAGGCACGAAGAATCCTGATTCGAACTTGGCACCCAGGCTAAAAACTTTTGCCATTGATCCATCTTTAACAAAAAACCATCAAACCTTTTCTGTGGAGGGGGTGGAACGAAAAAAATTTTTTGGCCTATGGGCTTCTGCACTATTAGGTCCAAAAACGAAGATTTGTTTAATTTGAATAAATTGTGTTAAGAAACTTATGGTTTATAGAAAGAAAACTATGGGCTCTGATGGAAGAAACTTCTCATTGACGCATTTCTATAATTTTCATACCAGATTAAAGAGCTTGAAATGCTCTTTCGTGCTAGACGTTATAATTTAATGTCGGAAATACATTAAATAAGAAAATGTAATTTATTTATGAGCTTCTTTACATTTTCCTATTAAACTGAGAACCGTATGCAGGTAACCCTCTTGGAGATTATCGGAAAATCCCGTAACTATAACGAGAATTCTTCCCTATGTCTCCTTGCCCAAATAGCTTCTTTACATTTTCCTATTAAACTGAGAACCGTATACAGGTAACCCTCTTGGAGATTATCGGAAAATCCCGTAACTATAACGAGAATTCTTCCCTATGTCTCCTTGCCCAAATAGTCATAGTAAAGACATGAATTTGTAATTCAACCATATACAAAGTCTGACGTTTTGCCGCCATTAAAATAAACTATTATCATTCTTTGAAATCATGCTCCTTATCATTTCTTGTTCCACTTTACCGTATATACATATATATATTTGGACACCTTAATTATTATATGGGCATTGATTTGGATTATCAAGTATATGCCATCCGAGATTGGTCTTTTACAAACGTCGTATTTGCTGAATGACAATCTGAGCATATTTTGATCAGACTGCCCCTAAGCAGATTTATCTGTTTCGGCACTGCTTGCTCTGCAATTGCTGGCCGCAAAATTTAAGAGTTATTTCGGTAGTTCTATCTGTAATTGGAATCAGTTTAACAGGTTGACAATCAATGTCTTGCTTTTTCGTAATGTCTTTTCACAGCCATTAAATGCTTACCGAGGGAGCACCTTAGTTTTACGCCATAATTTATGTGAACCTTGTCACCAGAAATTGTATCATACTGTATTTGCAAAAGGGAGGACTCTGATATGACTGCGCGCACGCGCAGACATATCAGAGACATCCCTTTTGGCATAATAATCTATGTTCTAAGACTAAGCTCTATAGAAAAACGCAAAACCTGAAAAGCCTTCGTATTTGAACAGGCTAATCTGATTCTTCCTTGTTCGCCCATGGCCCTCTCCTGTGGTGTCCCACATATCTCACTGTATTTTGCGGTGGAACAATCTTTCTAAGATTTATGTTTTAGATAATCTATGGTTAACAATAGAGTTTACGCATTCGTTTTGTTTTCATGAAATAATAATTTTTATAGGGCTGACGGGGCAACTGACAAATGAAAATGTCAAGCGAATCTGTGTCTTGTATTTGAAAATAAATTTGTTTCTAACGACAGTAAATCAATCACACGACGACTGTCCAGAAGGGAAGAGGAAAACATGAACATCTGAATGAAAGGACATAGAATCTCGAACAGCTGACACATGAGAGGGACAGTTACCACTGTAACACACTTAGGCTCCGTAAAATGCGCTGGGACATTGAGATCTCAACAAATGACAAAGGTTTACTTCATAGACAGGTACCACTGGGACATACTTAAGCTCCGTAAAATGCGCTGGAGCAACTTCAGTGAGATCTCAACAAATGACAAACATAAGGTTTAATACTTCAGTGGCGAGGAGAACAGAACAAATATGAGTATAGGTGTAGTTTTCTAATGCGTAAAGCCATGGTGACTACTGTCATCAGTTGCCGACCAGTCTATAGGAGGCTAATTTTAGTCTGCTTGCGAGCAGCTCCTTTAAACATCACCATGGCAGAGGTTTATGCACGAACATCTGGGTAAGATAACAACGAAGTCGACGAGGTTCGATATCCAGTCCGACCACATCCTTTCGTTTCTCCCTCCGCTGATTCAATAAAGGCAGTTGTCAGTTACTGGCGGAAGCATGTGCACTTAGTTCTGGTAAACCGCTTAGGTCGTCTAAGCTTGCCCAGGAATAGTGTGGTTAGGTTTACTGACCAAAATAACAACAACAGCATCGACGACAACTTCCACCAGCAACAACTGACAATAATAGACCAAACATCACAAAAAAATAAACAGGAATATTAAAGTGAAAAGGGATGTGCAGTCTGAAAGACAGTGGAGAGATCCAGATCAGGCCCCGAGGTTATAAAACTTTTTTCATGCTGAACTCAGCTGAGCATGAAACTTTCTCTGCTGATGAATATGAAAATGCCAACTAATGTTGGCATTTTCATATTCATAAGCAGAGAAAATTTCATATACTTTTCAATAATTTGCTATTTATTAGCAGGTAAAATTTCATGCTCAGCTGAGTTGAGCATGAAAAAAGTATAACCTCGGGGCCAGGTTCCATGAAATGTAACCTTTGGAAGGCTGGTAATCAGTTGCCTCTGTTGAAAAATGTCTTTGGCGTATATTGAACACAGGGTAGTATACACGGCATTGTGTTAAATGTATCACTACTTGGCGGGCGTAGTGATATACACAAATGCAGGCCGTACTATATTGCATTTCGGGTGTACATTTATACTTGGCGGTGAAAGCCATTTCCAATATTTGGCCTACGATATCTAGAAATTACAGATGAATCTGTCACTAAATTGCTTAAAGATAAACGAGAGATTCTCAGCAGATGGACAGATTATTATTTAGAACTATAGAATCACGACATTTCCGGATATAATGCACTTCTCGACTGCAGAAAGCCCCCACAAAAAGATTACACCAAATCCTTTGTAAGGAAGGTGAGAATACCCTGAAAAACGGAAAGTCCGCAGGCGCTGATAATATACAGTAGAACTTGTTGAAGCAGGAGGCGCGAACAAAATAATCTGTAACGAGATCTGAAGAACAAGAGAATGGGCTTATTTTAGCTCTTCTAAACAAAGTCATGTTAAAAGTAATCTTGAACAGACTTAAATGACAAACTTAGCAAACAATCGTCAAAGAACAGGTCCGGTTCAAAGCAGACTTAAATAATGCCTTAAAATGCTGTTGAACCATAACAACCAACCAATCAAAAATCCTGATATGTAAGCAATCTTCAGGACTGAATTGGAGTTTATTTAAATATAGTTTTATCCAAATAAGTAGGACGCCCGGCTCTGGAAGTTATTACCAGCAGCGTCATCGTCCTCCCACCTCCTCCCTTTGGACAGGGACAAAGTCCCATAAAATTTACTGCATCTTTGCCCTCATGTCCTTGTAGCCTACTAAACAGTTAGTATCATTGTTATCTTAAACTGGGCGACACTAAGCTGTCAAGTTAGCAGACTTATCAGGCTATCATCATTAATTCAGTGTTTTCTCTCAATTTGTGGTGATTGGGCCCTGGCACTGATCTAAGCTTTTTCACCACCTTAACATACGAAAGGATAAGATAATCAGTTTAAGCCATTAAGAAATGGCGTGGTGGTTAGCGATATCCGTGTCAACTATTTCACAAATGAAAATTGTATTAAAACATTTTTTCTTATTTTTCATTTACTTATAATTTGGTTCAGAAGAGGTGGTAGACCATTAGAATGGTTATTAATCTGCGGGCCAATCACGCGAATAGTGATAATTTATTAGTAACACCGTGAAAGCCATATGTATCAGAACAAAGACTGCTATTCGAACAATACACGCACGTATATTCCCTGACTAGCAAAAAGTGCAAACTCCTTCAGAGTTTGCACGTTTTTGCCAGTCAGGGAATATATCTTGGTAGAGACAAGGTGACTTTATCCGAATTAAAATGGAACCAACGTTACAGAGATTGGTAGAGAATGGCTAGGTTGTCTTATGCATAGAGTTATTTCAGAAGTTTAGAGAAATTTTGATAAATTTAAATGTTTTTACAATGCAACCTTGCTCTTGTCTCAGTAAAAGATAATTTATAATTGCATATAAAACATTATCATTAATGAACATAAATTTCAATAAAAATACTTTACTGTAAGAGCTAAAACGCTTCGAATTAAAACAAGACTGGCAACGGGTTTTACATGATTTTATCTGTCGCATAGGGTAAGGCCGAGCCATACATAATCCAATATGAAAATGATGATTTCAGATTTACCTACTTTAATTCTAAAAGCTTCATTATCCATGAAACTATGGTATCAGTTTATTTGGGCACTTGTTTAAAACTTCACGATTAACTGATCATAATTCTCTCATGATAGTAATCTGGCACATTCAGTAATTGTGAAAAATTATTTGAGCCGCGACACGACATTTTACCATCAGATTACAGAATGATGCTAACACTACGCACGACCCAATCCCTCATCGTCCGTTATTGAGTGGTAAGACATAGACATTATAAACAATGCTTCTCCCAGACTGTCTAAAGGGGGGTATATATTTTTAAACAAGTGGAGTGGATATTTTCCTGGTACTAAGCCAGTCAAATTCTAAGACAAAGAGAAAAAAGTGTGTGACGTCAAATTATACTTTTGCAATAACGAACTGAGAAGAACCAGCTTAGAACAGTCAGTAGCAAGATGATTGGGGGTTTCAAATCAGTTTTATCACATGAAGCTTAATTTAAAGCCATGGTAGTGCCTATCCATTATTGTTTAAGGTAAGATGTCACTCCAAATTTTGCACTACATTCTCGTTATTCTTGGATTAAATAAAATTTTATTTCTTATTTCATACATATCATATAGACAACATATATGTAATATCAGAATTGGAATACAAGCTCAAACAACTTAAAAATATCCTCTCTCAGCTTGTTCAAAATAGCTGTTGAATGAATAGTTCCGACATCTGCGTTCAGACGTCGGTTTGTTACCCCTGAAATGGTTAATCAAACTTGATAAATGAAGCATAATTAATTTCTCATTTAGCGAATATTAAGTCCATTTTGGCTTTCAACCATTCTGACATACATTCGATTTTATCACTTTAATCTGTGGTCAAATTGCAATGTACATGAATAAGTGAATTTTGAAAAATGCCATTTGTTTATCAGGCTACATTCATGGCTGAGCAACACGTGACATCATTTTATAAGGGTACATCCATGTTTGGAAAAAATGTTACTGATATGAGCCGCGACACGACAAAACCAACAATGTGGTTGTGCGTCCAGCGCAGGCTCAGATCAGCCTGGGCATCCGCCCAGTCGGATCAGAGTCTTCGCTGTCCGCATGGAGGTCGCTTAGACCCTTAGCTACCCTTTGAGCATTTAACGATGAGTCTGATAAAACTTGGCAGATGCCCAGGCTGATCTGAGTCTGTGCAGGGCACACAACCACATTGTTGGTTTTGTCGTGTCGTGGCTCATATGTATCCTTCTTTGTCCCCCCGACGTAGTCGAAGGCTGCTATACCAATGAGTTCCGTCCTTCCGTAGACATATGTTTCGCCCTCAAATCCTCCTTCAGTTTTGACCCGTTTTTGATCCAATAATAATATTTTATTGCATGGAAATTGTAGTATTTCATAACAGCTTCAAGGTCCTCGAGCCTAATATACGACTTTGGGCATGACCATGATGAAGCCTTTTCACGGTGTTCTGGTTGGTAAACATCAATGGACGTTGCAGCTCTAAACGAGGAATGAAAAAGAAAAGCAAGACAAATGAAGATTTTATTATGATCAGTGTATAAAACTGAAGTCTTTAAACAATTTTTCAGCCCAGAAACTCGTACATGTAAGCGAGACTGAAAAGTGAAAAGACGGGCAAAGATCAGATATTAGCATAATCAGATATTATAACCCGTCCTCAAAACCAGAGGGAAAAATACATAAATTGATAACAGTTAACGAAAGACACGCAGTGTAAACCGAATGAACAGCTCCTCCCTAGACAGGTGGTCATTCAGCTACCCCAATTGAAAGCAACAATAAAACATCTATTTTTACCTATTTTTATTGTAAATTACGAAACACCACAGAAATCAAAGTGGGCAACTATTCAGGGGACCATAGTGCTAGAAGATCACAGACAAGCACACGTAAGAAAACTAAGAAAACAACACCTACGACTGAAGTATCGATTTGGAACGGTCAGTATTAGATTACTGGGGTGGGGGTGGGAGGGGGGCTTAAATCTAGTTTTACTGGATCCAAACTCTTATTCTTAGCTTCTGCGCATGTAGCGGTTTAAAACATTTAGTTAGCTTCCTAACCTATCTGTGAATGATCATGGAAAACAATTAAAGAGGGAGGCGTAGTAATTAGTCATGGCTTGGATAGCCACTAAGCATGCAGACTGTAGTATTACATTTGCTACGTCCAATACGTTTGTAAGGCATGATAATTTTTCTAAACAGATCTGAAAAATCAGCCCTACTATTTATGGATTAAGTCACCATAAAATTATGGTTCCGATAGGCCCTGCTCCAAAAGAGTTTTGAATTCGACATTGAATTTAGAAACCAATGCATAGTGTCGGTGATAAAATCATGAAAAAAGTTTTTCCAAGTTTGACACCGATAGCCCTGTTTGAGAAGTGTAGCAGTTAAAGTTTATTACGGACATTGAGGTCAATAATATGACTACACACTCTAGCAAACCGAATAAGTCAAGAAATCGTCAACCCCGTAAGGCGTCATCTTTGCTTCCCTCTTTAATTGCACACCGATTGGTCGAGCATCAGACTTATAAATGGACTCGACATAAAGTTAATTATTTTACATAGTAGGGGCCGGAGCTTGTTTTGGAGTTTGGCCATTCGGGGCTCAGCTGATGCTTTAGTATTTCAGTGGTGGTGTTTGTCATCCAAAGGATCTCCAGGTATCGCAAAACCATAGGGAAGAATTCTCGTTATAGATACGGGATTTTCCAAGAGGGCCGGAGATAAGCGGTTACCAGTATACGGTTCTCAGTTTAATAGGGAAATGTATAGAAGCTCATAAATAAATTGCATTTTCTTATTTAATATATTTTCCGACATTAAATCATAACGTCTAGCACGAAAAAGCATTTCAAGCTCATTAATCTGGTATAAAAAATATAGAAATGCGTCAACGAGAAGTTTCTTCCATCTGAGCTCATAGTTTTCTTTCTATAAACCATAAGCTTCTTAACACAATTTATTCAAAATACGCGAACCTTTATTTTTGGACCTAAATAACATATATAAATTAACATATGCGAATTTATTATAACATATGAGCTGAAAGCTGTCATTCCACTGATTACAGTGATGTATTTTGTACATACATAGCTAAATGGGAAATTTATTCCCTGAACGCCTAATTTTGCTAACTATTAATTCGAAGCTTGGTCGAAAATTTTCTAAGTTCTCTCTATTGACCATTAAGACACTGGGAAGGGAAGCAATCTCATTTGTGGAAAATGGCTAAAATTTACAGCTAGTATAGTGTAATCGATTTGACACCGTAACGAGTTTTCTGCCAGATGGTTGTTTCTGTCGACTCCTTATCTTGGATTCATCAAAGGTCTTATCCGTGATTCTATTACGGGGTTTACGTTGCTCAGCTTTTTCGGTTAGCTAGAGTTAAATGCTTCAGTAATGTTAGCTTGCTTATCATTAGAAAGAAGCCTTTAAATCTCTTTCATAACAAAATAAAAACAAATTATTTACAGAGGAGCACAGTTAAAACCAATCACATAAAATAATTTAAACATAATACTTTCCAAAACCAAATTCCACACAACTTGTGAGTAGCAACAAAATTATAAGTACCCAAATCCCATTGAAACTTTTTCATACAGGAAAAAAATCTACCGCGAGATAATTCCCAGGGAAGAAAAATCCTATGGGAAAAAATAAAAGCACAATAAACATAACATGGACTGTTATGGCACTTAAACATTATCACTAAAATCATTTGTTTCAGAATTTGGGTCAAACTTATGTCGAAAAAAATTCACATACGATTATTCCCATCTGCCAAAATGGGGAAAATGCCATGGGAGAAAGATCCCATAGGAAATACAAATTTTGAAATTTAACTATTATTTCAGTATTGTGGTGCTGATATACATGTACATGTATTCACTGAATTCATTTTATAGATCGTTTACAATAAATGAGAAATTTTATTTAAAAAAAAATAAAAGAAAAAGAAAATCCGGTGGATAATTAAACATTTTGTATTAAGCAGTAGAACTTGTTTCTGAAATATAAATATATATTGAGTAAGCAACCATCTTTTTTCGTCTACACAATTCATGATTTTATTATGAACATTATCGAACATTTCTACGGCAGAATATTTGATGTTTATCTGTAGTCATTCGAACAGAGTGTGTTCGTACCACCCCGAACGTTTCAAATTCATACATCAAATATGCACATTAGTCGTTTTGTGTTACGCAGCTTAAGAAAGCTATACATGTAGCACAATATGTCCGATCGGAGAAAACACAGTTTACCCCACAAAAAAGGTAAAACTCTTCAGGCACTCGATTCCTCAGGCACAATAGATCTTTGTTCAGAGACGGGACTTGCTAAGACTGCGACAGCTAATCAGACGTTTAGTAAGAGCATATGCCAAAACATACCTTCCCGCGAGATGTGGCTCGAATATAATTGTTTTAAAAATGTATTTGTTATTATTACTCATGCCGCAATCCTCCATTAAATGAAAAGCTATAATACATAATGTCGGAATTAATGGAACGAATCCGACTTGAAGTCAAAAGCTTTATTCAAATTAAAATGATTGATAAATGGTTTAAATGGTTTCTAACACATTTCCGAGTCCATTCTTTACCACTACTGCGGTAACATTTGGCAGCTGGCTCAATTTTGTTATTATTACTCTTACATTTGTCTTTGAGCCGAGCCATGATAGGCAACTAGAAAATTGTTTCGGTAAGACACTTGTAATGCCGCCCACCCCGTACCATGTGCTTCAAATAATCCTTAAAATCCTGCCTCCTACCCTCTCCCTCGTCCCCACCACCATCAAATCCACTGAAGTGGAGGCTATGCAAAATTTTAAACTGATTAGTCATAAACTTTAGTATTTCTTGTTACATTTATTGTTGAACAAAGACTAAAAGTAAAAAGTATGCAAAGACCAGGAACTGAAACAATCAAAATCCAAATCCAGCCCTCAAACCATAGTTGGAAACAACTAAGATTACAAATAATCAAGATACAGAGAACATATGCCCAACCGAGTGAGCAGCTTGTTCCCAAAAGGTGGCCACTCAGCAACCCAAACCGAACCAAAAATAATAAGAACATACATAAGGTAAAACATCACAGAAACTCTGACACCAAAAACAGACAACAGAGAACCACAACAGAACTACCGCCTTGGAACGGTCAGTAATGAATTACTGGGAGGGGGGCTTAAATCGATTTTACAGGCCCAACCTCACCCTCAGTTTCTGAAGTGGTACAAAACATTTAGTTGGTTGTTCGGTTCGCATGATAACCCTCTAACTCGTCAATGAATCATCACGGTAAACACATAAATCAAATTTCAACACCATGAAGAAGCAAAGACGAGGACTCAACAGATACAACGGGCCGTCTGACAGGTGGAGATCCCTGTCCTGCCAAACAACCCCACTGGAAATCTGAAGCAAAAGAAGGTCACCAGTTGAGCCCCGGTGGACCAAGCAACAGACAAAAAGGCTCCGGTCCCAACCAACTAAAATATATAGCTTTAGGTCGGGGCCATCATAGAGTCTGACGACCGATCCCCCGGTGTGCAATTAAAGAGTGCAGCAAAGTTATCAACCGTGATTGGGTTAATCACTAAGCATGCAGACTGTCGCATAACATTTAAATTATAGCCAATACGTTTGTGACGTATTATTATTTTTCGGAATTGATCAGAAAAATCAGTCCTACCCTTAATCTTTTTGAATTTGTATAAAGATGCCTAATTTCCAAAGCCGGCGATTTTGCTATAACCAACGTTTCGCATGAAACTTTCATGCAGAGCCTTAATTATAATGTCTGTCGTATGTGTACGAAGTTTCAAAGCGGTCCGTCACGAATCATGACACAAACTTGCTACAATGTAATGTAATTGATAACAAACACTGAAAATTTCTACGTTAAAAGGCCCGTAATTTATCAAAAATTAATTTTTGACCTTCAGAAATCGTCTTGCACAATTTTTATGTATGCAACATGTGTGCAAAGTTTCAAATTGATCCCGTGACAACCATAATTTTATCAAAATATAATTTTTTGACCTTCAAAAATCGTTTTGCACAATTTCAATATGTAGGCAACATGTGTGCATAGTTTCAAATTGATCCATTAACAACTGTAGGAGAAGTCGCTACACTAATTTGATAAGAAACAATGAAACTGTCTTAGTTCGAAAGATAAAAACTCACAGGCAGCACCTCCCGATCACAGTCATCACCATTCACAAAAATGTTGACTCTTACATGAATTTCAGCGCGCATTTCATAACGATTTTAACACTGACTTAGGCAGTTGATTTTCAGCAGCTATGTGAAATTCTCCAATGTATCAGTAACAGAAGCGGAATCATAATGGGCAATAACTCTTTGAGATAGTGTTTTAGGAATTTTAACATGGAATTTTGTCAAAAATAATTATTGACCTTCAGAAATCTTTTTGCACAATTTGAATACCGTATACAAGGTAATTTTCGCGGTGTTCCATTTTTCGCGGTATTTTACGGTCACTTAGAAACCGCGAATATTAAAATCGCGAAATAATTTTCTGTTTCTTACGAAGTATCTTCTGTAGACACAGTGTTCCTATATTTTGTTTCTGTTGCTTCGGTAATTGCTGGTACTTTCCACTTGAGCCAGTGCTTTCATTAACCTGCAGCAGCCCTGCCGCAGGTTAATGAACGAACTAGCTCAAGTGAAAAAAGTAATTTTGCTTTTTACGCATGTTGCTAACCGCGAAAATTAAAAATCGGGAAAATTAATATTTATGTTTTTGACCCTTAACCGCGAAAATTTCAACCCGCGAAAATTATCGTGAATACGTTATATATGCAACATGAGTGCAAATATTCAATTTAATCAATTAACAACCGTGGAGAAGTTGAATACACAAACGTGCTACCCTGTGTTGATAAGAAACACTGAAACTGTCTAAGTTTGAAAGACCATAATATGTTAAATCCGTTTTTTTTTGACCTTTAAAAATCTGCAAATGCATCTTAATGAAGTCTGTATTATGTCTGTATGGAAAGCTTTAAAATATTCCATCATGAACTGTGATAGAAGTTCACAAACTTCTTACCTTAAGGCCCTGTCACACTGTCACGAGTTTGGCTACGATAAGCGACGAGTTTATAACTCGCCACATGTCGAGGGAAAGTGGAGGAGATGTCGCCATATCTCGTCTAAAGTCGAACAAGCATCGTCATAACTCGCATATTGTCGGGAGGTCTCTACGAGAATTTTAAACTGTTTAAAATTCTCGCCGTCCAAAGTATTCTCGTAGCGAACTCGCAACTTACTCGTATATTGTCGTACAACTATCGTACACATTGTCGCCCGTTCTCGTGTGTTCTCGCCGTCCCAAAGCAACAAGCGAGTTCTGGCGATATAGTATATATAAGGCGAGTTGGGTACGAGTAGCTGCGATATATAGTACGTTACTGTGCCGAATATTGGGGATTCTCCACGAGATCCCTTCGAGTATTGTCGACAAGTGTTCGACAATTGTCGAGTGCTTTACCACGGTGTATAAGCGGACAGTCACTAAATCGGAAGCGACAATTGACTGTACACCCGAAAATCATTAGTGCTACATAAACAACTTGTGAGGTGAAACGGTCAAAAGCAGGTAAGTCCTTATCGAATTTGTTCTTTTAGATGCGGTTTTCGACATCGGGGAGAGAATAGGATGTACTTCACCTGTAGCATTGTCAGTTTGACATATCACCACCCCATCTCTATGTAAAAATCAAGTTTTCTTGCTTAATCACCAGTTTTGCTTTATTTTCTGTCGATCGACACGGACAATCGGGGTTAAAAAGACTAGAATTATGGCATCATTTCTGTTAAACCCCAACATAAAATCATCGCTACATCTTTATCCTGTGATATCCAATTGCTGAATCCATCAAAACATTACTTTAAACAAAAATATTGCCTCCTGAATCGCACACGTTCGTCTCATTCGACTGTCCGACTAGTGACAAAAACAAAAAATGGTGTTGAACGACTAGCGACGATTTTCTTGTAAGTCTTATTGAGCAGAAAATGTGTTAGTAAATAATTTTACTTATGTATTCTTTATCGAAATATAACGACAAAGGAGGGTAAGAACTTCTACTGGATTGAGTTTGTTTTCAGACGTCCAGTATGCTGTTTATATCTACCCATAAATTTGCACAGATTAGCATGGCTGGCTCAATGATTTATTCGTAAGATTCGAAATAAATTGAAAATACTGAGAGCGTTTTTGAATTTTTCTGTGTAAAGAAAATGTACTTTGGCTGTCGAGTCCTCATCCTTGCTTCATCACGGTCTTTTCTTGATTTTAATTGTTGACCGTGATGACTCTCTGATGAGTTAGGGGACCTCCATACGAACCGAACTACCAACTAATTGTGTGCACCGCGGCGGAGGGTGAGGGTGAAGGTTTGGGCCCAGTAAAACCGGTTTAAACCCTCCCCCCCAGTAGTTATTACTGGCCGTCCCAAGGCGGTACTTTCGTTGCGGTTGCATTTGTTATATGTTCGGTGCTGTTTAGTTTATTGTGTTCTCATATTGACCCTTCTACAATAAAAATAGAAAATCGGTAAAAATAATTGTTAAATGTTTTTCTGTTGTAACCCTTCTGTTGGTCTAAATTATTTAGTTCAATAAAGATAGCTGAGTTGCCACCTATTTGGGAAAGAGCTGCTGACTCGGCTTATCACTTGTAATTTATTGTTTGTTGGGATGTCTTTGTCAATCTTTCCCTTTGATGTTGGGGATAGGGTTTGAGATCTGATTCAGTCAGTTCCTGAAGTGTAGTTACTCTTTAAATTTGAATGTGTTTTTCAACAGGCGAAACTAATTACAATGGTCAGACTAGCAGCTTAAAAGATATGAAAACATATTTTACAAACGGCACAATATTGTCACCTAGATCTACATTGATACCCTATACTACCCTTCTACATCCTCTTTGCTCTCCCTAACCTAAATTACAATGTAGGACGAGGACGTGTGCTTGCATCAGGTGCGTAATGTGGGGGTTGTTTTAGTGTGTTTTTTTTTGTGTTTTTTTTTTATTTCACGTCTACCCTATCTGTCTTTTATAATTCCCCATCTCTTCGGAAACAGCTTAACGTGCCCATAGAAATATACCTGACTATGTGCGGTTATAACCAACGGTACTTGTCATTTAATGTCGGAGGAAACTTACATGTTATTCGTTTCACTTGCTTAGATAGTCTACGCTTGTATATGAACAGTTAACTGGCTCGTCACTGTGCACTGGACCGCTAACCCAAACAAAGAAATAAACTCCCCATTTCTACCCCACCAGCCTCGCCCTGCCCTACCCTAAGACTACCATTTAATTTTACACTAACAAAATCACCCAATCAGACCGAAACTACCGAGGACCGAAACGATCCGAGTTTCTTTACAAAAAAAGGAAAGGTATAGATCCGCGGACATTGCCCTGGTGTACACCTACAACGTCATGAACTTTGTAGATTGGCCATTCAATATAACGCTTCTTAAATACTACCGAATTTCCTAAAGACAGGACTTCCCTGCCGGTGGGTCTGGTTCCCAGCACACAGCAATATTACCTGTACATGTAAAGGTGCGAAAATTAAGTTAACCAATCAGTGGACCAGAATTAACAGTCTAGATGATTTTATTGACTGGCTGGAGATGTTGACACCATGGGATCAAGAGACAGAATGACATTGTAAGAGTTAAACCTCTTTGTATATACCATCCCTGTCTTTAAATTTTTTTATCAAGAAATGTTTGATAGCCTTCTCCCCAAATAATGATCCCAGTGAAAACGATCCAAAACGAAATTTATATTACATTTTTCACGCATTTGTTGAAAATGATCGTTAGAATGTGAAAATACAATCACAACTAGTCGGACAGTTTTTGTTTCTTGATATGTCGCTAATGATTAGGTACAGTTGTCACTAGTCGGGCAGTCGAATGAGACGAACGTGTGCGATTCAGGAGGCAATATATTCGTTTACAGTTATGTTTCGATGGATTCAGCTATTGGATATCACAGGATAAAGATGTAGCGATTATTTTATGTTGGTTTTAACAGAAAAGATGCCATAATCCTAGTCTTTTTAGCCCCGATTGTCCGTGTCGATCGACAGAAAATAAAGCAAAACTGGTGATTAAGCAGGAAAACTTGATTTCTACACAGAGATGGGGTGGTGATATGTCAAACTGACAATGCTACAGATAAAGTACATCCAATTCTCTCCCCCATGTCGAAAACCGCATCTAAAAGAACAAATTCGATAAGGATTTACCTGCTTTAGAACATTTTATCTCACAAGTTGTTTATGTCGCACTAATGATTTTCAGGTGTACAGTCAATTGTCGCTTCCGATTTGGTGACTGTCCGCTTATACACTGTGTTTACGAGTTCCGTTCGAGTCATGATAATCGTCTATAAATATTAGCGATGTCATTGTACAGGTTTCAATGCAAACGTCACTGAGATAATATATCCGTATTCATTATACACTAAAAAATTCCGTAGATTTTACGGTAGAAACCTGGCAACCAGCTGCCAGTCCAATTCCCGTTATTTTTACGGGCGTCTGCCTGTAGAACATTTCTTAAATCACGATATGGTAGAGTTACGTTAACTGACCGCACTTGAAAACACCTTTATAGTGTTGAGGGGCTTCATGACCAAAACAATATCTGTCTTATTCTACCCCACTCTGTGCGATGATTTCTGCCCATGTTTACGGGCGCCCGTTAAAATAACGTGAAATGGACTGGCAGCTTGTTGCAGGGTATTCTACCGTAAAATCAATGGATTCTGTACAGTGTACGTTCATTTTACGTTTATCAGTGCATGATAATGGGTCCCAAGAAAAAAAGATAAGTTGCGACGAAAAAAAATAAAGAGATGGCACACCTCCCAGAGATACCCCAACTCCACTTCTTAGGGAAGATGTGTCTAATGTGGACGAGATACCTCCAGGGGATAGGGAGCAGCCCCAAGACATGCATCTCCATTAGGACGGTATTGTGTGGCACTCGGAACCCATACATGAGGCTCTTGTAGCTTTCTCCTGTGGCCAAGTACCTCAGGGTGATAGCAAGCATTAATCCCGGTTTCGGGGACTCTCGGTACCATGTGTCCTGTTTCAGCAGCCTAGGGGTAAGTCTCTGCTCAAGCTCTCTGAACATTTCAGGTGGTACTCTCAGGAATTTGGACTATGAAAAATTTCCGTAGATTTTACATTAGAACAACTGGCAACCAGCTGCATCTCCATGTTCCGTTATTTTTACGGCGTCTGCCTGTAGAACATAATTTGAAATCTCGATATGGTAGAATTATGTATCCTGACCGTACTCGAAAACACCTTTATAGTGCTAAAGGGCTATATGAGCAAAACAATACCTGCCTTCTTCTATTCTGCTCTGCGTGATGATTCCGCCAATGTTTACGGGCGCCCGTAAAAATAACGGGAAATGGACTGGCAGCTGGTTGCCTGGTATGCTACCGTAAAATGAACGGAAATTTTTTACAGTGTGGTGAAAGCTTCAAGGTCTTCAGTCCGCAGTTCATGCATCAGACGATCATAGTGTCTAAAGTTTTTCCCCTTATGATCCATGGTCTGATCCAATCTCTTCTAGGAGCCCCTCCTGCTTCTCTGTCTCTGCTGGAGCAGCTGGGCGAGGCCAAGATCCATTTCGGCATCATTTTCATCCAGTTCCAACAGTAAAAGAAGTCTAAGAAGCCTTTGTGGAATTTAAGTTAAAGAGGCATGGTTCTCATTCGGTAACCAATGAGACTATGATCATTTATCTGCGGTATACACCAAAAATGCTGGAGAACTCGTACAGAAATCGAATTATGTGTCACAAAGTCGAACAAGATATCGTACTACGTCGAACAAAGACCGTACTAATATCGCAATAAATCCTACCATATCGTACAAACTCGTACCTTGTCGTACAAAACTCGTATTAACTCGTACAAACTCGTAATGATACATGTATCGAACAAGTATCGAAGCATTATCGTAGGAATGTCGAAGATACTCTTGCAAACCCGTACTAGTTTCGTACGTTTTGGTCAGAAATATCGAAGAGATCTCGTGCTCTACTCGTACAAATGTTTTGACAGAAAACCATTTTGTAACTCGTGGTTATCCAAGCCGATTTACTGCGAGTTCGATCTCGCCGCAAATCGCCGCTTGTCAACAGAGATATCGTGACAGTGTGACAGGGGCTTTATATCGATAACAAACACTGAAAATGTCTAAATTCGAAAGCCGTAAACGCGAATATCGCCAAAATAACAGTAACCGCCAAATACAGGGGTTGTACAGTACCTAGATGTATCAAACCGAGGTTTTTGTGCTCCTGCATTCAATAGCTACTAATACCCGAAAAGCCCATGGAAACAAATTCATAATACACGAAACACATTCATTGAAATGCGACTGGCATATTTTGCAGTTGCAAATTACCTTTTCGATGCCCTTAGACAGTTATGTGTTTACACGACAATGCAATGGACCACACACGTGGAGTTACACAGCAGATTCTGTAAGGTGAAAAAAAAATCTACTCTCCCAACCTAAATGCCCTCTCAACCTTTGGTGCCGTATTTTTTTTTCGTGGTAAACGGCCATGTTCAAAACAAAGATATAACCAAGCCTTTGTCCCTTATATTTTTTTCTTTTCATCGGTGTATTTTAAAAGTGTCGGGCGTGTGATCAATTGAGCCGCGACACGACAAAACCAACAAAGTGGTTGTGCGCCCAGCGCAGACCCAGATCAGTCTGGGCATCCGCCCAGACTGATCAGAGTCTTTGCTGTCCGCATGGAGGTAGCGTGGACCCTTAGCTACCCTTTAAGAGCTTATAGTGAAGAGTCTGATCAGACTGGGCAGATGCCCAGGTTGATCTGAGCCTGCGCTGGGCGCACCACCACTTTGTTGGTTTTCTTGTGTCGCGGCTCAATGTATGAATACCAGTCTGATTTAAAACCACTTAAGATTGTATTACTAATTGGTGAAACTTAACAATCATTTCAACAAATCAGAATTTATCGGTATCGATATCATAACATTTATTTACTTTTATTTGCTTTTATTCGCCCGCACCTGCTATCTCTAGGTCTTAAACTGGTAAAAAATAGGGGTAATTTGAGTCAAACTGAGACAAAACCTGTCTAATGTCATTTGAGAAGTCTGCATGTTCAGAACAGACCTAGTACAAACATACGAGGAACTTGAATGGACT
This sequence comes from Ctena decussata, assembly GCA_963989385.1. Lineage (NCBI taxonomy): Eukaryota > Metazoa > Mollusca > Bivalvia > Lucinida > Lucinidae > Ctena > Ctena decussata. Next base: position 47,147,148 of record OZ022498.1, on the reverse strand, counting down.
TGTACGAGGGCTCATATGAACAGTTGGTTATGACAATTATTAAAGATTTTATATACATGTACAATGTGAACATCGCAACCTCTTACACCAGACTGTGTGTATTTGAAGTATTGTACGCTCGTATTGCAGGTTACTTTAAGGTGCAACTCATTTTTAAGGTCTCTGGGCACATCTCCATATTTTGCTGCTATTTTTCAAAAGGGAAATATTGTGCACTTCCCTTTTTCTATCTGGATGACGTATCCCTACCAAAATGGGGTGCACGCAGAAAGGCAAGGAATTATTCCGACAGGAGCATATTCTTTCTTTTAAGAGCTTACGCCGAACCGAGAAGGGAGACAAAAAGAAAAATGACTCCGATGCTTCCCCTGAAAGTGTACCCATTCATCTTAAATGTTGACGTCTTAAAGATAATATTCTTTCCGGAGATATTATCGTAGTAATTCACTAATAAACTGCATTATTGTTAACGTCGTGTTTCTGCAGCCCTTTTTATTCATTCGTCACCTGTGATTTAACAGTGATTACAAGCAGGAAGCATACCTTACCGAGAGAGTAGATTTTTTGTGCCTAAAAACGTAAAAAATATCATTTAAAGAAGCCATTGCAAGAAATGGTTAATTTTAATGTATTTTCACGTTTGTCCTTAAAGGCCCCATTGCTCTATCAGCATGAAAAATTTTATCGTGAGGTATCGCTGCAAACTTCTCACAAAAGTTTCGCCATTGATTATTATCGTGATTGGCCGGCTTTGAAAAATCAAAACGTCCTTGAGTTTACATAAAGTAGATTTGAAAAAAAAACTAGGTCATTTTAGTTGCCAACCAAAATGACCTACTTTCAATTTTACAAGCTTTATTTCATGATAAAAATACAACGTACAGGCGGTAAAAATATAAGGTACAGGCGTTTAACAGGTGATAAAAATACAATGTACAAAACAATTAGGCAATGATCCCATTGATTGTGCCGCTGTTGCATTATTGCATTGCTTAACGGGGAACCAGAGTCGAAACCAGTATTTTTATGGAGAAACATCATTTTTTTCAAAATACCTTGTTCCTTCTTTTTTTCTGCAAGTTATATGCTACAAAAAGCACATCAACCGACATATTTTTATCAGTTCTGAAGGCTGTACAGATTTCATAATGATTTGTATTTTGACGGTTTGTATGTTTGATAGGACTATGGAGACTTTAAGGCTTAAAGTATTTTTAATCATCTTATTTGCAATCAATATTTTCGATTCCATTTCCATTACTTTTATTATTGTGTTTTTACAGTTTTATAGCTGTTACCTCTTACTGACGGGACGGCTTTTAAGATGTGTGGATGAACCTTTTTTTTCCCGCCATTTTAGCTCACCTGAGCACGAAGTGCTCAAGGTGAAAATTGAGGATACCGTGCTCTCCGTCATACGTCCGAGACGTCCGTCAGTTTTTGCTTGTGTACACTCTGGAGGGCAAAGGCTTTAGATCAAATCTTAGAAAAACCGTGTGTCAGACTCTAGAGGCCAGTTATGATCCAATAATCATGAAACTTTTTCAGTATGTTTATTTTCATGAAATCTAGGCTAAATTTGAAATTGGGTCATATCGGGACAAAAACTAGGTAACTTGGTCAAATCTTGGAAAAATCTTGTGTATACTCTAAGTGGCACAGTTTTTAATTCAATCTTCATAAAACTTTGTCAGAATGTTTATCTTTACAAAATCTAGGCCAGCTTTGAAACGGGATCATGGAGGGTCAAAAGCTAGGTCACTAGGTTTAATCAAAGAAAAACTTGGTGTACATTCTAAATTGCACAATTTTAATCCAGTCTTCGTGAATCTTTGTCAGAATGTTTATCTGTATAAAATCTAGGCGGCATGCAAAACTGAATTACTTCAGGTCAAAAACCTAGGTCACTGGGTCAAATCTTAGAAAAGACTGTTGTACACACTAGAGAGCATAGTTTTGATACAGTCCTCATGAACGTTTGTAAGAGCGGTTATCTTTATTTAAAAAAGCCAAGTTTTAACTGGGCTGTGTCGGGGACAGGCATAAAGTCTCAGACGAGTTCGAAAATCGGCCATATTAAACAACTGGTCTTAAATGATAATAAAAAAAAGCCCATATTTGACCTGCCGGGTCGCGTAGCGCAATCGGTAGGGCACCTGACTCATAAGTCAGGGGTCCTGGGTTCAATACCCGGTCTGTCCACATACTTTCGGTTCTCCTTCCGCTGATTCAAGAAGGGCAGTTGTCAGTTACTGGCGAAAGTATGTGCACTTAGTACTGGTTAACCACTTAGGAGGTCTAAGCCTGCCCGGGAATAGTGTGGTCAGGTTAACTGACCGTCCCGACATGACCATAGCTGTTTACCGTGGACGTTTAGCAAAAACTCAATCAAAACCCATATTTGACCTTGTACGGGCCAAAGCACATTCAGTTTGAATAGGAACTTCTTCAAACTTGCAGGTATCCATGACAGGCCGATTTGTAGTCATCAATTTTAATGGGTTAATCAACGCTATCGTAAATATTAGATTTTTTTTAAAGGAAACGTTTTACAAAGTTGATTGAACATTTGATCGGTAACAAATTATGAATAAATGATTTGCATTTATAATCTTAATAAATCCAGTCTTTAAATCATCACCTGTGATTTAAGGACTGATTTCGTCTGGCCAACATTTTAAGACGCTGGTTTTGGACTTATCTGCCTGATATCTCCGCTTTCCATGATTTGTTTAAGTAATCATTCGCAAAGACATTTAAAATGCTATTAAGTTGAAAGTTTGAGCTTTAAGAAACGTTTTGTTTGTTAATCATTCAATCTTGTTATATTCCCTTAGCCTGCTCGAGAAAATCGCCGTTGAGTAACTTTTGTTTTCTGTCAGCTGTAAATTGTACAATTTCGTAGGTTAAATTTGTGAAATTTCAGAGAAAAAATACAAAATATCGATTGAGGTGTCTAATACTGTCTTTGGTTGTGTCGAAATGTGGTTGCTTTGTTTTTACTATGCAGTTGCAAGTTCGAAAACTAGGTGAATTTGAGAAGCTGTTGGAACGGTCCTGTAACATCCGAATATTGCTTCATACATGCATATTTGTATATCAAAATAATCTACAGACGTTCCTCTATTGGTACATGTTTTACGGTTTTTTTTGGTAAGAAGTTCATGTGCAGCATGGGTATAAATCCGTTTCGAAATCAACATAGTCAGTCAACACAGGGTATAATCGATTCCGCCAATTTTCGCTTCCTGCAGAGACTGTACATCATATTTGGCTTCCGCCGAGACTGTCCGCGAACCCTTGCTTCCTGCCGAGACTACTGTCCTCGAGGAATGGCTTCCTGCCGAGACTGTCCGCGTGACTCTGCTTCCTGCCGAGAGCCTCGGCAGGAAGCAGAATCACGCGGACAGTCTCTGCAGGAAGCCATTTCTCGTGTACAGAAGTCTCTGTAGGAAGCAAGAGTTCGCGGACAGTCTCGGCGGAAGCCAGATATGATGTACAGTCTCTGCAGGAAGCGAAAATTGGCGGAATCGATTATACCCTGTGGTCAATGTGGCCGATATGGCGACGAATTGATACAATACCGTTCAAGAGAAAAAAGGGCGTAGGTGAGAGTCGGGTAACTTCGGACCGTGGGGAAATTCGGACAGTGACATTTTTTCCTTTATATGTCAGTTGTCTGGAACTAAAACAAAACAATAACTGGCCAAACAGTGAAAATCCTGATGAGACCGCTCATTATGAGCCGTCTCATCTGGATTTTCACTGTTTGCAATGGTATTGCAATGATATGTCCGAATTTACCCGCCTGTCCGAAGTTACCCGACTCTCCCCTACTGTAAGACTCGCGGAAAACATGGTCCAGTTCAATGGGAAAAAGCTTGACTTATATTTTATTTTTATGCCCCCGAAGGAACTTCGGGTGGCATATTAAAATCGCACCGTCCGTCCGACTGTCCGTCCGTCCGTCCATCCGTCAGTCCGTCCGTCCGTTACAAATCGTGTCTCAGCGATAACTTTAAAACTACTGAAGCAAATTTGATGAAACTTCACAGAAAGGTAAAGCATAATGAGAAGGTGTGTCGCGCGCAAGACTCAGGTCCTTACCCCAAAGGTCAAGGCCACAATTGGGTCAAAGGTCAAATTGTGTCTCAAAATCATGTCTCAGCGATAATTTTATAACTACTAAAGCAAATTTGATGAAACTTCACAGAAAGATAAAGCATAGTGAGAAGGTGTGTCGCGCACAAGACTTAGGTCCCCATGCCCAAGGTCAAGGCCACAGTTGGGTCAAAAGTCAAATTGTGTCTCAAAATTGGGTCTCAGTGATTACTTATAAACTACTGAAGCAAGTTTAATGAAACTTCATAGAAAGATGAAAAATAATGAGAAGGTATGTTGCACATAAGATTTGGGTTACCAAACTCAAGGTTAAGGTCACAATTAGGGGTCAAAGGTCAAATTTCGCCTCTGTGATAACTTAAAAGCTGCTGAAGTGAATGTCCTTAAACTTCACAGAAAGGTAAATCATTATGAGAAGGTATGTTACACACAATATTTATGATCCCAGATCCAAGGTCAAGGTCACAATCTGGGGTCAGAGGTCAAATTATGTCTCGGCAATTATTCAGAAAAGTACCAAAGCAAACTTTAAAGAAAGATAAAGCCTAATGAGAAGATTTGCCATGCACAAGACATAGGTTCCCATACCAAAGGTCAAGGATGCAACACAGTTTGGTTAGTGGTTGAATTAAGTCCCGTCGAATCGTCTTAAACTTCCAAAGTGCATTTAAATGTTACAGAAAAGTAAAACGAAATGAGAATGTATATCATGTGCAAGACCGAGGTTCTGTGCCCAAGGTCAAGGTCACAGCTAGGGTCAAAGGTCAGTTGAAGGGGCCTTCGGGGGCATTTGTTACACACTGTAACATTTCTTGTTATCCTTTTAGATCAGAGGATATATTCTGAATAGTCAGAAATTCTTGATTGGTTTAGACTGTTAATATAAATCATCGCTTTTAATAAAGGTATGTTCTGTTTTGTCTGTTCTTTAACCATTTGGGTCCTTTTGATACTAATCAGTCTTTGAATGGACTGCCTTATTAAAATTAAGAAATTACAGTATGCTCCTCTCTAGCTTTCGTAACCAGATATTGTCAGGGTCACTGATGAATAGCCGAAACTTCGAAGTATGGCCCATGTCCCTTCTTTTGAATGTCTGCTCTGCTCTTGAACAAACTCTTTAAGATTTTTATATTAGATCATTTAAAAGGGCAATCTACACTACCGAACAGAACCATAGCTATTTTGAGGTGACAGGAAGAACATTGATGATATGCCCCGTCCCAGCAGAACAGCGGCAAACTTGATCTGAAAAAGATGTTGCGACAATAAGGATCACTTGTTGAGGAAGCTAGGAAATACTTTGAAGGTTAGGCATAGGCATGGCCACTTCAGATTTCCTGCCATTGTTGTCACTAGTCAAATGCCTCTCGTATGTCATGCACGTCCGACAATGCTTGTAATCAAAGAAAAGAGTAAAATATTAGAATGCCACACACACGCTCACAAAGACACATAAAATGAATGTAAGGACTTATTAAATACGTAAATGGTGAAATCTGTGTACAAGTGAAATATAATATAGTATCCTTCGACGAAAACTTGAAGCCATATGTTCTACACAATGTATAATGTGTATTTTAATGGTGGTTGTTAATAATTAAACTAATCACTGTTTACCCTGACAGTGAATATCGCTAACATTCTGTTTACCTCGACACTTTCACACATTAGCAATATTTGACTACCACTCAAACAAATTGATTACCTATTTGTGGGATTAAATATCGTTATTTGATTTCAATATTTGCAGAGATACTACTTCTATTCTGTAGAAACACATCAAAGAAGACATGTATTTTACAGGTAAAATATGCAGAATAACACATATGTGATAAGTATATCTGCAATTCTGTTTTGTCTGTATTTTATAATTAGCACCGTGCATGGGCACAGGTGTAGCTGGGCTGTTTAAAAACTCGAAATCATTATATTGTAGCGCCCTTTGACACAAGATGGCGGGTTGTATGGCTTGCAAACCTTGGGTAAATTTAACCCACAGAATACGGCTTGATCGTCCACACTTATCACCCAAGCTGATGTTTAATTAATAGTTATACCATGGTTTGTCCGCCTGTACGAGGAGATAATCCACGAGCTTTAGCGAGGGGATTATCTCCCATACAGGCGGACAACTCATGGTTTAACTATTTTATACTACCCTTATCAGTGTAGACCTTGCTCATAGCGTAATATTTCGTGTTAAAGTTTGCTTTTTCTGGTAAGGGTGGTATAAAGGGTTATAATTTGGTGTCAGAAGTGACTAAGCATAGCATAATCTGCACGACACGCTTAAACACACTGGATCTATGTGGCACATACAATCCCAACGTTAAGTGAACACATTCACAGATGTTGAGACTGTGTGGGAGTATACATCAATTCAGTATAATAGAAAGATAAAGCACAGTTTTCTTTAATTCGCAATTTTGAAAAGTTGTGTCTGTGTTAAAAAGGATCTTCTTACTGTGGTCCAAGGAAGATGACCTGAAAAAAATACAAAAAAGTTGTTAAAACGTAAAGATGGACAGTAAATTGAAAGTCATGGGCCCAGAGAATAAACCTTAGTTTTTGTTTGACATTGAAATTCCGATGATAAGCACTCACGACTCAAATACTACAGGATATTTTTCTCGTTTAGAAAGTGATATTAAAACACAAATGGAAACAATGGCTTTACAGGTTGAAGAAAGGATATTTAATTTCAGCGAGTAATTTAGATCACCATAATCCAAGAACCAAGACATGTAAAATTTTAAATTGACACTAAATACTTCACATGATCAGCTTTGCTCTGTGGCACAACATACAATTAAAATCTTAAAGAGTTCCTTCGAGAGCAGAGAACACATTCGAAAGAAGGAACATGGGCCATTCTTCGAAGTTTCGGCTATTCAAGCCTCATCAGTGACCCTGACAATATCTGGCGATGAAAGCCAGAGAAAAGCATACTGTTATTTCTAAATTTTAATAAGGCAATCGGTTGAAAGACTGATTAGTGTCGAAAGAAGTCCAAATGATTAAAAAGCGATGATCTAGAAAAAGAGTCGCACGACACAACACTAGCTACAGTAAAGTCATATTAAAACCTTAGGGTAAAGTCATATTAAAACCTTAAAGAGTTCCTTTGAGAGCAGAGAACACCTAAGCATACCAGCTCAGGTCCACTCTCTGTTTCAAATGTGATTAATCAGTCAAAGAGATAAGCACATTACATCTCAAACCTGTAAGCTTACGTCAAATTCGTCATATGATCAAATTAGCTCTGTAATACTAAATTCAAACTCAGGTTAATTTGTATTCGAAGGTAGGTATTCACATTAAACATTTTTTTTTGTTTTGAGGACCTTGCCCAGTTCAGTAACTGGCTGAGATTTATCGAATAAAATCCTTATATTTAATGAATTTGCTCAAGATCAGGTGTGATTATGACTCTTGTACAAAATTAGCTGCAAGATTTGGCTGTAAACATCGAGCTGAAGTATTGACGGCACACTTAAAACCAAGGGTAAAAGGTTGGTTGGTTGATTTGATGCTTAACGTCCACGGTAAACAACTAAGGTCATGTCGGGACGGTCAGTTAACCTAACCACACTATTCCTGGGCAGGCTTAGACCTCCTAAGCGGTTAACCAGTACTAAGTGCACATACTTTCGCCAGTAACTGACAACTGCCCTTCTTGAATCAGCGGAAGGAGAAACGAAAGTATGTGGCCAGACCGGGATTCGAACCCAGGACCTCTGACTTACAAGTCAGGTGCCCTACCGATTGCGCTACCCGGCCCGGCAAGGGTAAAAGGGAAATAGAATCAAATCCTGAACTTGTCCAGTCGAACTTCAGTACGATACTCTTATCCGAATAAGCCAGGATGTTGTGTTTTATTGCGTTACGCCCACGGTAAACAGCTATGGTCATGTCGGGACGGTCAGTTAACCTAACCACACTTTTCCTGGGCAGACATAGACCTCCCAATAGCTGGGCAGATATGTGAAACAATTGTGGACTTTTTGATAAAAGCATGAAATTTGGCACAATGCTAGACAAAGCTATTCTAAGCATTTTCAGGGAGGATGCCAAGCCGGAAAATTCCATTTATGGCGGCCATCTTGAATTTCAAAACGACCGCCACTGAAACTGCATTTTATGACAAATAGAATCGGAAATCATTAGAAAGACCAGTTCTGTGTTTCTGAACATGTTTACCTGAACTTTTTCCATGATTTTATCAAACTTGTCTGTCATTCGGCATTTCTGATCTATGCTTCTGGGCGTAGACATGACACTAATCGATAACTACATGTTTGTAAGTATAGAAATGGAATACAGTGAATCACAATTCCTCACCACCTGGTGAATAAAACCTTTCAAAATATCATTGTTTTGCAGATTTAATTGTTTTCTAGTGAATAAAACTTATTAACTAAATGACGATAGCAATTCTTTTACTCTTTTTTTTTCTTATTGCTTTAGTCTACATAATAAATCATTTTGCCTAACTCATAATTTATAAAAGAAGCAAAAACATAGTTTAATCCTTAAATGTATTTGAGTTTATTTTAAAGCACAAAGTTATTTAAGGATTTAAAAGGAAAAAAATCATATTCGATGTGTAACGTACACATCGGCAAAGGTACTAACAAACAACAATAATCTAAATAAACCAAAATTGATGGTTGATAAATGTGGTCCTTACTGAACTAACACTATTATTCATTTTCAAATTATGCACATATTAGAGAGAACAGATTGGCTCCTTTTGAATTAGTCAATACAGCACTGAAAAATTACTTGAATCTAGGACGAAACATTTTTGTAAGAGTCCATACAATTTTGAAGAATAACTTCGAGAAATAGATACACGTGTAAATGGTAACTATTGTATCCTCAGTTTGATCTGTATTTCATCTTAAGTAGCCAGAAGCATATGTCACTATATTGGAAAACCATCGTTGTATGTTTTTAACTATAATTATATGATTTAAACATGTATCTGAAGGTAGGTTTAGTGGTAACGTTGAGTAACACAATTGTAGTTTGTATATAATTGTTAGTGGTGTCAGATAATTAGAATTGCAAACTGTTGTAAAGAGTCAGTTTCAGACTGCAGCTAGGCTTTCAATGCTTTAAGTGTTAACCTGTCAACTATATTCAGATATTCAGATACATGTAGCATACGTAGATTTTCAATATTTCCTGTAGTACAACAGGAAAAACAAAGATCTTTACGAATGGCATAATCTGGCTCTGACTCTTTTAAAACATAGTTTTGCAGCAGCTTCACTATAATAATCTTTTAATGACACATTCGACAAGTAAATATTTTGATCAGGGCTAAGGTTGAATATCACGTTAAATGTGTACCTGAGTGGTAATAAACGTTATCTGTTTGTATACATGAAGCTCTCGTCATTTATACTGCAGCATATTAATGTACATAAGGAAAACGAAAAAAGTGCAAATCTTAAAGTGAGACATGGAAATTAGAGCTTTTCCATCATCTTCTGTTCACGAAGTATAACTGTCACTATAAAAAAGACATAATCTTTCCTGATCAGGTAATTTTGCACCACCATCTTTGCATATTACGGCTTACTATTATCAACACCAAAAATAGTACAACAGCATAAATACTTTCAAAGAACTTGTAATAAATTATTTATTGTATTAGTATATTCTTTTATATTGTCAAGTTGTATTGAGAACACTGTTCATAAGCAGTAGGACTTCATCATCAATAAATTATTTACTCCCCACCCCACCTCCCCTACCCCTTTCCCGAAATGATTACAACAAACTAGGAAAAAAGATTAATTAGAATAACATTTAATTTGGTGAGTCCCTGATATGTATAGGTATAACTTATTTTATTTGTTTCTGCCCTATATATAACGTTTTACTACATATAAGGTGTGACTAATTAGTAAATTGCCCAATAAAATGGTTGCATACATTACTTGTTATGTTTGTTCTCGTTTAATTTCTAGTCATACTGCAGGTTCATTTAGGAGATGAGGAACTGAGATTTGTCTTTAAATCCCTAAGTAGTAACATTGATGTTGATTAATATATGTAGTCTTTTTTCATTTGCCCTTGCGTTTTGTGCAGTTTGAACACTGCAGATTATTATTACTTGTAAAAATAAAATATTTGTCAATAACAACAACTTAAGTTCCCATATTTAGGCACCCCTCAAGAAACTGTTGAATATATAAGCATTGATAAGGTAAGAAAAAATAACAAAACAAAACTGCGGCATAGAATGAAGATTGTCAGGAAGAATTTACCGAAACCAGCTTCAAATATCCACATAGCCTATTACTCAACTCCTCATATCATTAGCTTTCAGTTCATGTTTCGATATTTTATTCCCAAAGCCCTGCTTAATGCATCAGAAGTAGGAGCATGACAAAATAGACAACGTAAAGCTGTGTTGTAAAACTTGTAGTATTTTGACATTATGCAGTAATTTTTTTATTTTATATGATGGTTTTAGTTGAGAAATGGCATTTCTTGTGTAACGTATACTACCCATAGAACCTTAACTAAAGTAAATGTGCTCTTCAACCCAAGTTTACATGTAACATTCTGTTCCCAAAATCTTCAAATGTCTGATTATATTTCTCTTATCAACAGTTTTTCTTTTGTTTGCACTTAATATGCTACACCTTTTCAATAAACACTGTAAGACAATGCTCTTGTATGTTTTGTAGATTACATGTCATACTAGACGCTCTTATACTACTAAATTAACGCTTTTGGGGCGCTATTTTTATGAGACTGACTGTTGACTGCTTATCTCTTGACTTTACTTCTACATAAAGTGCTGTCCTACAACGGCGGGGCTTTATTTTCTCTACAGTGATGTCTCTGTTCTTTTATTTAATTTAACTTTTTTAATCATTTGCTAGTATCATTAAAAGGATGACAAAACAGTTAAGGAGTTAGGCAAGTACGTTATCAATAATGTTAATTTAGATTATAAAATGCCAGAAAAGAGTGAATGCTCTCAGAGCTTTTTATGTATAGAAACATTATTAGTTTGCAGTATCCTATTTTTCGTAACGTATAAAACACACGTCATGTCACCTTTAACCTAACTATTAAAGTGTAAGAGGTCTCAAGAAGCAACGTTTCTTAAGAACTGAAAGAATGTCATATTTATTATATTTTTGAGACACAGTGAAGAAAGTTCAAAAGTGGTCTAAGAATGGACTTTTATGACTAAATGTTATTTACGTTACCTCCAGTAGTTGAAAATGATAAAAAAAATCATGCAGACTGTAATTATTCCACTATTTGAAGATAGGAAAAAAGGGTGAAAGGCTGACAGAAACAAAACGAAATGTTTCTGCATTAAAATTATATGGTTCTATGGAAATATAAATATGTAATTTACACATGTGGGCTTAACCCATAATCAGAGGGTTCACAGGTATAAACCAACACAATTTTAATAGGAACTTCTGCAAACACTACTCTCTAGAGTTTCTCCATATGACAGGGGGACTTTTATCAGCTCAAATTCTATACAAAATGTAATGGGCTCTGATCAGTATGAAACTTACCTATAAGGTAGACGCCATTTTGAAAAATCAAGATGGCCGCCGAAATAGGCAAAATTCAGTTGGCATCCACCCTGAAAATTCATATTTTGGTCCAATCTAACTATGTACCAAATTTCATGCTTTTATCAAAAAGTGCACAATTCGGCCACAATTTGTTACATTTCTGCCCCACTATAAGCGGTTAACTAGTACTAAGTGCACATACTATCGCTAGTAACTGACAACTGCCCTTCTTGAATCAGCGGAAGGAGAAACGAAAGTATGTGGCCGGACCGGGTATCGAACCCGGGACCTCTGGCTCTTGAGTCAGACGCGCTACCGACTGCGCTACGCGGCCCGGCAAAGCATGGACGTAATATAATCACTTGCTTTAGATCATTTCTTAGACACTTTATCTGAGGCTGAATTTCGTTTGCTACTGAGAGAAGTAGGCCTAGAAACAGCATCCGAGTCTGAAAGTATAGCTGGACGTATGGAAGCTCATCGCATAGCTGATAAACAACGCACTTGCTTCGTTGCATAGGTAGAGCAAGAAATTTCAAAGTCAGTCTGACTAGAAAATCTTGGAAAACCAGATGTCTGAAATTGGTAAGAATTTACAAAACCTTCAAAATGAATTACCCCACCCCACATAATTAATTATTAAAGGGTACGTTGGAATTCGACATCATTTCGTAGAGAGGATCAAAACAGCTTACAAAATTTGTAATGAACAGCTAGATATGATGCATATTTCTAAGTTCAGGTGAATTAATTGACGTTTCTATAAATAATTCATGGCTAAACAACGTTCAGAATTCACTTTTATTAACAATAAAAATGAAACGCACGTTAGCTAGGCCGAGTCATGTTACCGGTCGTTACGATGGTGGCGTGCATGGAACTGGCTAGGCATAAGACAACTATTTTGTATGATACAAATCACAAATACATCAAAGTTGAATAGTATGAAATTTCATTGAAGAAAGTAAAATAGTAAAGAGAATACAGAACTTTTCCGGGAACTTTCTGATCATCCTCGTATATATCTCAAGGAGGCCAGTGTGTTGTTGTCAGTTATGCCATCGACGAAACCCTTCACTATCATTTGAATTTGAACACGGTCCGATAATTTCATCAAAGTTGCGAGATTTTTATAAAGAAACATATAGATTGCGACTAAAATGACCTACTTTCGATATCTTTAACTTAAATAAAATGGTAAAAAACAAAGTACATGCATAAAGCCCTAATCAGTGTGGACGGGGAACCAGTAAAGGAAAATATGTATTTTGTGGAGGGATTTGTCTTTTCTCAAAAACATGTCCCTCCTACTTTCGGCCATTTATATGACTCAATATATGCAAACCAACTCACACTTATCACCCAACGTGAAGGTTGAAGCGCCTTTCATTATGAAATTTTTAATACATTTTTACCACTCGTAGGCCTGAGAAAAAAAATGTAGAAAAATGACTTTAGTTATCCCGTTCAGTGTACGTCTTTTACGCATTAGCTATAATAACTTCTGTAGAACGTACATATAATAATGACAATGTCAATGGAAGTCACTATACTGAGAAACTACAATATATATACGCACGTCTTTACTTCAAAACTGAACTCATTTATGCCTGGATAATTTGTTTTCCATGTGTTCTCAAAAATAACTCTATTCAGGAGGTATGCTTAGAATTTCTAGACACAATTTCGACAAATAAGTATGTCTTTCATCGCATCACGCCTCACTTAATGCTATGTGTGAAGAAAGTATACTGACATGTTATTCTTGTTTATAATATTCTTCTTAATTATTGCCACATATTGCTGGAAACGCTCCATCAATTATCTGCGAATTTCCTCCCATTAAACACAAATCTTATGCAGTTTTCTTTCTGGTTCATTTCGTGTGATTGTTTCATAATCAAGAATCATATCTCATAATGAGTTTTCCATCTTAGAAAACAGGCTGCCATAATATAAAGACTTTACTCACGAACCTTTATAGGTAAAATTAAATGTACAGCCTAACAGAATATAACAATTCATCACGAGTGTCTATGTAGGATAGGGAAATCTCACCCGAGGGGTCGGAATTTCAACAAGGGGCGAGCCTGGTTGAAATTCCGACCCCGAGGGTGAGATTTACCTATCCCACATGGACTGGCTCATGATGGATTATTTTTCTCCCACTTTTAGCGGATTCTAAACCTCATGTCGGATTAGGGAAAATTTGAAATTGTTAATCAGTGATCTGAAGCAGTGTTTATTGGGGCCTAAAAATGGGTGTTAATAGTTTGCCCTTTGAAAATAGACGGAAAACACGATATGTTGACTATTGTATCTTCCAGAGGACAAAACCAAAATGCAACTTAGCCTGTTACGTCTCATGCGTCAAGTTTGCTAGCGACGTTTCATAGCCGGCTTTAGTGACGTCCTTAAAATTTAGTGACATCACAAACATTTTCTCTGCCATCAAACGTAGTCCTAGATGCTTGCGTGTCCATTTTGTTCAGCTAAAATTTAAATATGAGTCGAAAATTGAAAAAGTCTGGTTGCTATTATAAGAAAGATGATGCTAATGAAAGATAGAAGTTTCTTATATGAGCTGAGAGCCTGTCTTTTATATGTAAAGTTGGGAGAAAAACTGGTTGTTCTTTGTTCTTAGTTGCCTGATTTGTTACATTGCTACAAGTTGTTTGACTGAGAGACCATCTATTAGTAGTGCAGAGTTTTCAGGGGTTATTTGCGCTGACGATGATACCGGTATTTAGTGCTGGTGGCATGTTTGTCAGCATGTGTGACAAAATGACCTGCTGCTGGTTGTTACGTCTTCTGTAGTTGTAGTTGTTTAAAGTTGCTGCATTTTTGTGTCCTGTAATATGAATTGCCTGCTTGTCAGGAACATTTGCTTCCAACAATTTCTGACATAAGGTCTTTCTGACTGAGGTGTTAGTGACTTCCTTCCTCTTCTGAAGTTCAGGTAATCCTGCTTTTTCTGCCATGCTTTTCATCAAGTTATATAGTTTATGTTTCCCTACAGGGCCACGGAGAAACCATGTCTGTTCCTTGCTAGGATTTCTAATAACATTGTTAGTGGCGAGATAAAAAGGATGGTCTGGTTGGCAATAATCCTCAGGACGTTTAGAACTATAGATCTTATAGGTCTCTATTGGGCATCTCTCTGTTCTTGTCTGATACATTCTTGGTTTCTCTGGTCGGATATTTGAAATATCTTTGTCGGGCGTTCATTATACTCAAGATATTCAAGATGAAGCTCTGATTCATACCCTCATATCAACTGCCTGGAACGAACAGAAAGGAATAGAAAACAATTAGTTCTGCAATGTTGTTAGATTATAACGTAGACATATATACAGTCAGCTCTTGACAAGTGACATTGTTTTTTTTCGGACGGTTATGGCATGAAAATTTCAAAATGACAACACCGTATGCTGCTCTGGGCTGCGTTTCACTAAACTTCGTAGATTTAAGAATTTCGTAAGCTCAAGATTTCAACTTACGAAAATCTTAAGAAATGCTTAAGACCGTTTCACTAACGTCATCGTAAGTTATTGACTTACGAGCGTCTTAGTTACGAATTCGTAGCTTTTCTTCAATCGATAAGAACGTAGACATCCGGTAGCGTGCGGACGTGAATGAAAGCAACATTTTGACAGACGACACGATGGAACAGTCAACAAAGGCTGCTAAGGAAGGGAATTTTTTTAAGGAAGTTGAACTGGGCGAAATCGGAGGTGAATGCACTCGTAAGTGGGTACCTAGACAACTGCTGGATCCTCGATGGGAAATTTTCATCAAAGATTACGGCCGTAACCAAACACGAAGCATGGGAAAACATCACTCTGAAGTACTGTATCGCCACCATAGAGGAGTTGTATCATTTCTTCGTTTTTAGATTTTTCAAGTTACAGAAAACGTATTTCCTATTGAAACAATGACACAAGAAAAGAAAAAAATAAGTAGCTAAACCTAATCATTCTATAACAAAAAAAAAACAAAAAAAAAAAAAAAAACAGGAAGTACATGCCCTTTCATCTTCAGATAAACCAGAGACTTGTCGTCTACCCCTATCTATCTTTGATGTAGTGTGCTATCGCTTTGTAGCGGCTAGACCTCTAGGGGTATAACAACGTTATAGTGATAGGTCAGGTAACCGGAACTATGTAGCGGCTTGTTCATTATCCATTAACTGTGTTAGGGTTATGTTCATATTGACTGAAGGGTGGTGTGGAGTTCGATGTTTAGTAACTGAGCTGCCACTTCTGGGGCACTACGCTCCTGTGCAGTGTTTTGATTGACTTGAATTACAAACCTTGCTCTGTCTATGTATTTTCAGCATTGTACGTATTAAATTTTAATGCATGCTTGCTATACACATCCTTTATGCTTCTTTTGTCAAGCTTTTAGTTTTCCTGGTTTCATAAGGTGAGTCTACTGGTTTCAAGAAAAAAACATAAACCGACATGTGCCTGCTGTGGAAATCAAACCTAGACCTTTTACCACTTTTGTGAAAGCAGCCACTCAAGCTACCACTAGTCAGGTGCTGCGCTACTCTGACGAATAGTTGTATTTGGACATATTACCAGTAAAAATTTCTTATTCTGATAATCATAATCCTTGAATTCAAACCCAAAGAGCCCCAAGGACTATTTGACACCAATATGTAAATAAATAACTAACGAAACTATTTCTCAAACGGTAAGCCAGTCGAATGGGTCATACTGCACAGGGAAGCACACAGGCAGTCACAAAAATTGCTTCCCTTTGTAAGAAAATAATTTGCATTTACTGGAGCAAACTTTCTAAGAAGCAGACCGGCCCCCTCAAACAATCCTTTAGAAGGGAGGGAAACAAGAAGTCACAGAAGCTGCCTCCCTCTTTCAGATGTCATTTTATTGTCAGCCTTTTCATGTACACTTAAACGACATTTAGCAAACCTTAGCGTATCGAATAATAATGTTTCAAGTAAATGAGCTGCGACATGACAAAATAAACAAAGTGGCATGTGCACCCAAATCAAATCCGCCTGGGCATCTACCCAGTGTGATCAGTCCTCGCCGATGACATGGAGGTAGCTTAGATCCTTAGCTACCTGTTAAGGACACTGCACAGAGCCTGGTCAGACTGGGCGTACATGCCACTTTGTTGGTAGTGTCCTGGCTCAGATATGTTTCTCTTTTGCCAATTGCTTTGCCAGGACAGACTCCCATTCAAAAGAGAAAAACTAACTAGGGTAGAAAATAGTAAGTTGCAATAGCAGCACCCTTTATTTGGGAAGAATTTGCTACTGGGCGAACATCCAAATAGTTGATCAGGGTTATATTAATGCAAAACTTAAGCCCAAATGTATAAATTTCGTGGCCTTGAGGGGGTGGTTGGGTGGTGCGATGGTGCTGGGTGTAACTTCCAGTGCCGGGGCGTCCTACTAATTGGATAATAGTAGGGCAAGGGCTTACTGTGCTTGCAGTAGGTGCGGGAGGGGTGTTTGGACATTTTTTCTCTCGTCTATCATTTCTCTTTTCTTTCTCCCCTTCTTCGGGAGACGGCCTGATATAGACTGAAATACTGTCTCAAAGGGCCGTTAAACCCAAAACAATCAATCAATCAATCGTGGCCTTGACCTTTGGTAGCAGCAGCATCCAGATGCCGTTAAATATAAAATCGTCTGCAAGTTCCACGAAAGGATGTTTGAAATGAAAGCAAACAAGAGGGGCAACATACGCTCATTTTTGTGTGAGTTTCAGCCCTAGTTAGTACCTCAGCAGACTAAAGGCCCTGAAATCAGCCACACACAGGTACTAACGTATGCAAAAAATAAACTGTTGATACTATATGAACGGCTGTAACTCCAAAATTTAGAAAGGGGATACTTCCATTCCCCTACTCAACCCCGTCTCAAGCTGAATTGAATTGCTATTATTGTCAAGATATTCAAAAGTTACCAAATAGTGGTGTTCACATAGTTTAGAAATAATCAAAGGAGCGTAACTCTGAGAGTAAGAAAGGGGAAGCAACCATTATTATACTATATACTTTCTTTGCCTCATCTGCTTAAAAGTTCGATCAAGATATTCCAAGAATAGCCACTAAAAACTTTTTCAAAAGGATGCAACCCCAAAATTAAGGAAAGAGGAGCAATAACTCTTGTCTGCAACATACTTTCGCAACCTTGAACCTAATAAACATTGCTATAAAGTTCATCAGGATATTCCAAAGACTTAAGATGTAGTTATAACACACACAAGAATAGCCTTAAAAACTTGGAAAAGGATAATAATGCAGGTCAGCTATTTTTTTCATGAGGAATTCACATATAAAATTTCAATACCCTATGCCCAGTGGTTCTTGAGCCCAGCAGCTGCATAAGTATGAATTATCTGGGGAAATAACTCCATAATTAATGAAAGTAGAGCTACCTCACCTTTACTAAAATACTAAGCTTATCAAGTACTACTTTTATACCAAAACCCAGCTTCATAGACCAAGCAGTTTAAAAAATGGCAAATTCAAAGAAAGGCCAAAACTCCTACAGAAGTTTAAGGAATTCTCCCAAAAGTTGATCAAGTTATTTACTCCTCATAATGGAGCAGTGTTTTAAATATCAAGGCCATAGCTTAAATACTTTTGGAGATATCTCCCTAACAAGATATTCATCTCATTTTTTTAAAAAGGGGCATAGCTCAAAAAAGGGGCATAACTTGGAAAAAAAAATACAGGTCAGCTAGTTTTTCAGGAAGAATTCACATATAAAATTTCAACAGCCTATCATGCACGGTTCTAAGGTTATTGGAGGCATTAAAACCTGTAACGGATATGAACAAACGAACGAACGAACTAGTCGAAAGCAATATGCCCCACCAACTTTTTCAAAGATGGGGGCATAATCATCAGAGCGTAACCTCTAGATAATAATATACGCTACTCCACATCATAGTCTAAAGGTCCAGCGAAACTGGATAAAATGTAGGAGATGCTATTTGGAAATGAACACCTAACAAAATCTAAGTAAAGGGCTGTAACGCTGCTAAAAATCATCAAAGCGTTATCTCGCAACGATTTTCGCTGGTCCACCTCATAGTCTATCTATGTTTCAGCTCAGTGGGGTGTAAACTGTAGGAGTTATCCAGAAATGAAAAGCTAACTAAGAATGGGTTGACGGATGTCAGCGCCACACCTTGATATGTCCCCTTTTTTCAAACAGGCCTATAAAAATGAATGCCAATTTTTTTTTAATACAAATGTTAACAGACAGACGGATGGACAGGCAAAAACTATGCACCCCTTGATTATAATCATTTGATATAGATAAGTAAGTAAGTAAGTAAGCTTTATTTAAAGAGGGTTACACATTTGGCTTTCGCCAATTTTCCATGAGGCCCTCTAAGGGACCGGCCATTTGATATTCTTGGGGGGGGGGGGGGGGGGGGGGGGGGGGTGGGCTGGTATTCTTGATGGAGACACGACATTTTATTTCACTGGCCTCTGGAAACAATTTCTTTTTTTTTCACCTTGTGGGAGCTAATTTATTTTTTTTACAAACTAACTTAAACAGGTTATTTTTTTTAATTTTATAGCTGAACTATCAGATCCTTGTTTGCTTGACCTTAACATCCTTTTATTTTACCCACATGAGTATTTTTTACCCTTTTTTCTCACAAAAAGAACATGGTGCTGTCTTTAACCAGGCCAAGGGCATGGCTTAGCTTGCTTTTGCAAACCAGTGCCTGGAGCATGTTACTCTTTTCATCTAAGGTACAGATACAGACATCCCTGTATGAGTTTGGCAAAAAATTAGGCTTTAAATAAGGGATATTTTGGCCAAAATTTAGGGCTATTTTGGCAAAGTTTTAGGGCTAACATTAGGAATTTAGGTTTTTTTCTATCCCAATATATGCCCAAACATGCTTTATTCGTATTTTAGAAAGTTTGATAAATAGTTACATGATAGAGTCACAATATACATGTACATGAATGGCAATTAATAAAATGGCTGAAAGCTATGTGCTATGAAGTTAACAAAGAGGGATCTGGGGGGCAACGCCCCCCAGAGGCTAAAGCAATTTCCCAATTTCAATGGCAATTTTAAGACTGGAAACAATAGAGAACAAGAGGGCCATGAGGCCCTGATCCGCTCACCTGAGCAATTGGCAAAGTGGCTTTTTCTTATGTCTGAAATTGTCAAAATATGAGTCTAGGGTCAAAAGTCAAAGACTGACCATGACCTCTTTTACTCATAAATCTTCATGTGCTAATATGCATTAAGACAACCATATATACCATTTTTTAGACCAAAATCTTCAAAACTTTCCATGAAATCTTATGTTCTAGCATTTTTCCATCTTTGACCATGCTGCAAAAAAGGTCAAGGTGAACCCAAGGTCATCATTTGAACAGTCTTGGAAGTACTATAGTACTCCATGCTACTTACCAAGTTTCAAGGCCACAGGCACATTGATTCTGGAGAAGAAAAAAATTAAATGTTTATACCATAAATGGGTATGGCGGCCATGTTGGTCATGTGACCTGGACCATTTGAACACATTTTTGTTCCCTCAACCCCTTGAGGCTCCATATGAAATGTGTCTACAATTGGCCCTTTGGCTTTTGAGGAAATCTTTGAAAATGTCAAAATATGAGAGATCTGGGTCAAAGGTCAAAGAATGACCTTGACCTCTTGTACTCATAATTCTTCATGACTTCATTAAAATGACTGTATATACCAATTTTTAGGCCAAAATCTTCAAAAATTCCCATGAAAGCTTATGTTGTAGCATTTTGCCATATTTGACCTTCCCATAAAAAGGTCAAGGTCAAGCAAAAGTCATAATTTGGACAATCTTGATAATACTGGAGTACCCAATGCTGCATACCAAGTTTCAAGGCCATCGGTCAACTGGTTCTGGAGATGAAGATTTTTAAAGGTTTTTACCATATATGGTCATGGCGGCCATGTTGGTCATGTGACCCAGACCATTTGAAGAAATTTTCGTTTCCTCAAGCCCTGAAGGCTCTATATGATATTTGGTTACAATTGGCTTTTAAATAGAAGTTTGAAATTGTCAAACTATGAGAATTCAGGGTCAAAGGTCAAAGAATGACCTTGACCTCTTGTATTTATGAATCTTGATGTACTCATTAAGATGACTGAATTTTCCAATTTTTAGGCCTAAATCTTCAAAACTTTCCATGAAATCTTATGTTCTAGCATTTTCCCATATTTGACCTTCCCGTAAAATGGTCAAGGTCAACCCAAAGTTATCATTTTGAACACTCTAGATAGAACTGGAATACCCAATGCTTCATACCAAGTTTCAAGGCCATCGGTCAACTGGTTCTGGAGAAAAAGATTTTTTCAAAGTTTTTACCTTATAAGGGCGTGGCGGCCATGTTGGTCACGTGACCTAAACCTTTTGAACAAAATTTCATTCCCTCAACCCCTGGAGGCTCTATATGAAATTTGGTTACAATTGGCCAAGTGGCTTTGGAGAAGATTGTTTGAAAATGTCAAAATATGAGAGTTCTGGGTCAAAGGTCAAAGAATGACCTTGACCTCTTACACTCATAAATCTTCATGTACTGAACTGCATTTACCAATTTTAGGCCTTACTCTTCAAAACTTTCCATGAAATCATATGTTCTAGCATTTTCCCATATTTGACCTTGCAGTAAAATGGTCAAGGTGAACCCAAGGTCATAATTTGAACAGTCTTGATAGTACTCGAGTACTCTATGCTACATACCAAGTTTCAAGACCATCGTTCAATTGGTTCTGGAGTAGAAGATTTTTAAAGGTTTTTACCATATATGGGCGTGGCCGCCATGTTGGTCATGTGACCTGGACAGTATGAATAAATTTTTGTTCCCTCAACCCCTGGAGGCTCTATATGAAATTTGGTTTCAATTGGCTCAGTGGCTGTTGAGGAGATTGTTCGAAATTGTCAAAATATGAGAGTTCTGGGTCAAAGGTCAAAGAATGACCTTGACCTCTTAAAGTCATAAATCTTCACATACTCATTAAGATGACTGTAGATACTGGTTTTTAGCCCAAAATCTGCAACAGTTTCCAAGATATCTTATGTTCTAGCATTTTGCCATATAAAAGCACTTGGAAGCAAATTTGACCGTGCCGTAAAAAAGGTCAAGGTCAACCCAAGGTCATAATTTGAACAATCTTGGTAGTACTTGCGTACCCGATGCTACATACCAAGTTTCAAGGCCATCGGCCTATTGGTTCTGGAGAAGAAGATTTTTTTTTTGGTTTTTACCATATATGGGCGTGGCAGCCATGTTGGTCATGTGACCAGGACCGTTTGAACAACTTTTCGTTCCTAAGGTCCCAGGAGACTCTATATGAAATTTGGTTACAATTGGCCCAGCGGTTTCAGAGGAGAAGTCGTTTGAAATTGTGGACGGGCGGACGGACGACGGACGACGGACGGACGACGGACGCCGGAGCCTTACCATCCTATAAGCTCCCCCGGAGCCTCTGGCTCAGGTGAGCTAAAAACTTAGAATGCTGATAAAAATAAGGGTTTTTATATTAGGACTTTTGCCTTTTAGAGTGATTATTTTGCCATAATGGTTTTGTCTCCCATAAGCTAGTGACTCTTTTGCAATTCAGTTTTAGTGGAAACATTTACTTAGTAATGTGGCAGATCAATAATACATGTATGTGAATGTTGTATAGGATGTTTTTGTAAATGTATGCACATGCGGGCCCACTGGTGTAAACCAATTGTAGATAATATTAAAATATTACTATAAATATGGGGGTCTGGGGGCGCAGCCCCCAGAAGCCAGAGACATTATAGGAATTATCTGCAGACTATATTTTTTTTGGAAATTTTGAGTGGAGACAGGTTATTTTTTTCTCTTACTTTTGGGGCCAGATTATTTTTTTTAACCCCCTTATGAGCCAGGTTATTTTTTTCTTGCATATCCAAAGACAGGAATTTTTTTTGATAAATATACCAGCCCAACCCCCCCCCCCCCAAGAATATCAAATGGTCAGTCCCTAAAAGTACATGTATACAAACTTTACAATTCATCATCATGATAATAAATATGTGAAAAAATACAATAATATGAAAATTTCAACACAAGTACACTCGTTCACACACATACAAATACATACCCAGCTGTTTTATAGATGTTTTATGCATTCATCAACCCCACGCCCCTCTGGCTAAAATTTTTATGTTCCAGTCAGGGCAGAATTTATCTGTATTTTTTTATATAAAATAAACCAAAGTACAGTAGCTTTTTATAGCTACTGCAATCGTTCTTTCTTTCTTGTAGTGTTGATTGTCAATCTACAGCATGCAGAACAATGTCTGAAGTTAAAAAGAAACGGGCAGACCTTAAAACGGCCTCCAAGAAGAAAGAGAGGAGCGGGAGGGAACAAAGAAAGAATACAGGCGGAGGCCCCTCTCCCAACGCTTTGGAAGACTGGGAGGAAAAGGTACATAAGTACAACTAAGTATACGAGGGTTGTTCAAAAAGTTCTGATTCTCGCCGCATAACTTTGTTTAGCGGCATGCTGGGGGCAAATGCTTTGCATGTATTGAAAGCATTACATTTTGCCCTTACAGTGGTACCGAACACTATACAAAGATACATTCTCTTATTGAGGTACAACGCATTTTATTAGGCCCCAGTCATGCCACTGGGTTAAAGTCATATGTGAATTTATTTTCAGTGTGTCATTCAAGTAAAAAATCATCGTATTTTGTCAGCTGTTTGTCAATCGTTGCCGTCAATATCCATTTAAAAGTTAGAAGGGTAGCGAACGTTTCCAATTCATTTCTTGCAAAGCAATGCGCAGTTCTAATGACGTTATTGAAATAGAAGTCAACGTCATTTGCTAAGGCTGTAACAACTTCGTTTTTTTCATTAATTTTATTTTTTCGACAATTTCGAATTGGACCATGTAAAAGATTTTCCTGACAAGATTTTGAATGCTAAGATATTTGTTTTTGTTGAAAAATCATGAAAAACTTTAGTAGACAGGGGGAATTTGCTCCTACATAAAATGCAAATAATCCAAATTCACGGGACAGTATGGAACCTAGATTAGATATAATTTCCGCGATATTTACAGGACATAGTTGCCTAGGGTTTGTGTTTAAGTAGCAATGACGAAAAAGCCTGCTTATATATGAACTACGACCTTCTAAAGTAAAAATTTGCAGTGGCTGTAGGTTATATCGCTTTCAAAGACGTTTAAAAATATGTCCTTTAGAAAATATACACTGCGTTTGCAGGAGTTGTCCTGACATATCACAGCTTTATATAGTTTCGCTATCAGAAATTCTGTCTTTATGATGCTTATCAAAATATGACGTCACGATCAGAACTTTTTGAACAACCCTCGTACATACTGCACCTACAAAGCAATTGAAACATTTGACCACGAGTCTATGAGTTTGTTTATCATGTGACCCTTTAAAATGGGATTTTAACGTCTTAAAACCAAATATTATTTCAATAAGAGAACGCATTGCTGACAGTGATGTTGTTAATGACAGTAGGTGTACATGCTGAAGTGTACTTGTGGTCATAAGATTTTAATGACACAATGTTATCCACTGAATAACAGTGACAATATGATAAATATGGTTAGCATGAAATATGTCTATGGACAATTTTAATTTCAATATAAGGACTTAAGGCCAATGCTTAAACCTCGCATTCAATCATTTGCTTCAAAAAAAAAAAAAAAAAAAAAAAAAAAAAGTTTTCGTTCTAATCCCATAAACTTATATGTTGTATTATCTATGTTTGTTGTGAAAAAGTGAAATAAATATGTTTAAACCAAAAAAAAACAAAAACAAAAACAACAACAACAAAAAACCAGCCCTTGTAACTTCTTGTTTGCCTCCTGGATAACTTAGCCTTTCAAAAATGGGGTGAAGTACAGGACAAATTTCTTTCCTTTAAGACCTTACCATGGAGAAGAGACACACAAAATTGGTACATACTTTTCGAAGTGTATCCATTCACCTTAATCTGTTGCTTCATGCTTAATTAAATGATCTTTTGGATTTTAGAAAGACATTAAATAAATGGAAAACATGGACAACAGCCGATTAAAAATTTATGAGCTAAATGTTGCTCTGCAAATCTGTTCCTGTTCATTTTTTCTCTCACTATTCTAGAACACTCCCCCATTTTCTTTTTGTTTATACACGGAGTCTTCCAGAATTTCAGTAAGTGCTTGTGGCAGTTTATCGGGGGTTCACACAAAGCTTTATAAACAAATTTCCCTGATTTTTCCCTCATCAAAGTCTGGTTTTTCCCAAACCAAAATGATGTTTTTGTCCAACGTTTACATGATTACCTGGGTGTACTGAGTATACGAAAATTATTTCAGGCTACCATTTGGCAATATTCAAGATAACACAATATTCAAGACAACACAATTGTTTGGTTATAAGTTGTGTTTAATATAATACTGTATTTAGAAATGTGAATGCTACAGTATGTAACAAATGCCCCCCGAAGGTCCCTTAGACTGACCATTGATCCCTGAGTTTGACCTTGGCTGTATGGCATACCTTCTCATAAAGCTTCATTTTTCTGTGAAGTTTAATGAAATTCGATTTGGCAATTTTCTTCAAGCAACTGCTGAGGCATTATTTGACACCTGATCCCAGATTGTGACCTTGGGATTTGGAACATAAATATAATATGTGACAGACCTTCTCATTATGCTTTAGTTTCAAGAAATTCACTTCAGTAATTTTTAAGTTATAGAAGAGACCGACTTTGACCTCTAACCCCTGACAGTGACCTTCTATTCTTTCTATAGTTTTCTTTAAAAACAAATCACTAATCAGACCTTAACATGTTATACAAAATTCACTGACTTTTCCCTGACTTTTGCTCCATATTGAAATTTCACTGACCAACTACAAAATCCCATGACTTTTCCCTGACCTTCAAAAACATTTTCCCCTAAATTTTCCGTGACCGTGGGAGCCCTGATTATGAGAATTTACTAGATTTAATTTCTGTTTCAGACCGTTTTAGTTTCAGTTCTAGGTGAAGTAGTTTGGGGTTTATCTAATGGACTCCAAAGCAAATTTAGCAATAAATAAACATGAATTTCTACTTATCATATTGAAAAATTTCATCTTCACACTTGCTGTCTCATCATCAGTCTTTGGAAAGTTTATGTTGTCCAGATGCTTGTTGATGGGAGCAATGACACTGGATACAGCACGAGACACTGAACTTCTTGAAACCCCATGCAGATCTCCAGCTTCAGAGTAGAAATTTCCCTTTGACAGATATTTCAGAGTCACTAGACACAGTGTAGAAATCTGTACCAATACCTGTATTTGGTACCTCTATAAACTGTGACATATGGATCATAATGCCCTGCTTCTTGTGTGTTCCTGTTGTTGTTTTTGGGTTCTTTTTCTTTACGTCCACGAAATTCCATGAAAAAATTCATTAAAACATATTAAATAGATGGGAAATGCTTATGCATATTATTTTAGTAAAACTTATATTGTAATTATATGTTACAGAATAAGACAAAAAAAAAACTTGTTTCTTTTCCTGACAAAACAATGTTAAAGTTACAAAATATCCCAACATCTTGCAAACTGGCCGAAGTAATGTTGGAATTAACTCCCTTGAATAAAGAAAAAAACAGGGATAGATCGAGGGATGAGGAGACAAGGAAAAAGAAAAAAATGGAACCCCCATTCTGCATCCTCTGCAAGCACAGCCAGTTCTTGTCTAATATTTTATATTCCCCTGTTATTCGGGTTCTGCCATAGAGTAATCTCTGATGGTGAAGGCAAGAAAGTGTTTTTAAAGCACTATTTGCCAACCATATGCCTGACCTTCAAAGGGACAGCCACAGGTCACTGAAGAAAATGGTCTACGCTAAAGCTAACACCAGACCGCATTGTTCCCTTGACCTGACTATGCACCGTTGTAAAGATAAGGTATGCATTAAAAATAAAAAACATGACAAACGGAAGCATACACTCATGTATTACACTGACAGATGGACAACCCAAGAAGAGCATTGGATGGAAACTCAAAATTTTGTATTTTGCTAAAAATGTCATGGTTTAAAGCTCTCGACGAAAGATGAAGATTGGTGAAAAAATTAGTGAAATATGTCAAACGGTTCTCGAGATATCTAAGTAATTACTGTTGCCATGGCAACCATTTTTAGGCCGCTCAAATTTTACATATTTGCATGAATTTCAAAGAGAAAACGTGTCTGTCCTGAAGCAAGTGTCAAATAGTTAACTGGTATGGTGTTTAGGACTAAATGTAATTGTCAGTCTCTGCACCTTCAGAGCACTGGCTACTGCACGTTGTTGAAACCATGGCAACTGGAAGTACATATAGTCGGAGAAAAAATACAGTTTGTGAAAATAGCTCTTTTTCAAATCGAGGCTATTGAAAATGGCAGCCTGACCTGAATATATCATTAACATGTCTTCAAACAGCAACATAAGTACGGTACATAGCAAAAGCAATTAGTTGTAAACTTTCACGGACTACAGAATAAATGCACGTGCAAAGGGTGTCCCTGTCGCATTTACAGTTTTACAGAAACAACAGTTTTTTAGATTTCTTTACCCTAATTTCCACACTTTCAGTTTGAATTTGCTTATTAAACAAATAAAGAGTCGCATTTTTATCCCATCTTTGCAAATAACGGCGTAGAAATGTAGTGTTTGATATTGTTTCTATGGTTACGATGCATAAAAATGTGTTACATCAGTTCAAACTGACCCTAAACCCATGTAACTAATATACAACTCTTAATTTGCAGTAGAATCGATATGGTTTTAATGTAATTCAGTACTTGGTTTCCGAATCTCTAATGGTTTTTATTTTTTTTCTAATAAACAGATTTAAAGTTGCTGCTTAGATACCCCACCCACTGTATATGCAATAGCAATATCACCGTTTTGTGAAGAGAAAGTGTGTACAAATGTGAAAAAATACGTGATATGGAACTACACGATTAAGAACATTTTTTTCTTACCAGTGAATTGTCACTGATGTATACATGGTGCTGAGCGCGAATCGTAGTTTATATCTCGACGGCGAAGCCGGAGTGAGTTAAGAAAAGCTAAATGTAAGAAACAAGCCGAAAAATCACACGCTCAACCAATAATAATTTCAAAACAAAATGGACATTTCAAACATTTTTATGGCACCACAAATTAACTTTTAAATGGCAGACTGGAAAACGAAGAGAGTTAATGGCAGGTTTGTAGTTTTATGGCCCTTTCAACAGTACTTAGGTCATGCAACAAGGCATGGGTGATTTTTAAAGACTGTGTGCAATGGCACCCCGTGATTGAAAAAAAGAGATTCGAACTAGGACTGCTAGATTAGCACGCAGGCGCTTCCCTCGCTAAGCTACAGAAAAGTGGATATAATTAGATGGGATGAATAAATCACTCATGAGTACTCGTATACTTAAGATGGCACCCCTATCAGGATTACCTAAATTACATGACTTTCTTGGCTATTCTAGAATCCCCGGCTAGCACAGTAGGTTAAGGCCTGGCCTGCTGATCAAGTGGTTCAGAGTTTGAGATCTGCTTGATGCATTAATCTTTCCAACCGCAAATTTGGCTCCACTGCACATTTTTCATACTCATCCCTCTCTCTCTCCCCCCCCCCCCCACACACACACTTCCCACCATCCCCCCAACCACATTCCCCAATCGTCCTGATATGACTGAAATACTGTTAAAAAGGACATAAGATCCCAAGGCATTCATCCATCCATTTTTAGCTGTTCTATGTAGTCTGACGATCGTAGGTAACAAAACATTGCTTGAAATTTCAGTATCCTTCGGTGAATAGACGCTGTAGGCCTTAGTCTACACCAATTTCCAGGGGCGGATCCAGGAATTTTGGATAGGGGGTTCAAATTAGCTTCAAAGGGGGTTCGATTTGTGCAGTGTAGCCAATTTTTCCTGAATTTTCCCATGAACATGAAATAATTGAGGCTGAAGAGGGGGTTCGTTTGAACCCCCCGAACCCCCTCTGGATCCGCCACTGATTTCTGTCCTGAAAAACGCCTCTTCTTGCGTATTACCTGCTTCACAGAAGCAATTCATTCAAAAACATCAGTAAATTTATTTATTTCAACATAGAATAAAGATAAGGCAAAAATATTGCTGCAAATAAAACGGTTTTACTCCGTTCTTCTATTCCGTGAACTCTGCAGACGTTTTGCTCGGGACAACTCTTGTCATCAAATGTACCGAATACAACTGCAACTGCAGTCTTGGTAAATGGACCTATTTTATAGATAAAAAAAAAAGGTCATGGTGAGCATTGTTGACAGTTATCTTATTCTTTCAAAGATACTATCTTTTATTATTAAAGATCATGGATACTACCTGTAGTGTTCGCAGATTTGTAATCGTCAAGGGAGGTAGATAATGCCAGTTTGACTTATCTCCCTTCCTACTATTTTACAGTATTGACACATTTCAAAGATGGATAACTTTTAAAGTTTTGCGAGTTTACACCTAACTTTTTTACTTTCTTCAACTTCAAACTTTACTCTGTCATGCATATATTGCCTTATTGTCAAACGTGACTGCCATTTTTAGTTATCAGGCGAATAAAACACCAATTTTTCACTCAAAATTGGGTCGATTTTTTCCAGTAAAAGCTCTCCCGTTGATAATAAGGGACAGAAAACATTCATATCATGTTATCTTATTACATACGTAACATTCATATCATGTTATCTTATTACATACGTATGTATTTTCAAACTAAAAAAGCAAATAGGAATGGGATAATATTTGTTGTTTGATTTTTATCGAGGAAATATTACATACCTGCCTCAATATTGATATTTTCAAAATGGATTCCTGGTTACCATGGAAACGGCCGAACGTTGGCCTCTAAAAACTTGTGAAATACAAACAAGCATGGTATATATCAATTTCCCAAAATTTGAGCCAAATCCGTAATTTTGGACTTTCCACGTTATTATGGGCCAATGCTTGATGTTTACAGTCAGCCTCTCTTAAATACCATATTTATTTGGCTATAAGACAGGGTTTCTTCTCTGCATAAAGTACTCCAAATATGTTGTTGTTGTGTTGCTGTTTTACGTCCATTGTAAACAGCTTTGGTCATGTCGGGACTGTCAATTAAAAGTATCTATCATGAGTATGAGGTGTGAATAGAAAACGCCTTCACTCGGGATCAAAATCTTGTCTCAGTGATAGCTTAATATTAAGTTCTGAGGTTCAAGATCAAGCTTACAGTCTTTGGCAGAGGTCAAAATATGTCTTTGCAATTACTCAGAAAAGTGCCTAAGCAAATTTCATTCAACTTCACATACAGATAAAGCGTAATGCGAAGGTACGCCAGGAGCAAGACGTACGTTGTCACACCCAAGATCAAGGTTACAGTCAAAGGCAAAAGGTCAAGTCACTTCTGAATTATTATAAGCAATGCGCTTTCGTTCAGATCCTATTCGTTTATTGTATGTATAAACTATTGTGATTGCTGTTTATATGAATAAATATTGTTTAAACTAATTATTAAAATGACAACTGAAACAAACATGATTATACTTCATTAAAAGTAAACGCATAGTGATAAGTTACGTCAGGTGCAACACTTATTTTCCTACACCCAGTATCAAGGACACAACACAGATTAGATGGTGGTTGAATTATGTCCCCATAAACTCTTAAACTTTTGAAATGCATTTAAATTTCACAGATAAGTGAAACACAATTAGAACCTATGTCCTTTGCAAGACTCAGACTGCATGCCTATGGTCAAGGTCACATGCAGGGTTCAAGTGCTAGTGTAAGGGACATTCGGGGGCATTTGTTACATACTGTAACATTTCTTGTCATGGACCAAAATACTCATCGAAGTATAAATAAAAAAGTTTTTAAGAGTTAAATAATATATAGGTTAGTGAAATATCCACAAAAAACTCATGACGACACTGAAAAAAGAAAAGATTTGCAAAGGTTGAATAAACGAAGAGAATTAAGTAAAAGGTTCGTAAAGGTAGTGTCAGCAAACAGTGGGCGATGTGTTCTCGGGATTATTGTCCATGCCAATGGGCTTATATTCTTTGCCAGCAGTTTTCATGGAATGTCCTAGTCTTGTCCCATTTCGAAGGCGGAATTGAACTTTATATCAACAGATAAGATGTCCAGAATATTTTGAGTGAATGTGGTGCCCTGAGTATGGACTCTAGATTTAAATCTATCATTCTATCACGAAGAAATACCTTCTTCAATTCCTTCCAAATTACACATTAGACGAGTCTTGAGAATTTTGCCTTGAGACATAAGTGAACTGGGCTGGGCCTATCTAATATAGTTTGCGCATATGGACAGTATACCTGTAAAATCTAGAAAGCTAATTACTCTCTGGGTCCATTGCACAGGCCTAAATCAACTTGCACAGTATGGTTGGGGCGAGTGCAATTCTTACGTCTAGGCATACATGAGCCGCGAGACGACAAAACCAACAAAGTGGCTTGTGCGCGTAGCGCAGACTCAGATCAGCTCGGGCATCCGCCCAGTCTGATCAGTCTTCGCTGTCCGCATAGAGGTAGCTAAGACCCTTTGCTATCCTTTAAACGTTAGAGAAGAGTCTGGTCAGACTGGGCGGATGCCCAGGTTGGTCTGAGTCTCGCTGGGCGCTCATGCAACTTCCTTGGTTTTGTCGTGTCACGGCTCATATATACTACAATAGACTATGCGTCACTGCACGGGCCATATGTTTTCCTACTCTTAAACTAACATCAGTTCCACCTTTCATCACACGGTAAATTATCGCTTCTTAGAGAAGGTTGCTATCGTTTTAGCCCCTCAATCATGCTCATTATATCGTTAGGGGTAGAAAAACAGAGGTTATTAATCATGGCAAAATGTTTTGAGACCTCCTATCAGTAAAATGATAAAAAAGGAAATAAGAAAACGAAAAACAGTATGTTCTTTAAAGCTGTATTAATCTCTTTCAAGTTCAGGTAAATCAAGTCTAAAACTACTGACCATGAAATGTTTCCTCTTTTCATAAAGATAAATACAATTCGGATACTAGTTAGATCATTTTGGAAGCAAGCAAAACACATAAGAAACGAACATAGCTTACTCAGTTTGAGTGTTCACGATCAGTATTAAAATGTAATATGTGACTCCTGACCACGTCCGTAGCAGCGGCTTAAGCAGAGTTCTATTTTAAAAATGATTACATGAACTGGATGTGCACTAGTTAGGCTAGGCTTCTATTCGATAATCAACCTCAAATAATTGTCCCGAATCCGTTTGCCTCCTAACTGATAACAAGGGAGATATAATTGTGTCTGACGCCCATCCACTTATCAATCTCCAAATATTTTGTTCACAATATTGTCTATATATTAAATACCTAAATCAATCCTAAATTTATGGAACATGCTCAGAAAGAACTCATGTTTTCCTTCATAACATCCAAATTGTATGTCAGTTATCATCAGTGTTCCTTAGGGGGCTTTCCAGACATTTTGTCCAAGTCTGAAAAAGGGCATGAATCAAACAAAAAATAAAATATTTGCTCAAAAGTTATTCAAGTTTTTCCTGCCTTAAGTTCTAATGGTATGCCTTTTAACATGAGCATGGCTCAAGACTTTGTTCACGAACTTTTCATACAGATGTGTTTCAGGAGATGACTTACATATAAGCGTTACGCTTACTGTCAGATCCTGTAGTGCTTCATTGTATTATTCATATGTATGTATAAAATCTATGAATAAAATATTGTTTAAACCAGATGTGTTTCTAGAATAACTCAGTCCGAAAAAGGTGCATAACTCTGCATTGAAAAACAAGCTAAAAAGGCAACGATCAGAAACTGACACATAGAGGATCTAACACGAGTAGTCATTTCATATGAAATTTATGAAACTCGCCTTTGAAATGACTACGCGTCTAAGATTTTGTTTATCATACCCTCTCAAAATGGGATTTTTTTGCCTTCAAACTGAACATACGCATTGTTGACATTGACTTTGTCCGTGACGTTACGTGTACGCGCCAAAGTGTTAATACACGTGTGGTAATACGATTTTTGTGAACGTAGTTATCCACCGAATAACAGAGACGTCATGTGATAAAGTCATTTACCACATCATGCCCTAAACACCAAATAGGAAAAGGAAAAGTAAAGACGGCACTTAAAGCAAAATAAGACAAGATAAATGCTAAAACAAGTCAGACAGCAACGAAAAAAATAAAAATATGGGTTCTCATATATTAAATGCCCGTCCCATGTATAAAAGTTCGAAATCCTCAAAAAAAAACAAAAAAAAAAAACAAAAAAAAAACGCTTTTCAGTTCCACAGCGTAACGAATGGATACACTGAGGGACGGACAGAGAGATGGACATACAGAGTGACTCAAGTTCTTCTAAGGTGGGGAGGGGGCTATGAGCACGGCTCAATCTGAGCGACTCCTCTTATTTTATGCGAAAGGTTTTCCTTAGAGAAATGACTAAAATGTTTTTACCTACATAGGTCCTAGCTTAACGGCTCCTCAGATGTTTTGTTCATACGAGGAATAATTAAAAAAACTCCCGGAAAAGTGCTGGTTTCTCTTTACTTTCTGAAATAAAGATTCATCCCAGGAAACCTTAATGTATTTGTGATCCATATTACTACAAAATTTTTGAATTATGTCAAACCAGTTTATTGCAAGCGCCACCAACGTAATGGCCGATAACATGACCCGGCCCAGATAACGTTACGTTTCAATTCTTTTCTAACAGCAAAATTTGAACGTTGCTCAGTTACATACTATTTACATAAACGAAAATTAGTTAATATAAACTTAAAAATAAATATCTTACCTTTATGCTCATTACAGATTTTGTAAGTTATTTTGATTCTTTCTACGAAATGATGACTAAGTCTAGCGTGGCCTTTAATCAGTAAATATGTGGGTTTGGGGTAATTCAAGGGCAAATAAATAGCTTTACCTTAGAAAACGGAAGTGTTATGATAAAGTTTCATAACCTAGAGATAATGGCAAATGGCAATTCGTTAGATATATATGTATGCCTTTCAGATGAACAATTCCAGCCATACGACAACACAACCTGAAATCGGCAGCTTGATAAGCTTTCAGCAAAAATCCAACTCCCCCAGCAGCAATGATGTACCGGCCATCTTTGTTATTTTTAAGGTCATATTAATTCATTACGATATGTAGCAATTGGAAGAGTGTGGTAGAAGAAGCTACTTATACAAAAGGACTTACCCTTAGACTATGGCTGAATTTTGGTAAAATTAGCAGATGTAGCCTAGCTTAGCAGTTGATTTGAGACTTTTGATAGACAGCTTATGCTACTGCTGATACCAGACTGCGTTGTCCAGGCCCGGATCCAGACCACCACATAGTGGTGGGGCTCTGGATAACTGGCGGGGCTTGTAGGTTCCGAGATGTATGTGTGTGGGGGATGGGGTAGGGTAAGGGACGGGACAGGGCGTGGCGGGGAGTGGGGCTTTAAAATATATAACATAATTAGGGACAAATTTCGATGAGATTTTTTAATAATGACCCTTTTTCCTTGAAATATATGTTGTGATATCTTATTAGAATCGCCTCGCCGAGGCGATTCTAATAAGATGTCACAACATATATTTTAATCTAACCAGGCCCGGGTGGCGGGGCTGAAGCCCCAAAGCCCACCCCCTGGATCCGGGGTTGTTGTCGTATTGCTGGAATAGTTCGACAGAAAAGTTAATTATGTAACAAATCGCCCTTATATAAAGCTTAGGATATTTGATCTTAACAACTCCATTTTATAACGTCATGCAAATTAGCTGCCCTTGAATTACCCCATCCCCACACATTCAGTTATTAAAGGGCATGTTGGACTTAGACATTATTTTGTAGAAATCAAAACAGCTTACAAAATTTGTAATGAAAATCAAGATAAGATATATATATATTTCTAAGTTCAGGTGAATTAATTAATGTTTCTATACGCAATTCATAGCTAAACAACGTTCTGAAATTGCTGTTAGAAACGATGAAAATTCAACGACGTAACGTTAGATTGGCCGGATCAGGTTACCGGTCGTTAAAGTCTCCATAGTCCTATCAGCAGTAAAAACGCCTAAACGCAAATCATTGTAAAAAGCAGTTCAACCTTCACATTTGGTAATAAAATGTGGGTTGGTGTGCATATATTGTGTCATAAAACTGTTCTGGTTTCCCGTCTAGCAATGCTATATAAACATAGGCGGAATAGTGATTCGGACTCCACGCCTGTAAATTGTATTTTTATCACTTTGTGAAATCGAAAGTAGGTCATTTTAGTCTCCAACTAAAATGACCCAGTCATTTTAGTCTCCAACTAAAATGACCCAAATAAGTTTTCAAACCCTTTTTATGTGAAACTCAATGATGTTATATTATTATATTATTTTAAAGCTGGCTAATCACGGTCATTTACAATTACGGTACTGTAATGAGAAGCTTGCAGCGATACCTCATGATAAAAATTTTCATGCTGATAGAGCAATGGGGCCTTTAAGGTAGTGAATCACAAATACATTTATGTCGGATAGTGAGGAAATTCATTGAAGAAAGTAAAATAGTGAAGAGAATACAGCACCTTTTCGGGAACTTTTTGATCATCCCTTGTAAGGTTGTTCCTATATAAAATGCCTGTGGCAGAAAAGGGACATAACTCAACGAAATATTTACGATATGTGCCCCAATTTTAATCAGATCATCTACTAACAGTTTGATTAATTTTGTAACTTTTTGTCAAATTTGAAGATCCAAGCTTAAGCGGTTCTTCAGACGATTTGGTCGAAATTTGTTCCTATTTAAAATGACTGAGTATGAAAGGACAAACCTCTTCAACAAAAAGACCGATTGAAAAAAAAAATACTGCACGCACATTCCATATACACAATGCAAGCATAAGAGGTTCTTTTGAGTTTTACAGCTGCCAAAAAGTGTTACGGATATGTCCAAACCAATATACCTCCTCAAAATTGGGGTCATAATCAAATGCGGCAGACATCGATACATTGCTTATACAAGGGACCCTATCCCAGCTAAAGAGCATTCATTTTTCATGTATTTTCCGATATCTTGCACATCACACATGGTGCGTGTAAAGTCAGAGGTTAAATGCTATTTTCTCCACAAAGCACTGTCCAATTACAGAAAAACTGACATTTGGAGTAGTCAATTAAGAAGTGCCCTGATGTTCAATATATTGGCTGATTTAGTGTTTTATCTCATCGTTCAAACTAAATCGGAATTACTTTACAGAGTCTGCTTGGCTGACAGCATAAGGGATAATGCTGCACATAACCAATAATTTAGACACTAATTTGTTGTCGTTTGTTGGTCGCGGAAGTTAATTTAAAGGCAGTTCGGGATGGATGCGATAAAAATGATTGAAGAACAGATCTTCACTAAAGTGGTCAGAGGACTGTATCTGTACAAGCATTTTTAAGAATTGAACCGCGACACGAGAAAGCCACCAAAGTGGTTGTGCGCCCAGCGCAGACTTAGGCATCCACCCAGTCTGCCCAAACACTTCGCTGAGCGCTTAAAGGGCAGCTAAGGGTATAAGCTACCTTCATGCGGACAGCGTAGACTCTGATCAATCTGGGCGGATGCCCAGCAGCTGATCTGAGTCTGCGCTGGGCGCACAACCACTTTGTTGGTTTTTCTAGTGTCGCTGCTCAAATAATTCGGTCATTCAAACAAACGGCCACTACAGCATTCAGTAGACTAGGACGATTTACAGACACTTCGGCACCAAACTCATTTTAGTCTTATATTTCTCAGCGTTTCCTTAATTGTTCTCCGCTAGTTTTCTTTAATACGGATACATGCAACAAATTTTGTAAAGCATTATTAAAGTTTTATCGCCAACATTCGGATTTTATGTAAAAGTGTCATAGGGAACTTAATGCTTCAATATGGCGGAAACTACCGATAGCGACTTACGGGTTTATCCGAGAGCTTACCTGTTCAAATGATGTCGAGTGTTATATGCAATTACATAGAAATATAGTATAAAATGTGAAATTAAATACATATATGTTACTACGACAATTTTTTATAAGTTATGATCATAAACTTCAGTCTTTGTCCGTTAATATAGTATAAAAATATACAAATTAACTTCATGTTTTGATACTTCCATCGGCTTTTGAAGTTTGAAGCTTCAGTCACATGAAATTATATAAGAATAATGTCGAAAATGCCTAAGAAGCTATGTTCAGCCTAAAATTTGAAAATGATCGGATTTTCTATAAAACTTTTATAAGTTATCACCACTGAGAGATTTTTATAAGGTTTACATTGATGTAATTCATTATAAAATAAGTATACTATAAGTTTCTTCCATCGATCTCTAAACATACAGAAAATCGCGTTTCGAAACAACCTCGCTCATAATTAAGTCCAAATCCGCCTATATTGCTCAAAGGCTTAACACTTCATTTCTTGGTATTCGTGTTTTGTTTATATATTTATATATGTGCTTTTATGATCTAACTAAGAAAGGAAGAATATTCATATTGTCTTATTAAGAAAGAAAGAAGGAAAGAAAGAATAAACGAATGAACACAAGAAAGGAAAAAAGAGAAAGAAGTCACGTAACTTCTACACGTGACCATCAAAAATGAACAGACAGTTAATCGACTACTTGTAGTTTTAAAAATCCCTTTATAAGCTAAAAAAAACTTTGCAAACCAATTACATATTTTTTGGTATGTTCGATCAGTCTATTAATTATTATCATAATTGCTAATGTTTGTTCTAACATTTTTGATTGAAATTTATTTGAGTGTGGTGGGGCGTTTTTATCAAAGAAACCGAAATATGTTTTGTGTATCCCAGGGTAGAATCTTAGAATCCATAGAATTATATTTTGCTCATTCATAATCAGGAGACACGAAGATACATACACTGTATTGCTCTCTTAAGATATTACTGTCGAAAAAAATAATGTAAGAAACTAAATCATGGTGAAGATTTTCGCGTAACCGTGGTAGTGTAAGGATTAATCGCTATGGGAACAAATTGCTATGAAACATTTTTCTAGCAAGGCTATGAATTAACTTTATTAGTAATATTTCTGTTCATAATGCAAGTTTGTCACTTTAATTTTATGACTGTTTTAGTGAAGCTAGCAAGGAATATTGAAAGATATTTTAGTGATTTTTTTTTGTATTTTTGCTATAATATGAGTACTTACGATAATAAACCTGTGCACCTGCGGTCACTTATCAGCCTCTGATATGTGCAAACTGATAAGACTGAACAATGTCTGATCAGTTTGCGCAAGCTAATCGGAATTTGTTGACAATATACAGTACAATTAACATACTTATAATTACACGAGGATTTATCGATTATCGATCATAAAATCCGATATTACCTCTAAACTGTTTTCGTAATTGTCAAACCGTTAAAGTTTGTTAAAGTCATCATGACTTGAACAAAAATAAATGCAAAAAATATAACGCTGCAATAGTCAATTTATGGAATTAATTATGTATGCAAACTGACTCAGACCAACTTATGCACTTGCAAAACACTGGTCTGAGTTTATGATCAGTTAATAATTTGTCAGTTTTAGTTGAATATGAGTGTGTTTCTGCACAAACCAAACTGATCCGAATTTCTGTTCAAAATATTTTGAACATTTGTTATCAAATCAGGCTGTGGCTGTGCGAAAACCATTTAAAATTATTATGTGGAAATTAAATTGAGATAGAATTAAATGCAGTAAGAAATACGGAAAGAACAGTTGAAAGCTGCAAGGCACTGGTCAGCGTTCCGCCCATGGACAGGTCACTTTCTTTTCTGCTCAATGTTCAAAAGTTTCCTCATATGAGCCTCAATGCGATAAGACGAAAAAATTGGAATGTGCGCCCAGCGAAGACGCAGTTCAGCCTGGACAGCCACCCGGTCTGAGCAGAGTCTGAACTTGCGTTTAAAGGGTAGCTAAGACTCTAAGCTACCTCCATGCCGATAGCGAAGCCTGTGATCGGATCAAGCGGATGCCCAGGCTGATCTAAGACTTCGCTGGGCGTACGTGCACCTTTGTCGCGGCTCATTTAATTGTTTGCTAAAGACATCAACTGAGTAGTCGCTGTCGGTCAAAAGGTGTGAAAATACAGTTGGTCACACGTCTTGTCAAAACAATGCAATTTCAAAATTAACACCTGCTAACGGCAATGAAGGTCAGAAATGGATATTTAATCCGAACGTCATTCTTGTGATTATTTTTGTATGAAACAGTAATTTCAGTCGCGTCGCAACAAAATCAACGCAGTGCCATAGCGCCCTGCCAAGATTCAGATCAGCCTT
The DNA here is from genome assembly GCA_963989385.1 of Ctena decussata. Classification (NCBI taxonomy): domain Eukaryota; kingdom Metazoa; phylum Mollusca; class Bivalvia; order Lucinida; family Lucinidae; genus Ctena; species Ctena decussata. The sequence goes on along the minus strand of OZ022498.1, from coordinate 47,108,084 downwards.
GGCAGCCGCCCAGACTAATCAGAATCTTCGCTGTGCGCTTATAGTACAGGCAATGGTCTAAGCTATCTCTATGCGGACAGCGAAGGCCCAGATCAGATGGGCGAACGCACACGCTATTCTGAGTGTTCACAGGGCGCACATGCCAATTTGTTTTTGTCGTGGTATGGCTCATTAGTTTATTTATTTTTGTTCGCAGAAAAACAGAGAAAGTCAGACTAATCTTAAATTTCTATCTTATTGTTTTAAATAGCGCAGCTTAGTTACATGCCGAAAGACACAGTTTACATAAAACTTTTAAACAGTTTTGTCAAAACAGAAAATCAAGAGAAAACGCTATCGTTCCTGTTGAGTAGTGTTTTAACGTCTCAGTAAAAAAAATTAGTCGTCGAGATGTTGCCTCTTAATTTGTGGGACTGCAAGTATTGCTCGGCCTGCCATAAATGACACCCAGGACTAGCAGCTCTGTCGCAGAAGCACCAGGCAGCCAGTCTATTTCGCGAGCCCCGATGGGCGGGGTAAAAGGGAAAAAAAAAAAGAAATGAGAAAAACTATGTGGGTGGATGGGTATCTGTATCAGGCTTAATCTTTCCATAAAGATGAGACCGTCAAAGGGATAGAAATATCATAATTTCATTATTATAAGTAATTTTATGTTTTTGTTGTCAGAAACTAAAACAAACCGCTGTCAAAAACTGACCAATAATCAGATTAATTTTCTCGCCAATTCTTACGAAATTTGACCTAAATATCAGAGAGAGGGGAAAAACGAGACTTATTAAAACGAGAAGGAGCACCTGAAAATGTAAATTGATATGATCTGAGAAAAAGAAAATGAAAATCCACATTGTTAAAAATTAAAAATGTTTCCATCCAGCGCATTCGTATTGTTAACACAGTGATGACAAAACCGGCTTCAGAGAAGTTCAACACCTGTCCTGGGATATGGACATCGATATGACATTCCAAATATCGATTAATGCCTATCGCTCCCCGGGTCTAAGGGAAATAACTGCATTCACATTAATACTCTTTCCAGGTAACAGGTAACCGATTACACTACTCAGCCCGAATTGAAGACATAAGCTCCAGTTGAATCGCTTTATAACAGGGTCTATCGGAATCTGGTATTCATGGAGGCAAATTCTGAAAGCTAACTTTTAAATTCGTTACGAAAAGTTAGATACCATGGAAGCAAGCGATGCATCAATGGATAAAAAAAAAGAGAAAAGAAAATAGCGCGGTTAAATAAAGGTAATGATTTGTGCAACATCGGCCTCGCACTCTAACACTTGCCTAAGCGGTACATTTCCAAAAACTTGTTATCCACTATGAAAAGAAATTGCATGCATGCCAGTAAGTACAATTACAGTTGACAGCTCTGCACCCCTCTTTGGTTGCACGATTTTGAGTCGGCTCAGACTTAAATCCGGCAGTCTCCTAAATATTTTACAGAAAGTTGTATCTGAACACTAAATCCTTTTGTCAAGCCCATTTTGGTTCAAGCATTGGTATCCTTTCACGTTGGCTTCATTTTGCAATATTTACACTTGCTACTGACCCCTTTAGAGCAGCTGGCTTCATATACCGATGAAGGCCAATTGATCATGTGACGTTGTCGTCAAGCGACGTCTTATGTAAACAAACGTCTTGATTGGTTCTTGTAACGTTCGATTGACGCCAAGTCAGGTCGACGGATGTTTAACGTTATGGTCGGACACGTCGTTACTAACTTTTCTTCGATCCATATTTTGCCTACTCTACACTAAATTACCTCAAAAACGGCACAGAGAGGTTCACAAATAAAGTGTAAATATAAGAATAAAAATTTGATTTTTCAGCGTTCATCGTGTGAAGAGGCCAGTGGTCGTCGCTAAAATTCTACAAGAAGCGCTTCGCGCTTCATGGAATTTTAGCTTCGCCCACTGGCGTCATCACACGATGAACGCTGAAAAATCAAATTTCAATTCTTAATTGATTCCTTTACTTTAATTCGTTATTGCTTTTAATGAATTAATGACTATGTTAACTGAGATTGAGACTGAACACTTGCTTAAGGAGGGGTTGCATCTGAAGTATGTGTGAAGTTACTAGGTGAAGTCGGGTAAATTCGGACAGCAGGTAAATTCGGACGATGACATCGTTTCCTTTATATGTCAGTTGTTTGGAACTAAAACAAAAATAACTGGGCAAACAGTGAAAATCCTGATGAGACGGCTCATTATGAACCGCCGCATCTTGCTTTTCACTGTTTGCAATGATATGTCGGAATTTACCCGCTGTCTGAAATTACCCGACTCGACCCTAACATATAATTAAAGACCTCTCTAGTTTTATTACTCCCCGTTCGCAGGCGAGCCTTTCCTTGCAGTTCGTCTTTGTGAGACTATGTCATTTGTCGAAAACGTGTTGTTTTCCTTTTTATCATCATATTTATGCTCATACATGCGATAACTTATCGGTACCTGGTTAAGAAAATCAGAGGAAGGAGAGCATTTAGAACTTAAGTGAGATGTCGACAGATGACAGATGAAAAGGTTTATTTTAGAGAAGAGGACAGACACAAGTATGTGGTTGGTTTTCTAGTGCATAAAGACATGGTGAGTGCTTTTTGCATTGCCGACCAGGCCCAGAGGTTATAAAACTTTTTTCGTGCTCAACTCAGCTGAGCATAGAATTTTCTCTGCTGATAAATATGAAAATGCCAACTAATGTTGGCATTTTCATATTGATAAGCAGAGAAAATTTCATTCTCAGCTAAACTGAGCAAGTAAACAACTGTACTTGCCAATAATTTGTTATTTATTAGCAGGTAAAATTTCATGCTCAGCTGAGTTGAGCATGAAAAAAGTTTTATAACCTCGGGGCCAGACTCCAGCAGAGTAATCTCAATCCGCGTGAGATGATATCATCATATAGGTTTATGCATCAACATCTTGACAAGATGACAACGAGATTGACAACTGCTACCAGCTATTCAAGGAAGGCATGAACCAAACACCTAAGAAGGATAGTCTGGTTGTACAACAAGGGGCCTAGAGTGCTAAAGTTGGAAGGGATGCGTATTCAGACTACAGGAGGGGGTGGGGGACATACGTGGTCCCGTTTGCAATTGCAGGACAAATGAGAGAGGTCTCAGTCTCCTACAATTTGCAACTTTAACCTGGTACTGACAAATTCCCTGGCCCCAACAAACCATCCGGAAGGTAGACATGGCACAGCCAAGACAGGACGCTTCGCAATCAGATTGACTCTATCCTAGTGTAGAAGCGGTTTGATTAGGAGTTAACATTCATAGGACAAGGAGTGTTCATGGAGCAGACATAGGAAGTGACCATGATCTGGTGGTCATGACCTTCCGAGTTCGTCTGAAGAAGGCCAGAACACAAACCAGCCAAGACTAAAGTTTGACCTTGAGAAGTTAAGAAAAAAAAAGGAGAACATTCGCAGGAACTGACACAATTCAATTTCAGATCCCACCCAAGATACCATGTGGGAAAGAGACAACACAAAACCAGCGGCAGCCATATGAACAGCCATTTTCCCATGTATGTGGTCAACGGGCTAGCCTGAACATCACAAACAATATATCAATAACAGACATAGCAACTAACAACACTTAAAATAACCAAGAAGAACCAAAACAGAACTGCCACCTTGGGACGGCCGGTAATGAAATTATTTGGTGTGTGTGTGTGGGGGGGCTTAACCGGTTAATGGTCGAACAACCCTCGCCCTTTGTTCTGCTTTGGCTCATCAGATACTTACTTGTTCAACCAAATAAAAACAACCACCGCCCACACAACAGTCTTTCAGAAAGCACCAACCCTAACAATAAGAACGAATTATACGTAAAACATTAAATACATGTATCTATTTTTACTAATTTTCAATTTTTTAATGTCAGGGCTAGCCTTAACATGAAAAACGATATATCAAAACAGTCAAAGCGACAAACAAAACATGAAACAACTTAGAAGAACCAAAACAGAAATGCTGCCATGGGACGGCCAGCAATGAAATTACAATGTACTGGGGACCTTAACCGGTACCGGTTTGCGGTCGAGCCCTTGGTCCTGCATTGGTTCAACAGACACCTAGTTGTTCGGTTTGCATGGAAGATTCCTTAATCATAAGTGAAGTGTAATATCTCAGGTATATATATATCAAAATTAAAACTAAAATAAAACAAACATGAGGACTCACAAAAATAGCAACAGTCAAATACTGAAGCAGAAGAAACCTACTAGTTAAACCATGGTGGGCCCGACCCAAGACATCCCGGAACAGGTGTCAGCCATCTGTATTACTAATAAGCTAGGTTTCGGTTGGTGCCTTCATAAAGTCTGAGGCTCAACTCTACGTCGTGCGATCGAAGAGGTGAGCAAATCTGTTAACCTTAAATGGGTTAACCACCAAGAATGCAGTTTGTCGCAAAAAAAAAATCCATATTATAAACCAATCTCTTTATATCGAATTACCATCTTCTTTAAAGGCCCCATTGCTCTATCAGCATGAAAAATTTTATCATGAGGTATCGCTGCAAGCTTCTCACTATAGTTCCGTAATTGTAAATGACCGTGATTAGCCAGCTTTAAAATAATAATATTACATCAAGTTCCACATAAAAAGGGTTTGAAAACTTATTTGGGTCATTTTAGTTGGCAACAAAAATGGCCTACTTTCGATTTTACAAAGTGTTAAATATACAATGTACAGGCGTGGAGTCCCAATCACTATTCCGCCTATGTTTATATAGCATTGCTAGACGGGAAACCAGAACAAGAAATTGTATTTAGTGGAGCGATTTGTCATTTATCAAAAACTTGTATTCTCTACTTTTTGCTAGTTTTGTGACACAATATATGCACACCAACCCACATTTTATTACCAAATGTGAAGGCTGAACTGCTTTTTACAATGATATGCGTTTAAGCGTTTTTACCGCTGATAGGACTATGGAGACTTAAAATGATAAGGAAAGTCATTTTTACCGATTATTTTTCTGAATATAATATACACTAAGTCGCCATAAAATTCAGGTTCCGAAAGGCCTTCCTGAAGAAGTGTTTTCAATCCGACATTATATTCAGACACTAAGTAGAAATGCCGTCGATAAAATTTTGAAAACTCTTTACGAAGTTTATGCTATCTATAACATTGAGAAGTTTTAAATAGGAAATTATTATTTTCCATCAAAATAATTCCAAAGCACAAGTAGAGGTCATGCATAAAAGCTTCACATTACTACAAAGGGAGGAAATAAACTTTACATAATTAGTAACAAGTCTTATAATTGTTTTATTTTACTGACATTGTACAAGTAATTTTTCGTGTAGCATTTAGATTGCAAATGAATCTAAGAAAGCTGCAACCTTTTTTCCCTGAAGCTGTGACTAAAAAATGAGCCGCGACACGAGAAAACCAACAATGTGGTTGTGCGCCCAGCGCAGACTCAGATCAGCCTGGACATCCACCCAGTTTGACCAGACTCTTAGTTAAGTGCCCAAAGGGTAGCTAAGGATCTAAGCTACCTTCATGCGCACAGCGAAGACTCTGATCAGACTGGGCGGATGCCCAGGCTGATCTGAGTCTGCGGTGGGCGCACAACCACATTGTTGGTTTTCTCGTGTCGCGGCTCAAATGTGTTGTCATTATTTCTAAATGAGCCGCGACACGAGAAAACCAACAAAGTGGTTGTGCGCCCAGGGCAGACTCAGATCAGCCCGGACATCCACCAAGCCTGATCAGACTCTTCGCTAAGTGCTCAAAGGGTAGCTCAAAGGGTAGCTAAGGGTCTAATCTACCTCTATGTGGACAGCGGAGACTGATCAAACTGGGTGGATGCGCTGGGCACACAACCACTTTATTGGGTTTCTCGTGACGCGGCTCAAATAATAAATGTGGCAAACTCTGGCTTACGGATTGCAGCGGGTAGCGTGTTTCCGTTACCTACATCATCCATTTTTTTCAGACATCTAGAATTCAGCGACACTAAAGAACGAAGCTATATACATGAATGCGGCACAAAATTCGCTAAACATACATTTATTGATATGCAGATTTTTTTCATTGTCAAAAATGTCGTGCACAAAAATCTATAATGAACATTCAAACCATACTGTTTAAAAATGTCAGTGTACCCAGTAAGGCTGGCTTCTTTTTATAACCTGACAAAAAAAATAATTTTTTTTCGCTATTCGAAAAATTGACGTGTGACACAACATGCAGCTTCACGAATAACATCCATCTGTTTATATTTATATTTTTCCCCCTTTTCCGAAGTTATAAGAGTAAACGCGTCATATATGGGATGACCCTCATTTTACATTTTGGTTAGTCTGCTCGAATGTACGCTGGCAGGCTAATCTTTGTCCGAGTTCGAATCGCTGACCGTTTAAAGTCGACTGCGTTAAGATACAGTATTTTGCATGCTAATCCCATTAGATACATTCTCAAAGTGTTTCTTCGAATATTGGCACAATTGCATACGAGTTTTATGTTTGTTTTTGCTAAATAAAATGCAGACAGGGTATTACACGCGTTTTACTTCGCATATGACCAGGGTTATCTACTATCTAAATGAGTGCATAACGTTAATCTCCTTTGTGAACCCTGAAAAGGGCATAATACCGCAAAGCAGCCACCCATCCGTCTTGCCTGAACTCACTAGCATACATGAGCGTTTGCTTTACGTCGCTGCGAAAAGAAGCCCTTTCGCGTGGCGAGGCGCCGGAGCTGTCTTCAGCTTAAATGGAAGATACATATAGCCTTCAGCAAGCCAAAACAGCGAGCATTTGAAAGATGTTCCTAGCTACTGCCAATGAATGTCTCATTAGACTAAACGAATCACTTTCACAGTCTTTATGATAGGCAACTTATAAGAAGAGATAATCTAAAAAGTGATAGAGGGAGAGATTTAGTGAGAAATGCAGTAGCGAGGCTTAACCAGGTACAGCACAGTTTCATTTCTACTCTTTTTCAGATGGTAAACTTTCAGAATGGTTCAGTGAATTTTCGAGATAAAATAATACATGAATGGGAGCTGCAAGTGTATACTGGTACCAGCCTGGCCCCATGATGCCTTGAAAGCACCCTCCATGTTTTTGTCCTGTGCGTGACTACTTTGCATGACTCCACTGCTGACACGCAAACCTTTCTCCTGTGCAACCCTAATGGGAATGGCGTCCTAGACTCCTAGCAGCATCTTGCGCACCCAACTAAACTCACCTTTCCTATGTTCACCTGTCAGTCAATTAAGGCACAGGTCATTCTAGGATGTCGCCATTACCATGAGCAATGCAATGGAAAAGGCAAAAGTAATCCTAAATGCTCGCCTGATCCAGATTTAGAAATCTGGGTCAGCGTTGTACGAACTATGATTATAAAATAATGACTTTTTATCTCCTGACTGAAAGGTTCATGGGATATAGCGTTGAGCCTGTCGTCTGTCCGTCCGTCCGTTAACATTTATCTTAACTGCTCTATAGCTTGAATACCAGTTGGAATATGTTCATGATACTTCGCACATATGTAGACCAGGTCTTGGTGATGTTTGGCGTACAAGAATGCTTTCATGCCTTTGACTTATCTCCCCATTTATGTCTTTTTGCCAGATTCGTGGTTTTATACACTATTTCATGTCCGCCTTTTGGAATTTTGTTTCGAATATTTTCATCATGCATCACAGTTACGTAGATTAGGTCAGGGATATATGTCACAAACAAGAACGACGACTCTCACTTTTATGATGGTTGATTTATTGCCACTTGATGTTTCGTGTCTATATGAAGTTTGTTTGGTCTGCTGCATAATTTCAAAACCATTAAACCGACCCCCTGTCCCGATAAAAGGTAAAGGTTTCCCATAGCATAGTTTAAACATATTTTATTGCTTCTATAATACATTAATTTTCCCATAGCCTAATAGCCGTGGGGGCAGTGGGGGTTAGATACCCACTGTACATGTATCGTGGGCACAGCTGATGAAAGGCAGAGCCCATCCCTCTCCTTTCTTTGCCTTACCCTTCCCGGATTCGATAAAGGTATCAATGTACTGTTGGGTTGACGGAGAGAGTTTTCCGGTCGTCGGATGGCGAAACCAGGTCGCGATCTTAAGACCCTCCGGCGACTTTCTGCACCATAACCGAGTTCCTCTAACCACTCGACTACGGCGCCTCTCCGACCCTTCTTAAAAACGAACAGGCTTGATTTATTGGCTTCCAGGCTGAGCCTGCCTGATGATTATTGTCACTTTACTGCATAAAGATATAAAGGCAGATCATTCGAGATGGACTTCCAGGTAAAAGAGTCAAGATTGCTCATTTGTAGCGTTTGAACTATCGTGACGTCAGTTTTTATGACCATTGTATCTGAATGTTACGAAATGGATCTAATCGTCCACTATGTCGTCGAGATTATTTTAATCCTTTCAATCAGTAGAGCTACAGTTTTAGGGCAACTGTGGTAATAAAACATTTACGGAAATTGTGGCTACGTTATGCATGGGTTGTTTGTGAATACCTCTCGTGGACAGCGTATTGCATGATTTTAAGGTGAATACCTGCACGAGTCTTTTGATTGTGGACAGCGTGTTGCATGATTTTAATGTGAATACCTGCACGAGTCCCATGATTTAAATGTGAGACGCATACTATTTATACGCCTATCTTTTATTGAAAAGTTAGACGTGGCTGTTTAATTCTTATACTGAGGATGTTATATTGTTGTGTGCCCAGATTCTGAGTTTAGACCAGAACGGTAAGATTTTATTATATTTATTTTAGAATTGTTTGGCTAAGAATGAAAAATGTGACTTCTGATTGATATGGTATGACTATATGTGTCGACTGATTTGATTTTTGTTGGCAGTGATCAGGCTGCGCATATGTCGACCAATTTTGTTTATACTGACCATGCTGCGCATGGTATTTGTATATTAGGAAGTTTTGTAAATTACGGAAATAGTTTATATCACTGATGTTGGTTGCAATGGTGTGCGTCTATTTGACGTACAGTGACGTCAGTTGTATTCATGTTATTCATGTGACGTCAGTTGCATTCATGTTATTGCGACGTCAGCACTTTTTATATTAGTTTCACGTATACGTGGCCTATAGAAGTAGATTGATTTGTAATGGAACTAATTTATATACTCGTGACGTCAATTGACGCCATAGCATGCACCGCATTAAGGTTTTTTTTCATAAGTTATAATGGTAACATTTGGTCATCATGCGTTTGATTTGCCTTCATTAGACGGCGTCATATGATATAACATCATTGATGTCATGATGTCAGATCAAACGTTATGATCCCAAATGTGTTAGAAACGCTTATTCAGTTATTATATTCTATGGCAAATGGTATTACGCTTAGTTTAAAGAAAGGAATTAATAAATATGCAAGTTAGATTTTGGTCAATCAATTTAATGTAAATAGGTCATTGTTTAGATTATTCATGTTTTATGTGGGGTATGTCATGGTAATGCCTGTTGACGTCAGTATACTTCTTGACAATGTTTGACGTCAGATCCTTCGACGCACATGCGTAGTAGGATCTACGTTTCTTCATTGGCGGAAGTGGTAAGCACACTTTTAGCTTTACATCGTGAGCGCGAGTCGTGTCTAGTGACACGGCTGGCGTGTGCACGTTATGCTCGGCATTCGCCGAGGGCGTTGTATGGTATTTCCAAGACAGGCCCAAGTCTTACGTATTGTTATTATGTAGTTACAATGTATTAAGTGTAAGTTCGTTATTTTTAGGCACATCAAGTCCGGCAGTCAGCTGTTAGGGCTTAGAGCCACGTCTCACCTGGAGATGCGATATACGTCTCCAGGTTAATACCAACCCGGGTAGAGGCAGTTACAACGCCGTTTGTGCATGGTTCCTAAGCAGAGGCGGGAAGCACAAAATGTAGGCGGAAGTGGTTAGCACAGTTTTGCCAGATTCTGTGATAAGATCTGAAGGTCACATCAAGTGTGGGACAGTGCTCGTCCACTAAGGTGTTTTTATATATATAGACTGGTCCCTGGTACGATCCAGGGAGCGACCAGTGTATAATCGTGCACGTGTTAATAAGAGTTGGTGTTCCTCATGATATATGGACTGGCCCATGACATGATCCAGGGAACGACGAATTGAAGTCTACCAACATAAGGCCTTGTTTTTTTCTATGAGCTCAAACTAACGTTTTTTTGTTCTTTGTGTTTTCCTTTAGTTCATGGCGCTGAGCCGAGTACGGTGTTGACGTCAGACGGTAGTCTATTTGCGTATTGTACGCAAATCGATTACATATTTGAAACAAACACCTTACTTGGGCCAGCGACATGAACTGATATGTGTTGTATATTATTGTAATTGTGACAGTTGTAAATTGTATTGTTGTATATAAAATTTACATTATATATAAACTTAAAAAAATTCTAACGTTGTTAGAGTTTCCCTGTTAGTGTATTACACTAGTAGATAACCCTTTAACCGGAAGTCACCCTCCGCCGTCCTGGCGACGCATAAGGCTCTACACCCGTGTCGACCGAGTGTAAAACCTTCTGCGTAACATGGTGTCAGAAGTGGGATTTGATTTCCGGTTAATATCTGCCAGTGTAACACATTGACAATATATACAGAATCTAGGCACAATTTTGTCAGACATTTTTTTATTATTATTATTGACTTTCTGATTGTTCTTTTCTAAGGTGACGTAAGGCTGTGAATTTTAGGGGAGCAATTTTGCCACTAAATTCTTTGTAAATGTAACCTACACTCAATTAAGGTCAACTATCCTTATTCCCTGCGTGATGAAGTGCGATAGCCCATGCATTAATTTGTGATAAAATGTAACAGGTTGCATATCTGAGTGGGGAAACTGAGGTATATAGACCTGAATTGTCTTGGCACGGATGATACGTATTTAGTTTTAAGGTCCGGTTGAGTACCTTGGCACTGCTGTTGCATGACAATCTGTATGTTTATTAACCTAAACGTTTTGTACGTTGTGTCGTAACCGTTACTGAGGTCCATTTTATGTCCTGATTTAGTAACGTAGGTCACTCGTAACGTTATATAATATCGTTACAATGAATTAAACCTAATAGCGGAATCTTAAGTTTGATTTACCGTTGGTATCTAATATGGTTTTGTAATGTAGAACGTACAGTTGTCGTGTCAGTGTTAATACGTTACGTTACGTTTGTATATCCGATACGCTAGATCAAGTTGGGCGTAATTGTATGTGGGTTATTTACGTCATCTAATTACATCATCTAATAGTGAAAAGTAATTCTCGGCAAAGTCAACGTCAGTTTATGACGTCATTTCCGGTCTGTTATGAACGTAACTTTAATGGCTACGTCCAGATCGCGAGTATACTAATTAATCAACGTTTTAGTTGGATTAGTTCGTTATTATTATTGTTAACGTTTTCGTTAACGTGTGTGACTATAAGTGAACGTCGGTTTCAGTTAAGTTAACGTGAGCATTACGTTAAGCGTCATGGATCAGTTAGTTAAGACGGGAAGGGAGTTAGGTTATGAAGGGCAGGCATTGCAGGAATTTGTAAAGCAACAGCAAGAGACTGAGAGGGCAGAAAGGCACGCGGTAAGGGAACTTGATAAAGAGAAGATCGCGGCGGAAAAAGAGAAGATCGCGGCGGAGAAAGAAAAAATTGCGCAGGCCGAAAAAGATAGGGAAATTGAATTGGCTAGGATCGCGACGGAAGAAGCTAAGATTGCGGCGGATAGGGAAATCGAGATGGCGCGGATTGCAAGTATAGAGCGGCAAGCCGAGAAAGATAGGGAAGCTAGGTTGTATCAAGTCGAAAGCGATAAGGAAGCAAAGTTGTCGAGCGAAGTTGAGTTAGAAAAGTTGAAGTATAGTTTTGAATTGCAGCAACGCGAGTTAAAGAATCAGATAGAGTTGCAGAAGGTAACGTTTAGAGTTGAATTAGAAAAACAGAAGGCTGAAAAGTTAGCGCATGCGCGAGATCCCAAATTACCGTATTTTGATGAAAGTAAGGACAAAATGGATAGTTACTTATCAAGGTTTGAGAAATACGCGACGGCGAATAAATGGGATAAAAACGTTTGGGCTGCATATTTAAGCGCATTACTTAAAGGTCGCGCGCTTGATGTCTATGATAGATTGTCTGTAGATGATGCAGCGGATTATGACAAGTTGAAAGATGCGTTGTTAAAGAATTTTGATATGATTAAACGCGGATTTAGGAAGAAATTTCGCTATGATAGGCCTGAAAAGTCCGAAACGTTTATTCAGTTTAGTAGTAGACTTAGGTCGTATCTTAATAAATGGTTGAAAATGGCGAAGGTAGACCAGTCTTATGAATCTGTTTGCGATTTTTTCGCTAGAGATCAGTTTTAAGAATCTTGTAGTAAAGAACTGTATGTTCATTTGAAACCGAAAACATTCACGAATCTAGGTGAGATGGCTAGGGAAGCAGATTTATTTGCAGAAGCACGTGGCGGTGTCTACGCTTGTGTTAATAAGGGGCAGCGTGATATTAAGGGCGTAACTCAGAGTAGATCTGATAATAAGCCGAGTGCGAAGCCAGAGATAAAATGTAGTATTTGTGGTAAGGGACATTTAACATATAAATGTTTTAAGAATCCCGATAGGAAGCAAGCATATAGTGCGGAGGTAGGTGCAAGTGCAAGCGGGTATAGCGGAAGTAAGGGGAGTAGTTATGCACCGAAAGATGAGACACAAAGATCACAGAGTAAGAGCGATACTGTACAGACGAAGGGTAGTAATTCAGATCGTGGCCGTGGTCGGGGTTATTCCCGCGGACGTGGTCGGGGTGGCGGACATCAAATGAGCTTTTGTAAAACTACAATGAATAGGTCTCATGAAATTGAAGGTCTCTATAAGAGTAAGGAAGAAAGTCCACTAATCAATGATAACGTGGATAGGGAAGGTGTCTGTTACTTTTTAAGGTCGCGATTACCAACAGCGCAGGGTACGGTTAATGGTAAGACTGTTGTAGTTTTAAGGGACACAGGTTGTACTGGGTGTGTCGTTCGTAGAAACTTGGTTTCTAATGATCAGTTACTTGGTAGAGAATCTGATGTAACTTTGATTGATGAATCTACCCAAAGGTATCCCTTAGCAATGGTTGACATAGATTGTCCATTTTTCACAGGAAAAACTGAGGCATTGTGCATGGAAGATACATTGTATGACCTGGTTATTGGAAATATTGACGGGTCAAAACTTCCCGATATGTCCCATTTTGCAATGGCGGCAGTGACTAGGTCACAAGCTAAGCAAGGTGAAGAGGTCTATAGGAAACTTAAAGTTCCTGATCAAATTATTGCTAGTGATAAGGAGGCATTGAAGCAGGCCCAAGTTGTTGACCCTAAATTGAATGGCATAAGGCAAAGAGTGGAATCTGGGAATGTGACGATTAGTCGTGGATTGAACCGGGGTGAAACTAAGTTTATTCGAAAGAAAGATTTATTGTATAGGCAGTTTACTAAGGGAAACAAGGTCACTTTGCAACTTATTATCCCTGAAGGTTTTCGTGAAAAGGTGTTAAGATTGGCGCACGAAACCTTGATGTCAGGTCATTTGGGCATAAAGAAAACTATGGATAGAGTTTTAACTGAGTTCTTTTGGCCTGGAGTTTGTGGTGATGTGGCAAGGTTTTGTAAATCTTGTGACATATGTCAAAGGACTATTCAAAAAGGTCGTGTCACTAAGGTACCTTTAGGAAAGTTGCCACAGATTGACACACCATTTAAACGAGTCGCTGTTGATATAGTTGGACCGATAGAACCTCGTTCTGACAGGAAATCCCGCTATATTTTAACAATGATAGACTATGCGACGAGATATCCCGAGGCGGTAGCGTTACCCGGCATTGAAACGGAACGCGTAGCCGAAGCGTTAGTTGAGATGTTTAGTAGAGTTGGCATACCTGATGAAATGTTAACAGATTGCGGAAGTCAGTTTACTGCTGAAGTTATGAAAGAAGTAGGCAGGCTGTTATCACTCCAGCAGTTAACAACGACGCCGTATCATCCTATCTGTAACGGTCTTGTAGAGCGTTTTCACGCGACGCTGAAGCAAATGCTACGTAGGATGTGCGCAGAACGTCCAAAAGACTGGGATAAATATCTCCCAGCACTACTGTTTGCAATAAGGGAGGTTCCGCAGGAGTCATTAGGGTTTTCTCCGTTCGAATTGTTATACGGACGTAACGTTAAGGGCCCTATGGCAATATTACGTGAATTATGGTCTGAAGAGGTACAGGATGAGCAGGTTCTGTCTACGTACCAGTACGTAATTGAGTTGAGAGAACGGTTAGAGCAGACGTGTAAGTTAGCACATGATAATTTACGGAAAGTACAAGTAAAGCAAAAGGCTTATTATGACAAACGCGCTAGGTCGCGTAAATTTAACGTGGGAGATAAAGTACTGTTATTACTGCCAACTGACAGTAATAAACTGTTATTGCAGTGGAAGGGTCCATATGAAGTAGTAGAGGTGGTGAATAGAATGGACTATAAAATCGACGTCAATGGTGTCGTGAGTACATATCATGCTAATATGCTGAAACAGTATGTCGAACGTCGTACTGTGCCGTCACATTGTTTATTGTCGACTGAGACTACAGAGTCGGTTGATGACGATGGTAGTGATGAATTTTCTCTTGATGATTGTGCTTTTCCGACAGCTAAAGAGCCGGAAACTTATAACGACGTCAGTATTTCAGATACGTTAACGTCAGAACAACGTATGGAGGTTGAAGCGTTGATTAAACAGTACCCGGATGTACTATCAAGTTGACCCGGTCGAACTGATCAAATACAGCACGATATCAAACTACTCACGTCAGAACCCATACGGACGAAGGGTTATTCTATCCCGTATAAGACGCGTAACGTCATGGAGACGGAGATACAGGATATGTTGGATTTAGGGGTAATCGAGCCGTCGATTTCACCGTATTCATCTCCTGTTGTCCTAGTTCCGAAGAAAGACGGATCAGTTAGATTCTGTATCGACTTCCGGAAGCTTAACAAAGTGACGGAATTCGATGCAGAACCTATGCCAAATATGGAGGAGGTTATCAATAAAATGTCGGGACATAGATTCTTTACAAAGATGGACCTGAGTAAGGGTTATTGGCAAGTCAGTCTTACTGAAAGGTCTAAACCTTTGACGGCATTTGAAACGCCTAAGGGTTTATTCCAGTTTAAAACTATGCCCTTCGGTTTGGTCAATTCGGGAGCCTCATTTTGTAGGTTAATGAGAATCATATTGTCCAATCTCCCAAATGTTGACAGCTTTGTTGATGACATGTGGATATTTACTGAAACATGGAAGGATCATGTGACGTCATGTGAAGAAAAGGCAAATTAAATCTTTTCTGGGATTAGCTGGGTTTTACCGTCGTTTTATCCCAAATTTCTCATCCATAGCTTCTCCTCTGACTGATTTAACTAAACGGGATAGACCTAATTCTATCAAAGATTGGCAAGATCAGCATGAAAGGGCATTTCAAACCCTGAAGAGTAGGCTCACGTCTAGTCCTATTCTTCGCTTACCTGTTTTTCAAGAAGGTAACCCGTTTGTACTTCGAACAGACGCTTCAGACGTTGGTCTTGGAGCTATTTTGCTTCAGGAGTTCGAAGGTGAAGGTCGTTTGCCGATTGCTTATGCTAGCAAGAAATTGTTACCTCGGGAAAAGAACTACTCTGTAATTGAGAAGGAATGTTTGGGTATTATCTGGGGTGTTGAGAAATTTCGTAAGTACCTGTATGGGGCGGAGTTCCTACTTGAAACTGACCACAAACCTTTGTCTTATATGCAGACAGCTAAGGTGCTCAATCCCCGAATCATGCACGGATCAGTTAGATTCTGTATCGACTTCCGGAAGCTTAACAAAGTGACGGAATTCGATGCAGAACCTATGCCAAATATGGAGGAGGTTATCAATAAAATGTCGGGACATAGATTCTTTACAAAGATGGACCTGAGTAAGGGTTATTGGCAAGTCAGTCTTACTGAAAGGTCTAAACCTTTGACGGCATTTGAAACGCCTAAGGGTTTATTCCAGTTTAAAACTATGCCCTTCGGTTTAGTCAATTCGGGAGCCTCATTTTGTAGGTTAATGAGAATCATATTGTCCAATCTCCCAAATGTTGACAGCTTTGTTGATGACATGTGGATATTTACTGAAACATGGAAGGATCATGTGACGTCATGTGAAGAAAAGGCAAATTAAATCTTTTCTGGGATTAGCTGGGTTTTACCGTCGTTTTATCCCAAATTTCTCATCCATAGCTTCTCCTCTGACTGATTTAACTAAACGGGATAGACCTAATTCTATCAAAGATTGGCAAGATCAGCATGAAAGGGCATTTCAAACCCTGAAGAGTAGGCTCACGTCTAGTCCTATTCTTCGCTTACCTGTTTTTCAAGAAGGTAGCCCGTTTGTACTTCGAACAGACGCTTCAGACGTTGGTCTTGGAGCTATTTTGCTTCAGGAGTTCGAAGGTGAAGGTCGTTTGCCGATTGCTTATGCTAGCAAGAAATTGTTACCTCGGGAAAAGAACTACTCTGTAATTGAGAAGGAATGTTTGGGTATTATCTGGGGTGTTGAGAAATTTCGTAAGTACCTGTATGGGGCGGAGTTCCTACTTGAAACTGACCACAAACCTTTGTCTTATATGCAGACAGCTAAGGTGCTCAATCCCCGAATCATGCGTTGGGCCATGAAATTACAGCCGTACAGATTCAGGATCGTTGCTATCCGCGGCCGAGATAATTTGGGGGCGGACTACCTTAGTAGATAGTTTGGCCACGTTATGCATCGCACCGCTGTTGTGTATATAGCTAGTTTTCCAGTTTTGACATATCCTACGATTCGATCGCATTTCGTACTATTTCAGAAAAGAAACATTGTTATGTTTTTTTCTCCCTAAGAGGAAACCTATGTTACGAAATGGATCTAATCGTCCACTATGTCGTCGAGATTATTTTAATCCTTTCAATCAGTAGAGCTACAGTTTTTAGGGCAACTGTGGTAATAAAACATTTACGGAAATTGTGGCTACGTTATGCATGGGTTGTTTGTGAATACCTCTCGTGGACAGCGTATTGCATGATTTTAAGGTGAATACCTGCACGAGTTTTTTGATTGTGGACAGCGTGTTGCATGATTTTAATGTGAATACCTGCACGAGTCCCATGATTTAAATGTGAGACGCATACTATTTATACGCCTATCTTTTATTGAAAAGTTAGACGTGGCTGTTTAATTCTTATACTGAGGATGTTATATTGTTGTGTGCCCAGATTCTGAGTTTAGACCAGAACGGTAAGATTTTATTATATTTATTTTAGAATTGTTTGGCTAAGAATGAAAAATGTGACTTCTGATTGATATGGTATGACTATATGTGTCGACTGATTTGATTTTTGTTGGCAGTGATCAGGCTGCGCATATGTCGACCAATTTTGTTTATACTGACCATGCTGCGCATGGTATTTGTATATTAGGAAGTTTTGTAAATTACGGAAATAGTTTATATCACTGATGTTGGTTGCAATGGTGTGCGTCTATTTGACGTACAGTGACGTCAGTTGTATTCATGTTATTCATGTGACGTCAGTTGCATTCATGTTATTGCGACGTCAGCACTTTTTATATTAGTTTCACGTATACGTGGCCTATAGAAGTAGATTGATTTGTAATGGAACTAATTTATATACTCGTGACGTCAATTGACGCCATAGCATGCACCGCATTAAGGGTTTTTTTCATAAGTTATAATGGTAACATTTGGTCATCATGCGTTTGATTTGCCTTCATTAGACGGCGTCATATGATATACATCATTGATGTCATGATGTCAGATCAAACGTTATGATCCCAAATG
Source organism: Ctena decussata (assembly GCA_963989385.1). Classification (NCBI taxonomy): domain Eukaryota; kingdom Metazoa; phylum Mollusca; class Bivalvia; order Lucinida; family Lucinidae; genus Ctena; species Ctena decussata. The sequence goes on along the minus strand of OZ022498.1, from coordinate 47,090,184 downwards.
TGTTAGAAACGCTTATTCAGTTATTATATTCTATGGCAAATGGTATTACGCTTAGTTTAAAGAAATGAATTAATAAATATGCAAGTTAGATTTTGGTCAATCAATTTAATGTAAATAGGTCATTGTTTAGATTATTCATGTTTTATGTGGGGTATGTCATGGTAATGCCTGTTGACGTCAGTATACTTCTTGACAATGTTTGACGTCAGATCCTTCGACGCACATGCGTAGTAGGATCTACGTTTCTTCATTGGCGGAAGTGGTAAGCACACTTTTAGCTTTACATCGTGAGCGCGAGTCGTGTCTAGTGACACGGCTGGCGTGTGCACGTTATGCTCGGCATTCGCCGAGGGCGTTGTATGGTATTTCCAAGACAGGCCCAAGTCTTACGTATTGTTATTATGTAGTTACAATGTATTAAGTGTAAGTTCGTTATTTTTAGGCACATCAAGTCCGGCAGTCAGCTGTTAGGGCTTAGAGCCACGTCTCACCTGGAGATGCGATATACGTCTCCAGGTTAATACCAACCCGGGTAGAGGCAGTTACAACGCCGTTTGTGCATGGTTCCTAAGCAGAGGCGGGAAGCACAAAATGTAGGCGGAAGTGGTTAGCACAGTTTTGCCAGATTCTGTGATAAGATCTGAAGGTCACATCAAGTGTGGGACAGTGTTCGTCCACTAAGGTGTTTTAATATATATAGACTGGTCCCTGGTACGATCCAGGGAGCGACCAGTATATAATCGTGCACGTGTTAATAAGAGTTGGTGTTCCTCATGATATATGGACTGGCCCATGACATGATCCAGGGAACGACGAATTGAAGTCTACCAACATAAGGCCTTGTTTTTTTCTATGAGCTCAAACTAACGTTTTTTTGTTCTTTGTGTTTTCCTTTAGTTCATGGCGCTGAGCCGAGTACGGTGTTGACGTCAGACGGTAGTCTATTTGCGTATTGTACGCAAATCGATTACATATTTGAAACAAACACCTTACTTGGGCCAGCGACATGAACTGATATGTGTTGTATATTATTGTAATTGTGACAGTTGTAAATTGTATTGTTGTATATAAAATTTACATTATATATAAACTTAAAAAAATTCTAACGTTGTTAGAGTTTCCCTGTTAGTGTATTACACTAGTAGATAACCCTTTAACCGGAAGTCACCCTCCGCCGTCCTGGCGACGCATAAGGCTCTACACCCGTGTCGACCGAGTGTAAAACCTTCTGCGTAACACTGAAGAACAGTAATGGTCATGTACAAAAGCAAAAACCATAATGAGGCGGCTGGTTTGCTATTAAAATAAAGGAAAACACTCTAAAAGATTTGAATATGCTACGAGTATGAGGTTTACAAAGTTCGAAAATTTGACGTTTTCCTTTGTTTTTACGTTATCGTCTTAAAATGTTTCTAATCGGTATTTCTTGAATCCTTTTTGAGTGTATGATTGTTTGGTAGCTACCAATATGATAATGTAAACTATTCAGAAAGGAAATTCTTCCCGGTTACTGAGAATAAGTCAAAAGTCTCAGACTAACGTCATCATTTTCCCAGTTACGTTACACTTCAATGAAGAAACTTCACAGTTAAGGTGGGATGTACGTAATTGACGGCGCCATAAATTACGTGCGTTGTGAAGGACGTAACGTCACCGTAATTCATTCAAGTTGGCGTCATTTGTAACATAGCGGACTACTCTGACGTTCAGTGTATTGCAGTTGCTACGTATGGTGATACATGTAACAGTCGTGATGCTGAAAATCTATCTGAAAGTCGGTATTAATTTTACAAAATGAGGTTCCATACACTCGGGAAAGAGGCTGGCAGAACTCTGAGAAAATTCTTAATTGCGCTTCTAGTTATATGAAAACCGTCACTACTCAAGCATTGGTGGCAGCATTTACAGAAGTTGATGATGATGTGATGATGAATCAAGAGCCATTTTGAGCACACATTCTGTTTAGACTGTCGTCTCACAATGTAGTCCGTTCGTGTTGGCTGTGAGACAGCGGATTCAATTTCGGACATGCCGCGATTCTGCTCTTGCCTCTGGGTTTTTGGAGTATTGAAATACTTCTGCCAATCAACTGATGGTAATGTGCACAACCGTGGTGAATGTAGAATAATCAGTTTCTGGCGCCAGAAGGAATGTATGGAAATGATATTGGTCATTTCTTGTAGAATGATGCATATTTTATCAAACTACACCATGTGATTAAGAGTTATGAGCAATTTCACTCACTGACTACAGCGGAAGGACAAACAGACTGATAGACTTGCACAGCGATTAAAGTGCACACCTGTGGGTCGTGCAATACTGTTTAGACTTTCGCCACCGTTTTGCATGCCAGTGGCTGGACAATGTTAAAATACATAAGTATACAAAATTTGGTTCAAGAGTTATGAGCATTTTCACTACTTGATCGTAAATTTTCAACTTGTGCTCAGCAAAGCCTGGTCCATCAAAAAAGACGGTTATGCATGCGAGTCGTTAGATAATGTTGACATGTATAAGTATGCAAAATTTTATCAAAATATAGAATGGGATTCAAGAGTTATAAGCGTTTTCGCTAACTGATAACGGACGGACGGACGGACTAACACAGTGATTATAGTGCAAACCTGCGGGTTGTGCAATAAGAAGTTTTGCATACCAGTGGCTGGGCAATGTTAAATTATATAAGTATAAAAAATTTGAAGCAAATATACCAAGCGGTCCAAGAGTTATGAGCATTTTCAATAAAAGAGCTCGACCGGCCCAATTTATGCTCGGTGAAGCCTCGACACTGTTTTGCATTACAGTGGCTGGGCAATGTTAAATTACATAAGTATACAAAATTTGAAGCAAATACACCAAGCAGTCCAAGAGTTATGAGCATTTTCAATAAAAGAGCTCGACCGTCTAAATTGATGCTCGGTGAAGCCTTGTCACTGTTTTGCACACCAGTGGCTGGGCAATGTTAAATTACATATTAAGTATTCAAAATTTGAAGCAAATATACCAAGCGGTCCAAGTGTTATGAGCATTTTCAATAAAAGAGCTCGATCGGCCAAATTGATGCTCGGTAAAGCCTCGTCACTGTTTTGCATACCAGTGGCTGGGCAATGTTATATTACATAAGTATACAAAATTTGAAGCAAATATACCAAGCGGTCCAAGAGTTGTGAGCATTTTCAATAAAAGAGCTCGACCGGCCAAACTGATGCTCGGTGAAGCCTCGTCACTGTTTTGCATGCCGGTGGCTGGACTATGTTAAAATACATAAGCATACAAAATTTGAACCATATTTACCACGGTGTTCCAGAGTTATGAGCAAGAGTTATGAGCATTTTCAATAAAAGAGGTCGACCGGCCAAATTGATGCTCGGTGAAGCCTCGTCACTGTTTTGCACACCAGTGGCTGGGCAATTTTAAATTACATAAGTATACTAAATTTGAAGCAAATATACCAAGCGGTCCAAGAGTTGTGAGCATTTCAATAAAAGAGCTCGACCATCCAAATTGATGCTCGGTGAAGCCTCGTCACTGTTTTGCATGCCGGTGGCTGGACTATGTTAAAATACATAAGCATACAAAATTTGAACCATATTTACCTCGGTGTTCAAGAGTTGTGAGCATTTTCAGTAGTTGGCCGTATTTTTTCAACTTGTGCTCAGCAAAGCCTCGTCCATCAAATAAGGTTGTTATGTATGCGAGTCGTTAGACAATGTTGACATGTATAAGTATGCAACATTTTGTCAAAATGTGCCATGCGGTTCAAGAGTTATAAGCGTTTTCGCTAACGGATAACGGTTCCCGCTAACTAATTACGGACGGACGGACTCACACAGTGATTATAGTGCAAACCTGCGGGTTGTACAATATCTCATTGAAGCCGTCACCGATCAAGGTCTGTGTGGCAGCGCTGTCTGCTCATAAGGTATTCTTTTTTCAGATATTGAGAACAAAGCAATGCGATCAGCGCAAATATTTTCTTGACTGAGCTGCATCACAGAGAATACGCAATGAACAACGGCGCATATCAACTACACAGTCTGGTCAGCGTTTCCGATGTTAGCTGTCTGGAGTAGCCGCTAAATAATTTCCAAGTTTTTGAATTTTGACAATGCGAATAGACCGTGCTTACAAATGAGCCGCGACACGACAAAACTAACAAAGTGGCACGTGCGCCAAACGAAGACTCAGATCAGCCTGATCAGATTCTTGGATGTCCCCATGCGGCTAGCTTCGACCCGTAGCTACTCTTTAAGGGTACAGCGAAGACTCTGATCAGACTGAGCGGATGCCCAGGCTGATCTGAGTCTTCGCGTGGCGCACATGCCATTTCGTTGTTTTTGCCGTGTCGTGCTTCAAGTGTTTGTTGATAGTATGGGTCCTTGTAATGTGTACACTGTAAAAAAAAATCCGTTGTTTTTACGGTAAAAAACTGGCAACCAGCTGCCAGTCATTTTACCGTTATTTTTACGGGCGCCCGTAAAAATTGCAGGAATCATAAAGCAGAGTGGGACAGAATAGAGCAGGTGTCGTTTTGGCCAGATAGCCCTTCAACAATACAAAGTTATTTTCGAGTGCGGCAAGTTAACATTAAACTTCCATTTCGTGATTTTCAACAATGTCTTACAGGCAAACGCCCGTAAAAATAACGGGAAAAGGACTGGCAGCTGGTTTCCAGTTATTCTACCGTAAAATCTACAGTTATTTTTACAGTGTACCTTTTCTAGCTGACGAATTCGACTGTGCAGTCGATTTATCCTAATCACCATCTTATCAATTCTTCTGTATCTGCAATATGACTGACATACTGTTGAAAGGGCCGTAAACTCCCAAAACATCCATTTATTTGTCCGACTGCATTATGGATTTTGTGGCAGTGAAAACAGTAACTACCTTCTTGATACTTCTAGCCCCTGTATATTTCATGCTCATCTCACTCATTCCCATACTAGCGAGAAATATTTATTTAAAGATACATTTATTTTTGCTAACTTTACTGAAGACAGGTTAAAACACTCTGTTAGTATGTTTTTCTTCGTCTGTAAGTTTTAGAGAGAGAGAGAGAGAGAGAGAGAGAGAGAGAGATTCACAAAATGTTAATATAAAATTCCCCTAACCCTAGACTGTAATAATATTTATTTACACAGCTTTCATAGCTGTAGAAATCCTTGCATCAAACGCTCAAACACTCCTACATGTGTACACATGATTTTAGTTTATTTATTCATTTAATATGAGTTTTGCGGGTCTTTTAAGAACATTTCACTTTTGTCGTGCCGATCGTTGAACAGAGGTAGGCAAAAAACTGGATCTTCTGAAAAAAATATATATTTGACCTTCCGTAAGCAGAATTTGACTGTTTCACATGTGCGCCGCTGAGGCTTGAACACACAGCGGTAAAAGAGCTTAAAAGAGTCAGTGCTTTTATCCATAATGCTACCCTGCCAAGCTAGCGGTCTCGGTTCAAATTCCACAGGAAGCGGATTTTTTTTTTTGTTCCCCGCAAACAGGTTGCCACTACACATGGCCTTTCATTATCACTCTTCAGACCGCTCGATATAATATAAATATTGTTGAAATGGCCGCAAAAACACATCATCATCCACCTACTTAGTGAATAGGATATTAATAAACGCGCGTGTATTATTGATTTCAGTGTTCACCCCTTTTTAGCGTAAAAGAAAAGCTTTTAGATAGTCCTACTTATTACAAAAGTCTCCGATCACGTAACGTCTAGAGCTAGCGCTTTTGGCGCGAAAACGGCGTCATGCTGAAAATACACAAAATTGACTAGACCCACGTTCGTTTGGACGTTTGTACTGACAAAACGAACTCGGTAGCCAAGGACTTTTTTCTCTTTAACCGATGGCTGAAATAATAAATTATGTTATATTAGTTTTTTAAATTTTTCTATGGGCCCATAAATATACCATTAGATTTTTAGTGGTGAAATATTAGTGAAAAAAATCTAATTTACGTTGACGTCAGTGTATTTTGCGTCCATTTTTTCTCATCTTTGAACGCAAATAGCTCGAAAACGAGCTCGGTTTGGTATCTTTTTTTCTTCATATTCGGGTGTAACGCATTAAAATACACCTATATAGAAATAATAAAAAAATTCTATGGGAGAGCCCATTACGTACAGCCCACGTTAAATCAATCATGGTGTGACCATTACTTTTAGTCTATTGCGTTTTCTCGGATTTTTATCATTCTGCATTGAACTACAGCACCCGTGAATCGTTGCACATTTGACCGAATTAACGCGTTTTAACGTCGGTGGCGCATGCTAAGATTCGTAAGTTGTTTCGCTTAACCATATTTTTTTCACAATCAATTACTTTGACAAGAAAACTGAGCATGAACATGTTGAGAAAGACCCTACAAAAATCACATGCTTGCCAAATTTTTATGTTGCTTTTCAATGGGTGCGAATTTCAGCTAATGACCCCTTCCGCGCTTATCTCTTTTTCCCAATATCGTTTTAAAAGATGGCTTCTGTAATCCCATGATACCTTAAGCCCCAAATACGGTTCCTTTCAAAGCAATTTAATTTCGCTCAATGTTGCGATTCAGTAATGAGAAAAAATGCAAAATATAAAAAATTGCTGAATATATTTTGCATAGTATACTATTTGAGCCGCGAGTCCAGAAAACCAACAAAGTGGAAGTGCGCAAAGCGCAGATTCAGATCAGCCTAGGCGTTGTAGCTAATAGCCCAAGCTACCTCCATGCGGACTGCGAAGACTCTGCACAGACTGGGCGCACAACCACTTTGTTGGTTTTCTCGTGTCGCGGCCCATTTCTTATTTTAAATCTGTTTGATCTAAGACAAAAAATGACATTCATTTTACACTAATTCCAGGCTCTTCATGATTCTCAATATATCAGCTGTTTTAGTGTTTTATCTTGACGCGGAAGCTGAAGAGCGGGATTACTCCGCCAAACAAATTCGATTGGATTCGTGATAAGACAATGAGAGGCGTGATGCGGCGCATATCCCGACTATTTAGGCAATCATTTCGTATAGTTTGTTTGAAAGGCAAGTTAATTTAGAGAAGAAATTGAATGTCTTGAGTTGATGTGATCCATTTGATTGATATTAGCATTCTCAGAAGAAATAAACACGCTGAATCGATGTCAATTATTTCGCAAATTGCTCACAAATAAGCCATCAATTTCATATTATCTAGACACTACTAAGATAAATTGTCTACAATTATTGTAAAAAGCTGCCGTTAGATGATGCTTACTAAGGTTGAGGTGAAAAATTTGGAAACTGGCGGAACCAATAACCCTATTTATTTTTCTTGACGATAGCGATAACGTATTATTAGGGATAAAATCCTTTTGATTATCTCTTGGAAGAGCATTTCTCAGATGCTGAAAGAAAAAAAAAGGCGAGAAAAAGGCTAATAAATATGCTTCACTGAAACGATCCAAGTTTTTCTTTTACAGTAAATGATGCATTATCTGTAAGAATTCCTTTAATGTGTATGTATTCGACTTCCGGATAGTATTTCTATTGAATTATTAATTCAATACGTAATAACTGCCCAGTTCTGGAAGTTTAATTCTCATGATTTTATATTACAGCTTCGCCGCGCATATCTAACATTCCTTTTCACGAGTAAACATACCTTTTTTTATACCCTGCCGAAGGCGGAGGGATTAAGGTTTGTCCATGTGCTTTCGTCCGTCCATCCGTCCGGAACCATAACTAAGTAATAACCACTGCACAGAATTTCATGAAACTTGAAAAAAATATAACACTATAAGGCGATACTGCATGTGAAGTTTAATCAGACTGACTTCAATAGTTCAGGAGTTATCGCCCTTGAATTGATTTAAAATCAATAAAATAAAGCATATGTAGGTAACAAATCATCCACATTTCATGAAACTCAAAATGAATGCGTATCACCATAAGACAGTTGTGAGTATAAAGTTTTGTTAGAATGAGTTGAATCAATCTAAAATTGACAAACTCAGCCATAAATAAGTAATCAATGAATGGGATTCTATGAAACTCATATCAAAATATGTATTACATGTACCATATCAGGGTGGTTCTTGTCAAGTCTTGATGGACTTGCTTCAGTAGTGCATGAGTTAATGCCCTTGAATCTCTTTAATTTAGACAAATTGTGTCATAACTAAATAACAAATTAATTGAATTTCACGAAACTTTAGACAAATATATATCATCAAAACACAACAGTGGACATTAAGTTTTGTCATGATGGCATCAATAATGCATGAGTTATTGCCCTTGATTTACTTTTATCTAATTACACAAATGAGCCATACTTAGGCACCAGTGAATGAAATGACTTGGAACTGGATATGAATATGTAACATGGTGCGCTGATGCTGAGGCAAGTTGTTTAGAATGACCTAACCTATAAAAGGGTTTTTGCCCTTGTTTGATTTAAAATCCGCAGGACCATTTGTAACCAAGTAACCAGTGAACGTAATTTTGTCAAACTTAAAATAAGCCATAAACAAATAAGCCATTTCGACGAGGGATATAAATTCAACGAATTTTCTTGTTGTCATAAAAATCAAATTAACTGTAGTTTTTCCATCATCAAATCATGTATTACTTTTGTTTCATATACTGTTCCATGAAGTATATGCATTCTTCAAAAACCGATATTTTTACAGCTTAGCATAAAATATAAAATCTGTTGTTTTGAAATGTTAAGGTTACTATATACAAAACTTGGCGCAAAGTTCACGCTTACGATAACACCGGATAGACTTGTTACTTTTACATTATTTGTCGGCCTAATTATAAACTGATATATTATTTTTATCATGGCCCCGAAGGAACTTCGGGTAGCATATTAAAATCGCACCGTCCGTCCGTCTGTCCGCCCATCAGTCCGTCCGTTATAAATCGTGTCTCAGCAATAACTTTAAAACTACTGAAGCAAATTTTATGAAACTTCACAAGAAGATAAAGCATAACTTAGGTCTCTAAGCCCAAGGTCAAAGCCACTATTGGGGCAGAGGTCAGATTGTGTCTGAAAATCGTGTCTCAGCGATAACTTATAAACTACTGAAGCAAATTTAATGAAACTTCACAGAAAGATAAAACATAATGACAAGGTGTGTCATACACACCATTTGGATTACCACGTTGAAGGTAAAGGTCACAATCAGGGGGCCATGTCAAATCTCGCCTCTGTGATAACTTAAAGTCTGCTGAAGCAAATTTTATCAAACTTCTTGGAAAGGTAAACAATAATTAGAAAGTGTGTTAAACACAATATTTATGATCCCTAATCCAAGGTCAAGGTCACAATCTGGGGTTAGAGGTCAAATAATGTCTCGGCAATTACTAAAAAAAGTATCAGAGAAAACCTTACAGAAAGATACGGTCTGATGAGCAGATTTGTCACGCACAAGACACAGGTTCCCACACCCAAGGTCAGGATCATAGCCAGAGGTCAAAGGTAAATTCATTTATCCTCAATTACTTAAAAAAACTACTGAAGCAAACTTCCTTAAACTTCATGAAAAGGTGAAAAATAATGAGATGATATCTCACAAACAAATTATGGTTTTGTTGCCCAAGGTCAGGGTCACAGTCAAGGCTCAGAGTTCAAATCATGTCTCTGAACTGACTTAAAACTGCTGATCAGAAGCGAATTTCATCAATTCCAAAGTGGATTAAAACGTCACAGAAAAGTGAAACTAAATGAAATTGTATGTCATGTGCAAGACTCCATGCCCAATGTCAAGGTCACAACCAGGGCTCAAAGGACAGTTTATGGGGCCTTCGGGGGCATTTGTTACACGCTGTAACATTTCTTGTCTGAAACTACAAATCTTTTAATCTGTCGTACTTTTAAGTTTCGCCCTTTTTATATTGTTTTCCGTTATCGCAAAAACGGCCGACTTTGTAATTTCGACGAAAGGAAGGACCGATATCGGAGCTCTGTTATTGCAGTAAGGTAAACTTATGATACTGGCAAAATATGTCTGCCGAAAAAATATCTATGGCAAAGAAGTTCCCATTAATCATTTGCCAATGTATTGCTTATTTTCTTTGATAGCTTTACAAATCAAACAGATAAAGGTTCCTTCTTTGTGCCATGACACTAGTAAAGAGTCCTTTTACCCTACACAAAAACAACATAGAGATTTGCGCGTATCTTTGTCCATATAATAGACTACTTCAAGTCTAGAGATTGCTAGTGTGAACAGGTCGGACTCTGATCAGCCTGCGCGGACGCACAGGCTGATCTGAGTCTTTGCTGTTCGCATATGTCATACTGTCCCATTTTAGGCCCGTTTTGCCGTGACATGACTCATATTATAAACAGATTTACCACATATACCACTGCTTATCTTAAATTGTAGAACTCCCAAAATGATATTTCCCGACTTTTCTAGTTTCGGTCGGTTTCTTTTGATTTCCCTGTAGCACATTCATCATTATTGTAATGTGTTTTACAAACAAGCAATGATGTTTCATATTTCAATCTGATATAAAGGGAAATTAAAGTTAAAGACAAGTCATTGGATCTTTTTTCAGTGTGCACATATATTTTTCTAAGTAGGCAACAAACAGGTTATCATTTTTATAGGTTTACTAAGTTGGCATAATATAGTTTATTTAAGTAGGCGAATGATCCCTTTATATCATTTTTCAAAGTAGGCTAGCTACTTATCAGTCAGGTACATAACCTTTAAAAGTTAATAAAAATATAACTTGAAGCAGTTAAAATTATCCTATTTACCACTAATTTCAAAGTGAGGCTGTAGAAAATAACTTCTTTAGGTTATGTCTGAAATTATTTAGGCCAAGGTCATATTTGCAATCTCCAAATAAATAACTGTTGTAAGTTAAAAAGTAGCTAATGTCCTGATCTTCAAGGGCCTTGCGTACCAATTTCTAGACGATGCGTACAGAATTTTATTGCTTAATCATAAAGTTATGTAAGAGATCTTTCAGGGAAAATTACCCAACTGTCCATAAAAATTGATGTAACTCCAGAATATGAAGGTGAAAAAAGACACTTTAACTTAAACAGGTTACTTTTGCTATAGTCACAAAAAAATATAACTGCTTCAAGTTATATATTTTTTAACTTTTAAAGGTTATGTACCTGACTGCTTATAGTTGACATTGTTCTTCTAAGTACGCAATGTATATAGCTCTTATACAAATTTTAAGAACAGGTCTGATGCGGAACCGCCAAGTCCACTTTTTGCTAAGGTTGACTGCCCATTTTAGCACAAGTTAAACCTATTCTGCTACAGCTGACTGCTTTTGCCTGATATAATACATTATCATAGCAGCTTTAATATGGACAGAAGCCATCTCTGCAGCAGATGCCATTGTAAACCTAAATTAAGTTGATTTTACCAGAGGCCTCACTGATTTGACTATCATCAATTTGGCACAAAGGTGCTGGCAGAATGGGAAAATACTATTGCTGTCCCTGAACAGTCTGGTCTTGGTCTACAGTGTTTGCCCAGACATTCCTGTCCCAATATTTAGTGAGGTGATGCAAGTTTTACAGATCATTTTGGAACTTTATTTGCTTGTAAAACCACATTCACACCTTATATCACTTCGAGTAAAAATCCAAGTATATGCATGTACATGGTAAACAGTAAAATGAATAAGATGAAGAGGGAAAGATATCGGAATCCAATGATGTCTATGCAAAGAGATATATTGATAATGCACCAGTCATTTGCAACTACGGCCCCCCTGGGGCCACGGAATAGCGGGGATATTGACTTTTCATTCTGCAAAGCCCTGGTATATGCCCTGCACTGTGGGGACATTTTTTATGTCAAATCCCTGGTAAATGTCTCCCCCCCCCCCCCAGGGAATCATTTAAATATGAAAATCCATATTCTGACAATGTGTTGCGGTAAATTTCATTAAACTCACTCCACTATTTGCTCCGCTGTTTTGGCGGGAATCAAAAGCCTGGCGTATCCACGGCACCGCCGGGACACCTCTTAGGTAAAAACACAGTACTTAAGCCCCGCTATGCCCCCCGCTATCCCTGGCCCCATGGGGGCCGTGGTTGCAAATGACTGGTGCACAAGCATCAGTTCTGCAAAGCCTATACTGCCATGGCGAAAGCCAGTCAACAAGTTCTTATAAATAGTTTGAAAACTGTTTCTCGAGATCTTCAGTATTGCATATGTCCGTAATTCAAGGTCTTCTGAATATCTGTCTTTAGGTCCAGTTTCCACAAATATCTAGTTTTAGTTAAGAAACCAGTTCAAATATTTCAACAGTAGAGTATTAGCATTGGAATCATGAAGTTCAGAATTTGGCCTTTTTAAGGAGTAATAGGATGCATGGCTTCTAAGCATGTATTTACGCACAATTAGCCAGGTAAGAGATTTTGAACAGTGCATTGATTGCACATGCATAGTATGCTAAATCAGACAGGTGTGACATCCCTTATTCAGTGAATAAACCTTACCACCACTGAACTAGAAAGTGTAAACAGTTTTTAAAATTCGTAGAAGACCTATAACATAGTATTTCTTAGTAAGCAACGTTATAGCTGAATTTTGGTTTGTTAACTCGTCAGCTTATGGCTTATATTGTTGTTAAGGAAGCAACAAACTGCTAATTTTGTTGGCATCTTTTAAACCAAGGTACTTTCAAACACAAGACAGGTTCAGCTTGCAAAGGTGGAATGGCTTGATTGATGATTTGATGCTTAACGTCCACGGTAAACAGTTGTGGTCATGTCGGGACGGTCAGTTAACCTAACCACACTATTCCTGGGCAGACTTAGACCTCCTAAGCGGTTAACCAGTACTAAGTGCACATACTTTCGCCAGTAATGCACTTACTTTCGCCAGTAACTGACAACTGCCCTTCTTCAATCAGCGGAAGGAGAAACGAAAGTATGTGGCCAGACCGGGTTTCGAACCCAGGACCTCTGACTTATGAGTCAGGTGCCCTACCGATTGCGCTACGCGGCCCGGCTAAGGTGGAATGGAAAGTCGTCTTGTGTTCAACCATTCAATTATCAACTGGAGCTTATGTCTTCAATTCGGGCTGAGTAGTGTAATCGGTTACCTGTTACCTGGAGAGAGTATTAATGTGAATGCAGTTATTTCCCTTAGACCCGGGGAGCGATAGGCATTAATCGATATTTGGAATGTCATATCGATGTCCATATCCCAGGACAGGTGTTGAACTTCTCTGAAGCCGGTTTTGTCATCACTGTGTTAACAATACGAATGCGCTGGATGGAAACATTTTTAATTTTTAACAATGTGGATTTTCATTTTTTTTTCTCAGATCAAATCAATTTACTTTTTCAGTTGCTCCTTCTCGTTTTAATAAGTCTCGTTTTTCCCCCTGGCGAGAAAATAAATCTGATTATTGGTCAGTTTTTGACAGCGGTTTGTTTTAGTTTCTGACAACAAAAACATAAAATTACTTATAATAATGAAATTATGATATTTCTATCCCTTTTACGGTCTCATCTTTATGGAAAGATTAAGCCTGATACAGATACCCATCCACCCACAGAGTTTTTCTCATTTCTTTTTTTTTTTTTTTTCCTTTTACCCCGCCCATCGGGGCTCGCGAAATAGATTGGCTGCCTTGTGCTTCTGCGACAGAGCTGCTAGTTCTAGGTGTCATTTATCGCAGGCCGAGCAATACTTGCAGTCCCACAAATTCAGAGGCAACATCTCGACGACTAAATTTTTTTACTGGGATGTTAAAACACTACTCAACAGGAATGATAATGTTTTCTCTTGATTTTCTGTTTTGACAAAACTGTTTAAAAGTTTTATGTAAAGTGTGTCTTTCGGCATGTAACTAAGCTGCGCTATTTAAAACGATAAGATAGAAATTTAAGATTAGTCTGACTTTCTCTGTTTTTCTGCGAACAAAAGTAAATAAACTAATGAGCCATACCACGACAAAAATAAATTGGCATGTGCGCCCTGCGAACACTCAGAATAGCGTGTGCGTTCGCCCATCTGATCTGGGCCTTCGCTGTCCGCATAGAGGTAGCTTAGACCATTGCCTGTCCTGTAAGCGCACAGCGAAGATTCTGATTAGTCTGGGCGGCTGCCAAGGCTGATCTGAGTCTTGGCATGGCGCTATGGCACTGCGTTGATTTTGTTACGACGCGACTGAAATTACTGTTTCATACAAAAATAATCACAAGAATGACGTTCGGATTAAGTATCCATTTCTGACCTTCATTGCCGTTAGCAGGTGTTAATTTTGAAATTGCATTGTTTTGACAAGACGTGTGACCAGCTGTATTTTCGCACCTTCCGACCGACAGCGACTACTCAGTTGATGTCTTTAGCAAACAATTAAATGAGCCGCGACAAAGGTGCACGTACGCCCAGCGAAGTCTTAGATCAGCCTGGGCATCCGCCTGATCCGATCACAGGCTTCGCTATCGGCATGGAGGTAGCTTAGAGTCTTAGCTACCCTTTAAACGCAAGTTCAGACTCTGCTCAGACCGGGTGGCTGTCCAGGCTGATCTGCGTCTTCGCTGGGCGCACATTCCAATTTGTTCGTCTTATCGTATTGCGGCTCATGTGAGGAAACTTTTGAATATTGAGCAGAAAAGAAAGTGACCAGTCCATGGGCGGAACGCTGACCAGTGCCTTGCAGCTTTCAACTGTTCTTTCCGTATTTCTTACTGCATTTAATTCTATCTCAATTTAATTTCCACATGATAATTTTAAATGGTTTTCGCACAGTCACAGCCTGATTTGATAACAAATGTTTAAAATATTTTGAACAGAAATTCGGATCAGTTTGGTTTGTGCAGAAACACGGGTAAGGTTATGTACAAACTCATATTCAACTAATATTGACAAATTATTAACTGATCATAAACCCAGACCAGTGTTTTGCAAGTGCATAAGTTGGTCTGAGTCAGTTTGCATACATAATTAATTCCATAAATTGACTATTGCAGCTTTATATTTTTTGCATTTATTTTTGTTCAAGTCATGATGACTTTAACAAACTTTAACGGTTTGACAATTACGAAAACAGTTTAGAGGTAATATCGGATTTTATGATCGATAATCGATTAATCCTCGTGTAATTGTAAGTATGTTAATTGTACTGTATATTGTCAACAAGTTCCGATCAGCTTGCGCAAACTGATCAGACATTGTTCAGTCTTATCAGTTTGCACATATCAGAGGCTGGTGCACAGGTTTATTATCGTAAGTACTCATATTATAGCAAAAATTCAAAAAAAAAAAAAAACAAAAAAAAAAAAAATCACAAAAATGTCTTTCAATATTCCTTGCTAGCCTCACTAAAACAGTCATAAAATTAAAGTGACAAACTTGCATTATGAACAGAAATAGTACTAATAAAGTTAATTTATAGCCTTGCAAGAAAATTTTTTCCCATAGCGATTAATCCTTACACTGCCACCATGACCACGGTTACGCGAAAATCTTCACAATGATTTAGTTTCTTACATTATTTTTTTTTCGACAGTAATATCTTAAGAGAGCAATACAGTGTATGTATCTTCGTGTCTCCTGATTATGAATGAGCAAATCTGCCAGTCAAAAATATAATTCTATGGATTCTAAGATTCTTCCCTGGGATACACAAAACATATTTCGGTTTCTTTGATAAAAACGCCCCACCACACTCAAATAAATTTCAATCAAAAATGTTAGAACAAACATTAGCAATTATGATAATAATTAATAAACTGATCGAACATTACCAAAAAAAACATACGTGTATGGTTTGCAAAAAAATTTTTTTAGCTTATAAAGGGATTTTTAAAACTACAAGTAGTCGATTAACTGTCTGTTCATTTTTTATTGTCACGTGTAGAAGTTACGTGGCTTCTTTCTCTTTTTTCCTTTCTTGTGTTCATTCGTTTATTCTTTCTTTCCTTCTTTCTTTCTTAATAAGACAATATAAATATTCTTCTTTTCTTAGTTAGATCATAAAAGCACATATATAAATACATAAACAAAACACAAATACCAAGAAATGAAGTGTTAAGCCTTTGAGCAATATATGCGGATTTGGACTTCAACTATTTGAAAATATTATGAGCGAGGTTGTTTCGAAACGCGATTTTCTGTATGTTTAGAGATCGATGGAAGAAACTTATAGTGTACTTATTTTATAATGAATTACATCAATGTAAACCTTATAAAAATCTCTCAATGGTGATAACTTATAAAAGTTTTATAGAAAATCCGATCATTTTCAAATTTTAGGCTGAACATAGCTTCTTAGGCATTTTCGACATTATTCTTATATAATTTCATGTGACTGAAGCTTCAAACTTCAAAAGCCGATGGAAGTATCAAAACATGAAGTTAATTTGTATATTTTTATACCATATTAACGGACAAAGACTGAAGTTTATGATCATAACTTATAAAAAATTGTCGTAGTATCATATATGGATTTAATTTCACATTTTATATTATATTTCTATGTAATTGCATATAACACTCGACATTATTTGAACAGGTAAGCTCTCGGATAAACCCGTAAGTCGCTATCGGTAGTTTCCGCCATATTGAAGCATTAAGCTCCCTATGTCAAATATAATAATTTATCAATCTGATATAATGCGAAATTAAAGCTAAAGACAAGTCATTGGATCTTTTTCTAGTGTGCACACATATTTTTCTAATCATTTTTTCTTATTAGCAGCTTATAAGTCTTAGATTATGTAGGTTTTGCTAAGTTGACATCTTAAAACTTTGTATAATTTATCTAAGTAAGCGAATTATGTCTGGATAAGATTTTTCTACGTAGGCAACTTACAATTTATATTGTTCTTCTAGGTAGGCAACTTAGAAGTAAGGGCGCGTTTACACGAGCAAAGTTTCTATGACAAAGTAGGTTTGTCACAGAAAAATTTGCTCGTGTAAATGCCAAAATATGACAATGTTTCTTTGACAAATATATATGGTAAAGTTACTTCGATAAATTAAATTTGTCCGTGTAAACGGAGAACTTTGTTAAAGATTATGTAACAATGAACCTTGCTATAAGCGTGGAAAATGTGACACAGATTTTGTTTCATTGCTGCAGGTAACTTTGACGAATAATATTTGGTCGTGTGAACACTGCAGAAAATATTTCATTGCCAAAGTTTATATGACAAAGATTCTATGGCACATTTTCTTTAACAAATACTTTGCTCCGTGTAAACGCAAAATGTTTGTCATACTTTCTTTGTTAAAGTTTCTGTGACATTGAAACTTTGCTCGTGTAAACGCGCCCTAAGCAACTAAAGCTTTGCGAAGTTGTCAACTTATGGCTTATATTGTTTTTGGTTAAGGTGGTTACACGTTTTTTTTTTTTCACATCTTTTAGTTGAAGCATCTCGGTCATTTTCGGTTGTGTCTCCCTT
Organism: Ctena decussata; assembly: GCA_963989385.1. NCBI lineage: Eukaryota > Metazoa > Mollusca > Bivalvia > Lucinida > Lucinidae > Ctena > Ctena decussata. Next base: position 47,072,800 of record OZ022498.1, on the reverse strand, counting down.
CTCACTGCGAATCAGCGCTTTCAAAAGAAAAAAAAAAGAAAAAATGCTTCGCTAAAAGCTTATTCTTTCATTTAAGAGAAGATATGTGTAGCGATATGACAAAACCAACAAAGTGGCATGTGCGCCCAGTATGGAGACAGGCCTCGGCTAAGAGTCTAATCCGCAAGACTGAAGAAGTGGAGTATCAAACATGTGACCCCTAGATAGGTAGTCTTGTGTCTTATCCACTACACTACGACCGCCCCTAAGCGATAATTAAGTATCTCCTTTGAAAAAATGTATAAACCAAGGAGGTGTGCTCATACACCTATTGCAATACCTAATATTAAAACTGCAGGTGTATCATACTTATATTTCCCTCGTCTCATTCTTACAGGCATTCGTGGCGTAGTGGTGCAGAGCGCTCACTGTTCAAAATTACGTCTCCTCTAGCTGTGGGTTCGAACCTTGGCCGGCGTACATTGTGGGTTGGTTGTTTGTTTTGGGGTTTTACAGCCCTTTGAGACAGTATTTCAGTATATATCGGGTCGTCTCACAAAGAGAGGGAGAAAGAAGAGAAATGATAGAAGAGAGAAAAAATGTCCTAACAACCATCACCTACTGTAAGCACAGTAGGCCCTACTATTTTCCAAATCAGTAGGACGCCCCGGCACTGGGATTTATATGCAGCACCATCGCGCCATCCGACCACACTCCGCCGGCGTACAAGTGAGAAAACCAAGTTCTGCTAACGGAAAGTCAGGTGGTTTTTCTCCAAGAGCTCCAGTTTTCGGCCACCTTTTTTAACGATCGGCTCGGCATTAGTGAAATATTCTTGAAAGGGCCGTAAAATCCATAAAAAACACTCCTCTCATTCTTAAATCTTCGAGCGTTTCATAGACTTGTGTCAGTCCAAGGGGCCTCTCTGGTACCTTTAAATCTGCCCTCAACATCTTGATGAAGATGTTGGAGTTTGACATATGATTACGATTTTAGAGAGAGGTACACATGTAAGTCTTAATATGAACAATATCAACATGCTAATAAAGACGTTGGGGTCTTGAGTCGGACATATGATCAAGATTTTAGACAGAAGTAAGTTTAACCAGCTCTGTGCCAGAGGGCCACTTCAGTGACCACAAATAGTTCCAAGTCAAAATTACAATAAATGGCAATAATTTTGAGGAAATCTGGTAGAGAATGTTTATGAAAATGTTACCTTTGTCTTGGCTATTCATTTTATTGCGTTAAAACCAAAAATAATGTTTTAAAAGTTTTACTGTTTTTATGACGTAACGTCCGGGAAGTTTGGCGCCAGTAATGACGCGAAACGTCCCGCCATAGATCAGGGTTGTTTGAAAAGTGCTCTTCGCTGGAGTTCATATGAAGGTTGCTTCTTTCGGGACAGCCACACCTGTAGATAAGCTCAAACTTTTTTCATATGCTAATAAAATTTGGTAAAACCTTACCTGTTTTTTTTTTCGAAATCCTAGCCTGACATTCACCAGCTCTTTCAGTCTGTATATGCGTCAAAATGAATTATGATGATAATAATATTTGTTATTATTATTATAATAGTTGACACTTTGTACCATATTTTGAACAAACAAATCATCCTACTTTAGTATTTTCTGCAAGTCTCTAAAGTATATAAGCTCGCACACAGAACTCGTATGAAACATTTGAGTCCTTGCTACTGCCATTGCTCGATTTCTCGTCGCAAAGCTCCTCAAGGGGCTCCAGGAATGACTTCGTACCAGGTATTTACTGGGCCCCCGAATCATTCTGTGGGCCTTTTCTAATTAACATTAGCAGGCTAGAAAGGCGCCGTGATTCAGTGGTTAGAGGTTATCTCCTATGGCGCAGGAGGTCGCGGAACCACTTCCCCATCGGGCAAACGGCTGATCAACCCAGCAGTAAATATATTTACGGAATCACTTTCCAATCAGGCCAACGGCTGATCAACCTAGCAGTAAATTCTAATCAGAGACGGTAAAGGATATCGGAAGGACAGGGCTCCGTCTATTGACTGCTGTACCTAACACACTGCGGGTCTTAAACGCCATCTGCGGCACGACCACAGGGCTACAGGAAAAATACTTCATATTTTTCGCGGCGCAGCCGAGTATAATGTCAATATTGTTCCACATTTCACAAGATATCATTGGTCAAATAACGCGTATGTCAAAATTTAGCCAATAACATCAAAGGTCAATGAATATTTAATCTTCGTTTTTTCCAATCGTACTGCACTGCGTGAATACTAGCACTCTGTCAGATATTTATTCAAAATGTTTCTCTTGTTTGTAAACTTATAATAGAAATTTTATCGAAAACAGACGCAGAATTCAAAACTTTCTTTTTTCGTTGTAGATCTTTTTTTGATTTCTACTTTCGGTTTAAGACACACACACAAACAGTGCATCATGTTGGTACCTGTTTTGAAGTCAGCTTAATCTCAAGATTGACCGCGGTCCATTTTAGAATTCCAGATTTAACAGCTCAATCTGTCGCCACCCAGTGTCAAAATTGCGGTTGTGGGTGCCTACCGACATACATGTACCTTACTTGAGTCATATTCATGAATGTTATTGTCAACTCTTCGCCTAGACACTATTTCTATTCTCTTCTAACCCATAACCTTACTAGGTCATTGGGGCACCACAGATGACTTCGAAACAATCCCTTTCAATCTTGTCCTGTCTTCAGCTGCCCTAGTTGAGCTGGCAAAATCCATTCCTGTCCACTCTTTGATACTGTCTTCCCACCTCTTCCTCTGCCTACCTCTTCACATTCCTGCGAACCTCCTCATTGGTTATATGGTCCTTGTACAAAATGTTCAGTAAATTTCGGTAACATCTCATCTCAAAGGCCTGCGTTCTTTTCTCTAATTACAAAACACACTTCCATTTAATCTGCGCCGATTATATATTTTTTTAAAATTTTTCTTGTTTATTCTTATTTATCCATCTTATTTATTTGTGTATTCGTTGTGCAAATTTGCACCGGATTCCAGTATCAAAATGAATGAGGTCACGCCAAAGTTCCACTCAGTCTGTTTTCAGAAAAGTGGTACTAGTTGGGACGCACGCTGAAAGGTGCATCCTAGGAAATAACTACTTCGGGCTGTACGTGCCCAATCTGATCAAGGCATCTTTTCGCCATGACTAGAGGAGCCCCGGTAGCTCCAGATTAGGCGCCAGTGATCTAACGGTCCCGGGGTTCGAACCCCGCTGTAGGCGGGAATCTTTTCAATCGTAAACGGGGTTCCATTGCACACAGCCTTTCATTATCAGCCATTCATCGTCTTGATATGAATGAAATACTGTTAAAAAGGACGTAGAATCGCAAGTCATCCATGCACCGCAAGCCATTAACAGATCAACATTTCGACAAAGAGCAAATACAGGAGTTGTGCGGGGAGAGCGGGGTGCAATAATCTGCTCTGGACCCTTCTGGAAGACTAATGAACTTTGCTCGATAGACGCACGCACTTCACGCGTATGCAAGTCTCAATATTTTGCCACTCCCACCACCTCCTTCAACCCACACCAAATTATAAAAATCTTCCTCGCTCCTTCGCTTAGGGTATATTATATTGCTGAATGCATACGTATCCAAGGAAGATCACTCTAAAATGAAAGTATTTGCCCCCATTCGCATATAGGATGGATAGCACTAGTATTTTAACTAAATGATTTTTTCTGATATTCTCTATTGAAAAAACATTTTCTGATAGAATTGCCTTATCCACTACTTCCCATTCCACAAAAATACTCATAGAGAGTGGGTTTACACAATGGAGAGGGTTTGGGAATGGGGTGGGGCGGGGCGGGTGCATTTATTATTCTGCTAAAATTATCTAAAATAGCCGACAATCCCTAGTGGTATACACACATAAACAAATTCCATGTTCTTCCACGATTTTTACAAGGGTAACATCTTTTTTGAAACATCCTCAAGTCTGCCCTGAATAAAAAGTCCTTTCTTATATGAAGGCCTAATCTCAAAGGAAAAAATGCTCCTGGAGAAGAGATTTGTTCCTCTAGGTGTTGATCCTCGGCGAAAAGAGTGTGTGTGTATTGGGGGGGGGGGGGGCTAGTGCAGAGTATCTTGCCATGCACATGTACCCATTCACACTAAACACAGACTGAAAATCATACCTGGTAAACTATGTTTTCAAGAATGTTACGAAATGAAAAAGAGCTGTTTCGCAACGAAAAGAAGTCATAGTTACCAAACGACCTGGTCATCAGGTCCTATGGTAACTATGACTCTTTTTCGTTTCGAAACAGCTCAGACAGAGAGAGAGAGAGAGAGACAGAGACAGAGAGAACGAGAGAGACAGAGAGAGATCCAAAGTTGATAATTAACCCGATGACTCGAAATGTTTCATGCACTGTCACACGGTCTAAGAGCAGATATGGAGACCCGGAAGCTCGATAGACTAAGCCCTGGCCTGCTGATCTAGAATCTAGCGGTCCCAAATCATTGCCAACTTTCAAATAACTGAATCTCGCTAATACCTGGGCGGCATGATGCACAATATAATGCATTGCTTTATATAGGTGATTACTTTTTAACAACCAATTTTTAAATAATTGTAAAACATGGAAACTCTGTGCTTGCGGCATAGAAAACCACATTATTTCCCATTTATGCTGATATATATGTTTTTCATAATTTTATACTTAGAAGATTGTGGTCTTTTTTCGGGTCGACCGAAGGCGGAATTCTTTCAAACTGCAAACGAGGTTCCAGTCTACACAGCCTTTCATTATTACTCTCCCATCGTCCTGAAATGACTGAAGTACTGTGATCGCAATGAAATCGCAAGTTATCTGTCCAGCCAGATAAGAACAGATGCCGTGTAACAACGTTTTGAACCGTTTGGCGACAGATTTAGAAGCAAGATGCAAGTTTGATGATGCAAAAGCCTGAAAACATAAACAGCGTATCCTGTAGCCTAGTAATTGTAGGGGCAGTGGATGTCTGATTCACTCTGTATCATGGGCACAAACCATGAAAGGCGGAGCCATCCCTCTTTTTTTGCTGCCTTTGTCATTCCCTGATTCGAAATAACGTGCTATTTACTCAGATTTTGCTGCTGAGGTGAAAGAGTTTGTCAGGCCTGGCTAGACTAACGAAGTGCGAACCCGCATTCTGCGCAACAGCCGAGCGACGACGCGCTTCTCTGTGCGATAAAAAGCTCATAATGATAAACGTTTCATTATGTCATACTTCTGCCAGTGATGTTGGAAATGCTTTTTATACCTATAACATGTTTTATACCTACAACATTTTTATACCTACAACTTTTTATACCTACAACATTTTTATACCTACAACTTTTTATACCTAAAACATTTTCATAACTTTTCTATCAGCCCACAGCATTTGCGCGTTTATACAAGTGACGTTACGGCAGACGCGCAACGTTATTTTGGTAAAATAAACATAAACAAGCGTAATTTGTCCGACGTCTCCGCGGCCTGAAATGACGTCTGGCATTGAAAGGGTTAAATGTGAAAGACCAACACAAGCCCACAATACAAAATACTTATAATTACAGCTCAAAGATAAAGTGACAGTAACTAGCGCCATTATCAAATGATAGTTTGACTTTTTTTATTCTAAGAAGAGTCAAATCATGACACTGCAACAGATCCATTCTGCCGCAGAACTACTGAAAGCACTTTGGAGAAGTTAAATGAACGGATATTGTTGATTTGTTCAATTTAGATTTGTAATTAGATATTCCGTTGTCATGCAAAGGTTCCTCGTACTAATTGCAACACATTTCCTTTTTACATTAAAGTGAAATTTGATAATGTAAGAAACTAGTATTATCATTTTACTAATTACATCTGAAACAAGCTAAGAATACGTGTATCTTCATTAAGCTTGATATAACACACATTCGATCCTGTTCAATGGTCACGATATTTTCTCCTTACATGATTTAGTCCGTGTTGAACTGACAATGATACCATTGGCGTATAATTTACAGGGATATTTCTGTGCCAAAAGATTGAAGAGCCCCAAAATGGGCCAAAGGCCCATCTCCAATTCATTTACATGCAAAAATCAAGATTTTGATGGGCCTTTTTGAATTTTCATGTGCCTTTGGAAAAATTTGATGGGCCCAAGAATCCTTAACAGACACCTAACAACAAAATTAACATCAAATTCGAATAGCTTATGTATGGGGCCCAATCAAAAATTCAATCAGACTTAGTCTATCACTAATAGTTTTCTCACAAAATGGTTTCTAATGAGAATTAGAACATCAGCAACAGGACGGTGAAGCTAGAATACGGTTCCCTAGATACGTTAGATATATTAAGTTTCCTTTTGCTCTCCCGTCGGATTGTACTGTGGCTTCAAATATATTTAAACTTTTCATCACAGTTTTCTGGTTATATTTTTTACATTTGTTTGTTTGCTGTCATGTTTCACTATGTTTACTATGATGTCTCACTGATGAGTTGCGAGTGGTAGAGTCGGGCGGAGATGCCATGAAACTTTCGGCGATGGGCATCCTATCCTACCACCTGTAACGGATTGAAGTAGAGCAGTGGCCTACTGCGTTTGCAGTTAGGTTTACTGTGCGTGTCTATCGTAAAATTGTGTCAATTTCTGTGTGTTTGTGCTTCTTTCCCGATTATTTTTGAGAGCGGAATGTGGAATTTGATTGTATTGATTCCTGATCATTGCCTATCTTTTTACTATGCATGTTTTTTTTCCATTTTCTTTCTTCCTGAAACATATTCTTTTTACAAATAATCTGTTAACTGGATATTTCACTATGTTGATTATTACAAACTTTGTAAGCTCACAGTTAATATATCTTTCGCAGCTATATGTTTACCAGATCAAATTTAAATGAGAAGAACTATATAAGCATTTTGCTTCCGTTCGTATCCTTTTATAGATATTGTCACAATATATGTTGTTCATAGATTTTTCTAAATAAATATGTTTAAATCAATTTATAACTGAAGAGTTCAGACGTAACTACACAATGAATGAATAGAATTATATGAAACTTATACTGAATATGCATCACCATAGCATAGTGGTACAAATCAAGTTTTGTTGGAATCACTTCAGTAATGCATGAATTATTGCCCTTGAATCACTTAAAAATCAACAAATTGAGTCATAACTAAGTAACCAATAGACAGAATTACACGAAACTTAAAGCAATAGTGCACTGTCATTGTAGGGCAGTGTGCATCAAATTTTATCATAATAGCATTACAAGTGCATGAGTTATTGCCCCTCAATTGAGTTCAAATCCACAAAATAACTAACTAATGTACCATCGAATGAAATTTCGTAGAACTAAATGTAAATATGTATCATTATATAAATGTGATTTTAAGGAAAGTGTTTGCTTGGAATAGTTTCACTTATTCCCGAGTTATTACTCTTGATTTAATTTGAAATCAACAATTTCAGCCGTCACCAAGTAAACGAAGAATGAAACGTTGTGAAACTTAACCTAAAACATTCACAAACAGACCTACTTCGGCGGGGGATATGAATTCAACGAATTTGCTTGTATTTTTAGCATGTTATACACGATTTCGGCACAAATTTACTGTCATTGCTAAGGTTTGTCTTGAAATTAAATACGACTGCGATAAAACACGCAAATTTATACGAAATATTCAAAAATGACAGTATCACATGAAATCTCGCGTGATTGATGTTGTTAATTTCCCGGAAATGAAGGGATGTCTCAACTCTATTGCCATCAGACTATTCTAATGCGCAATGTCAGATAAGGTGATCTGATTCAACAATCATAAACTGTCTTTTATTTAAGAAAGTAAAGGATATTTCCTCTGTATATCTAAGATAATAAATGGATTTTGGAGAGAAAGTGACATTTTATTGGCAAAACGGACTTATCATTAAACGCAGGGTTAGAACTTTAAATTAGGTTTTCGAAATATCTGTCAATACAAAATAGAGTTCGTGTATAGAATGCAAAGATGATCATTTAAGGCATAATGAGCTCTATTTCAAGTGGAATTGGTTTTTGATTAGCGATAAGGATGTCTATTTCTACTGAGAAATTGATGATGCTCAGTATATACAGTTGAAGACTGCATTACCATCCGTAGTTTATTTTATTCACCACCATCGGCATGGCCGTGGGCATGTAGTTTTTGTTGGTATTAGTCAGTTATGTCTCGCAAGTCAGCGGTCCGTTAGACTCGATTTAAAGGTTTAACAAGAAACCAGACAATTGGTGGAAGCGACGGATGCTCCCCGAAGGTGTGCAATAGTGGAATGAGTATCCCGCTGAAGGAGAGATTTTCGGTGTAAACGTAATGCAATTAAATCATCATGAAAAGAAGATTCCAAACGGATAAAGAGTTACAGACTGAAAAGGAAATTTATGCAAGGGTAGATAATTTAAAAAGTAGGTAATCCAGAGTTGTTGTCTTTGTTCGCGACATACTGCCACGATAAAATCATTATTACTATTAAGTTTCGTTAAAATATTCCCAATGGTTAAAGAGCTATGGAGTAAACACGAAAGTGTAGAAACGCTAAGAACAGGTAATAAGGATATAACTCTGTATTTAAGGAATACACAATCATTTATTTCACCTTTTACTAAAGTATATTGCACATCAAATACTAACAGTACAAATGTATATCAGCATTGGAGATGAAGCAGCTTAGAAGTTGGAAAAATGTCTAAGTCGAACAAAGGAGATTATTCAAGTAAGAATGGCAAGGACGGATGGACTTACAGGCTGACAAAGCAGCGACCAAAATCTCCTTTAAAAGTAATCTATATATATCTACCAGCGAAGTTTGAAGTTGCTATCTCAAATCATCTTTGACAAAAGCTCCTGTAAAAATAAGTATGAAAAACTAGAAATGTGTCCACTGGACACGGATGTCCCCGCCTAGTGCCTTAAGTAATATGGCGCCTTGTTTAAGATACTGGCACTTTTAGAATAATTAGGTTCGCAGAGACAGGCCTTTGTGGTACATTGTTTATTGTTTTCCTTATGCATATGTATTGTGCTTCTTAGATCAAGAAAAGGGTGGGTGAGGATTGGAGGGATGTGGTTGGGGGGGGGGGGGGGGGGGGCTCAGATATTCGAGGCGTATCTCAGATAATATTATGTGATAACATTCTATATCTTACCATAGAAATGGATGCAATGCAATGTTCCAAAAGAAATAGCCCCAGGAACAAGTAACTTTTAAAAAAATAACGGAAACCAATGTTTTGTACGAAATGAAGCTGAGAAATGGCCATAATTGACAAATTTTACCCTAAATTGAACTTGACCTGTGTTTTTTCATTATATACCTGTGTATAAAATTTGAATCCAATACACATATCATTTCGAAAGATAACAAATGGAAACCATTTTTTCATATGAAATAAAGCCCATAAAGGGCAATAGCTCCCATAATAATTGAAAGCTTTTACCTTGTATCGAACATGACCTGTATTTTATGATTATATACCTGTGTATAAAATATGAATCCAATACACTTGAACTGTTAAAAATATTATTGACGGAAACCATTTTTTTTGTACAAAATGAAGTCGAAAAAGGACCATAACTCCCATAATAATTGACGGATTTTACCCTAACTCAAACGACCTGTATTTTTTTTATTATAAACCTGTGTATAAAATATGAATCCAATGCACTAATGTTTTCAAAAGATTAGAAACGGAAACCATTTCTTCATACAAAGTGAAGTTGAAAAAGAGCCATAACTCCCATCATGATTTACGGATTTTACCCTTAATCAAACGACCTGTAAAATGAAGTCGAAAAAGGGCAATAACTCCCATAATAATTGACGGCTTTCACCCTTAATCAAATTCGACCTGTACTTTTTGATTATATACCTGTGTATAAAATATGAATGCAACACACTTATCTTTTCAGAAGATAATGAATGGTAACAATTTCTTTTATACAAAATGAAGTCGAAAAAGGGCCGTAACTCCCATAATAATTGACAGATTTTAACCTTAAATCAAACGACCTGTATTTTATGGTTATCGACCTGTTTTGTATAAAATATGAATCCGATGCACTAATCTTCTCAAAAGATAACGAACGGAAACCATTTCTTCATACTAAATGAAGCCGAAGTAGGGCAATAACTCCCATAATAATTGAGGATTTTACTTAATCGAACTTAACCTGTATTTTTTGTTTATAGACCTGTGTAAAACATATGAATCCAATACGCTAATCTGTTCAAAAGATAATGAACGGAAACCATTTAAAAACAAGTCGAAAAAAAGGCCATAACTCCCATAATATTTGACGGATTTTACCCTAAATCATACTTGACTTGTATCTTATGATTATATACCTGTGTGCAAAATATGAATCCAATACACCAATCTTTTCAAAAGATAATAAATGGAAACCATTTTTCGTACATACGGACGGACGGACGTACGTACGGACAGCAGTGTTACTATATACCCCCTCCAATAAAAATGGCGGAAGCATAATAATGTGACTTTAATCAAAGTGCAATAACTCTTTAAAAAATCATCTAATCAGGTCACACAGACGATATGCGCATCCCCATGTAAGGCTGACTGCTCCATAGAAGTTTCGTTGGATCCTGGCGAGTTGCCAAGAATTCGCGCGGACACGAAATTTGTGCCAAACGTTTAATGCAGAATACATCAAAGACCATAAATACTGGAAAAATCACCAAACCAGAAGATACTAAAAGTTCCCAGAACGTTTTTTTTTTTTTGTTGAAATCCAATCAGTAGTTGTCAAAAATTCGCGTGGACAAGAACAGGAAGGATGCTTCAGGGCATATAAACTATATGTTATAATGAGGCAGTATCTGAATTGCATAGAAACCAGTGGTTGTTGAATCAAGAATGATTCGAATATTTAAGGGTTAGTTCTGAAGAGCAGCTTCATCTGGATCATGTATTATTTGATACACCTACTAAAACGACTCCAGATTTTACATTCATTTTCAAACACACAAATTCAATGCAAGGTCAAAAGGCACAGCTTAAAGTTTATTTAACTCGTTCAGAGATCCCATTACCTGATATATTCATGGTATTCAAGCGTTATGCATTTTATCATAAACGCTTGGAATTCAGAAACGATAATATGACAATTATTCCACTTAATGAGACAAAATGTGTGTAATTTTCATCCTCCCATGACAAGATCAAATCTCAGTTGATTTCTCCAGTTATTGCGGATGATACAATCTTTCTTGGAACGTTTAGTGTAAACAGAACGGAATCATGAAAAACATTGCTTTCCATTACGTTAATCTCGAAGCCCAATGTTGAACAACCATGAAAGGGGTAAATGGGTCTTCAGAAATGGTCGGTGTTACATATAAACTCTTAATTTTAGAACTGACGGCTTTGAAAGTAATCTAGACTATAATTTTAAAGCTTTTTAACCTTCCTTAACTGACTCTTTCTTACTTACTCTTTTCTACCTTCTTTCTTTTTCTCTGTCTATTCTTTTCAGAAGCTTCTACTTTTTACGATTCATCATCTGAGGGATAGACTACAAGAAAATATACAAACTTGAACATCATATAGTACACTAGTACAGTCACCACTCCTCTGCTCATTATTGTGCATAAAAAACTAATCCTTCCTGTTTTTTTTTCTATGCCAAGGAAGATTTTATCATAGACACTTACTAAAGAATTAAATTGAAATCTGATATAGTCACGGGAGGATGCAAATTTTCACAATTTTCCACATTAGTTCCGATAACAGTCAAGTTATCAGGCAAATATTCTAAGGTTTTCGCTCCGATGCCTATCGGTTTGCCTATCTATAACCTATCGCTGGATTTTATCCAGATATCTGCCATGGCGGATAATGCATCGGGGATAATGACTGGAAATCATATTTTGTATTTGTCATTTTTCTGATATGCAGTTCTTAGAAAATGATAATACAGAAAGAAAAAAATGCCAAAAAGCAACAGAATAATATGAATATGAAAAAGTGTATTTCATGGTTCGACATGGTTTCTCGATTTGGTTTACATGGCTTCTCGATTTGGTTTCCTATAAGTTCATGATTGTTTATTTCCTTAAAATGTTATTCTAACTCCCACTTTATCCGCCAAATATGATCAACAGATAAAGCTCCTCAGAGATTTAAAGCTTATTTCAATACATAAACTAACAGGTGTAGTGAGCGAAACGTTACCATTACATGGAAATAATGTATAAACCACACAATCTTAATGGGATAAAAAGACACAAGAACCCTCAAATGAATTTTAGTATGTTAATAGCATGTTTCAAGATGGTAAACGTACGTTATATTGTAACAAACCAACAACAGAGCCACCCGTATTCATAATTTAAAAGCCAAAGGGGTACATGTACTAACCTTGTTTGGAAAGTAATGTGACATTGTACACAACAATGGCAGGTAAAGAAATATAAACACAATCACTAAGTATTTATTTTTGCTCTTTAAAACAAAATGTCATTTTGTAGGAACCATTAGATAGGTTACAGGCTATACCGGAGGTGCATCAGCTCCCCGTGAGACCCGGAGCACAAGCGAAGCGACATCATATTGTTGTCAAAGAAATGAAAACATCAGTGTCGGTTTTCTCGCCCCTTCAGGGTTGTACATATTCCAGCTGTCTTCACAAAACTGTCTTTGCCATCGATATATATCCACTGCCCTCGACAAACCAACACAATGCAGTGTCTTTTCTAACATTTTCTTCGTATCCTTGGGCGTCTTTTCCAATTCAACGTAAACTTGAACGAATATCCGCTCCATTACATATACATATAACTACGAGTATATTTGTCAGCTCATAATGACGCTGCAATTTACCGTTCACCAGCCCGACCCGTCTGTTGGACTCAACATATTTTTCTCTCCTGCGGAGCACCACCACGATTTCGAGGAGTAACCCAGAATCGAAATGTCTATATCACGTTAATTATAATGACGTTGTCTCGCTATTTCCATGTATTCATAGACTGACGTTACATTAATTTTGTAACTGAAATTTCAAGGCGTTCTGCGGTTGCCCCTATCCCTGACTACGTGTCTGTATAATGCAACTGTTTTCATAATGAACTATGCACTTGAAAAATTAGAAACAAAATTATGTTTTCCAAATACAGCGTTTGATTATCTTATTATCGAATAGTTCCACCACAGCAGACAAGCGTCTCAGGAATGGAAGCCTATTAACCGCCCTTAATTGTCTTTTAATTGTAAAATACCATGAATATAAGCAAACATTTTCTTGGTTCGTATTTACACGGCTGGCCAGAAAAAAGAATATACTGACACTATATTCCACGGAGAATCACAACTTCATAGGTTCCGATGCAGTTTGGTTAGGGCTATAGTTCTTCGTATGGACTCGACGTTTATTTCGGAAAATATACTCTGAAAACACTTTCTGGTCTGACCTGTCTACGCGGAATCGAAGGCTAGGAAAGTCATCACTTGTGAGTGTTATAAGACCCCTTTTATTGATTCCTAGCCCATTTGACATCTGCCAAAGTATTATTCTAGGAAAACTATTCTTTGATTACTACACCAATCAACAAGATAAAGATTCTTAATGATATAAGCAGATTGCAACAAATATACTGCTGCTTATCTCAAAACATTAGACTTCTCAGAACGACATTGCCTGGCTTTGCTCTTTTCGGTCGGTTTCTTTTGATTTCCCTTAAGCATATTTATCATTATAGTAATGAATTTCACAAACAAGAAAAGAAGCTTCGCATTTCAGCACCAAATTAAAAAGAAATAAGAGTTAAACACTGCTAATCTTCCAATCTATTTTCTACGCACTTACGTTTTATATATCAGAATTCCCGGTGTGTTATCAGAAAATATTATCCAGGAGTCGGTAATGACTTTGACAATACGGCAAGGGAATGGTTTTATTTCGAGTTTTTGTTTGAACACAGCGCAAGAAAGTATGCATGTACTATAACAGAAATATTTTTTATTTTGGAGTGTATCAATGTGTAAACGCCGGCGAATCGCTCACATTAGGCAGTGAATGAAACCCAACTGGCTTTATGTTAGATTGGTGAGTGATTCACCTGCGTTTACACATAAGACCTACAAAAATATATTTGTCATAATGCCATCTTAGTCATGTGCCTCTTAATTGTCGGCTATTCTGAGTATCTTAACAACCGCCGCAAAGAAACTGATTCAGGGAATTTATGAATGTATAAAATCCATTTTCTATTCTCTCTTTGCCAGTATTAGACGCTGGATTAGAAATCGTGTGTAATAATTCCAACTCAGCTTCCTAATACTAATTTAGCGCAATTTGATTGGTCAAGAGCAAACAGAAAACGGTATTTATACTTCGATAAATCTAATGAACTAGAAAAATCTTGAACTACTTGGCGGCGATTTCTAAGATACTCAGCATAGCTGACTATTTTGAGAAAAGGGTGGCCGATTTGGAATTATACGAAATGAATTTTATTTTTGCGGATTTTATGGATGTGTAAACCCCGGCAATTACTCACAAACTTATCATTAATCGTTTCGGGTTTTGTTCAGTTTGTGAGTGATTCGTCGGCAAAATCCACAAAAAACAACAAAAAAAACAACAACAAGAATTCATTTCTATATGTGCCGCGACACGAGAAAATTGTTTACCCTCATTCATGGCTTATAATGCGTGTGTGCAAACAGACCATGTAACAAAAAACAATAAATTTTATTGACCTCTGTTTTGAAAAAAAAAGTGAAAACAAGACTTATTTCATATTGGAAACAAGAAATGATACAGTATGTAACAAATGCCCCCGAAGGCCCTTTGAACTACAAAATGTAGCCTTTAACCCATGGATGTGACCTTAACCATACAGGCATGCAACCTGAGTTTTGCACACCACACAGGTTCTCAATTCGCTTTACTATTCTGTGAAATTCAATGCAATTCAGAAGTTTAAGAGTATACCACTACTCAATCTGTGCTGTGGTCTCTGACATTGGGTGTAGGAATATAACCTTGTACCTGACATAACTTATCAATAAAGATTCGCTTCTGTGGTTTCGCCTGTGTCATAGAGAGAGAGAGGAGCTGACCTTTATTTTTGATCCAAACTTGTTTTACCCTGGCATACCTTCTCATTGCCCTTTATATGTCTGCTACGTTAAATGAAATTTGCTTTGGTACTTTCTTGAGTAATTGCCAAGACTGTTTTGACCTCTGACCCCAGATTGTGACCTTGACCTTGAATTTTGGAACTTTAATATTGTGTGTGACATACCTTCTCATTATGGTTTACCTTTCTTAGAAGTTTGATGAAAGTCCCTTCAGTAGGCTTTAAGAAATTGCAGAGACAAGATTTGACCTCTGACCCCTGACTGTGGCCTTGACCTTGGATTTCGGAACCTAATTATTGTGGGTGACACACCTTCACGTTATGCTTTATCTGTCTGTGAAGTATCATTTAATTTGCTTCAGTAGTTTATAAGTTATCGTGGGGAGGACCGTAACTAAAGTTGATAGAACTTGTGGTCCAACCCAATTGCTTGTACTTTTGTGGCAATAAAATATGTTTAAACTAGAAACTAGTTATCGCTGAAACAAGATTCTGAGTCACGGTTGGACCTCTGGCCCAATTGTGACCTTGACCTTGGGCATAGGACCTAAGTCTTGTGCGCAACACACCTTCTCATTATGCTTTATCTATCTGTGAAGTTTCATTAAATTTGCTTTTGTAGCTTAAAAGTTATCCCTGAGACACGATTCTGAGTCATGGTTTGACCTCTGACCCAATTATGACCTTGACCTTGGGCATAGGGACCTAAGTCTTAAGCATGACATACCTTCTCATTCTGCTTTATCTATTTGTGAAGTTTCATTAAATTTGCATTGGTAGTTTATAAGTTATCGCTGAGACATGATTCTGAGTCACAGTTTGACCTCTGACCCATTTGTGACCTTGACTTTGGGCGTAGGGACCTAAGTCTTGTGCGCGACACACTTTCTCATTATGCTTTATCAAATTTGCCTCAGTAGTTTTTAAGTTATCGCTGAGACACGATTTGTAACGGACGGACAGACTGACGGACGACGGACGGACGGGCAGGGCGATTTTAATATGCCTCCCGAGGTTCCTTCGGGGGCATAAAAATGAAGAAAACTGAATAAGGTATTCATGGAACATTGAACATTCATTGAACATTCATTGACCTGACACTTTAGTTGCTTACTCTACTACATGTATTCCATCAAGTCCAGAAACAACTCCAAACATAGTTGTTGGTAAATTAGTGTTGCGCACTCCATGTTCTAGATGTATTGAATCGACAGAACCATGCATTACACTGACAGAATGTGGAGCACATTTGGATATGAGGGTTTACCATATGAGCCGCGGCACGAAAAAACACAACAAAGTGGTTGTGCGCCCAGCGCCGACTAAGATCAGCCTGGGCATCTACCTAGTCTGGTCAGACTCTTTCCTAAGCGCTTAAATGGTAGCTAAGGGTCTTAGCTAGCTCCATGCGGACAGCGAAGACTCTGATCAGACTGGGCGGATGCCCAGGCTGATCTGAGTCTGCGCTGGCCGCACAACCACTTTGTTGGTTTTCTCGTGTCGCGGCTCATATATCCTAGCGTCTAGATCAATTTATAATGATATTGACTTACGGCATGCATTATTACAACCTGGAATTGGCCATTATAAAATTAACCTGGTCAAAGCATCATTCAAATTACTATGGGAAATCGCATAATAGTGTATAAGATTTGGCTAATTTACTAGGGCACAGAATTGTTAAAGCGTACAGAGTGTGCCGCCAAAATATCATTGACCGCCAGTTATCTTGGGAAATACTTGAAATATTTTGTTTGATACTGCTTCTGAACTGATCTTACCGTATCGAGTATAAAGAAATGTGTGAAGGAAAAAAATAATCCATCATTGACTATTATTCATGGCATCATCAAAAGTGAAAAATGCTTATTATATTTTCAAGAAGGGTGCCGTTTTTACATATATTTATGCTTTATTCTTATTTCAGTCGGCAGTAGGAAAGAATAAAGGACTTCTATGCTTAAGGCGTGAATTTTCCCCATAATTAAAAATTTATACGGATCACTGACTTTTGCTTTGCATTTATGACTATGACTTGTAACTTCCATGACAAATGAATTTTCAAGTGTTTGTGTCTATGTAAAGTACGTTAAACATACGTTGACGTTGACGTCATTGTTGAGATAAATTGTAAATTATCCTCTAACTGATCGTTGAAATAATGATTTATTCTATACATTTAACCCTTTTTTGACTCACATTACTTAGATAACAGACAACACTGGATAGTTTTGACGATATATATGTGACCTTGACCTCATTTCAAGGTCATGGTACGCAATATAATCCTTGAAAATCACAGTGCTACTGTTGACCATTCTTCTTCTTTGGCTCACTGAGTATCGTTCCCCCCGTGACCCAGCTTCCCACTCACATATGTTGCGTATTTGCATCGCAAAAGTCTGCTGCATGAAGGAAATGCTGGGTCACGGGGGGGGGGGGGGGGGGGGGAGTACCTGTATTTTAGTTATAGTGAAGCGTTCTCTTTTGGTCGCTTTGACCGGAAGTTTAACTGTGGATTTGCATGTTTAAATGCCAATCAAGCGTAACAAGAAGAAAATCATTGCTTTGTATTGTTATATGCGTGTATTTAGCATGCATTTATGACAAAAAATTATGGAATGAATGACTGATTTCAATATTTTTATTACCTCAAAAATGAGGTATGTAAAAACCTTGAATATAGGGTAGGTAGGGTCAGACTGGATTATCTCCCCATGTCTTTGGGTCTGAATCACAAATAATCTGATTTCATACGGTGTACATATTTGTGGAAGCTCTGCTAAGGAAAGTTTGCCAACTTTATACTTTTGAAAATTCGTCTCGCCTGTCTCGCCGGTCTAATGGGGAAAATACTCGCCTTAATCATAGAAGTCCTTATGCATTTATGGCTGCCAGAACTACATTTACATCTACCAGAGCTACATTAAGATTTAATAAGTTCAAAACTATATTTATCAGAAAAAGAATCTTTTTCTGTATCTAAACACCCGAGTAAAGGTGAGGGAGGTAACTTTGTTCTCGAAAATAAGAATAAAAGACTGAAAATCAAGTGATGATCCCAAAAGGCATTCGAACTGAGAATATATGTCTAATTTCTTGCAGAACATTAAATAAACTCGTCGGTTGTTCGTTTGTTTGGACCAAGTGAGAAATATGTTTTATATCCACCAAAACCGCATAAATTTCGCATATGCATATTGAAAACTTTATTTCAATCCCCAAGTAATGCACAATTCACTGCAGCTGTGATAAACTGAAGCCAATATGGAGAGATAACAACATGTCTCTTGGATCAAAGGTGAAACTGATGCGGTCCTTTGTCATAACCATATTTCTGTATATGTCTGTAAGTTACGGACCTTGGCAGCAGAGTTAGAGAAAAGAACGCAGGTCTTTCAGATGAAATGCTACGAAGGTTACAGAACATCTCATACAAGGACCATGCTTCTAATGAGGATGTTCGCAGAAAGATCCAAGGTGCCACTGGGGAATATGATAAACTCCAGACCTTGGTCAAGAAATGGAAACTGAGATGGTTTGGCCACATCTCGCGATCTTCTCGTTTAGCAAAGACAGTTCTGCAGGACAAAGTGATAAAAACGAACAAGAGGTGGATAGAAGAAGAGGTGGGAAGACAACATTAAGGAGTGGACAAAGATGGACTTTGCTAGCTTAACCAGGACAGCTCAAGAAGGATTAGGTGGACAGGGAATGTTGAAAAGTTAGCTGTGATGCTCCAAGGTTATGAGATAGAATAGACATTTGAGCCGCGACACGACAAAACCAACAATGTGGTTGTGCGCCCAGCGCAGACTCAGATCAGCCTGGGCATCCGCCCAGTCTGATCAGAGTCCTCGCTGTCCGCATAAAGGTAGCTTAGACCCTTAGCTACCATTTGAGCGCTTAGTGAAGAGTCTGAACGGAACGGGCGAAAGCCCAGGCTGATCTGAGTCTGCGCTTGGCGCACAACCACTTTGTTGGTTTTCTCGTGTCGCGGCTCATTTGAATCGTTAAAGTTATTAATATAAAGACCTCATCCCATCTTCATCTATATGATATTGTTTGTATATAAAAGTATAAGTGATTGGTGTATACAGAGAAACGTATCAGTTGTATAAGTTGTGCGTTAGAAATTTTTTTATTGACTGCTCCGATGGTTGGTCGACTACAAACCGGTTAAGCCCCCGCCCCCTTCCCCAACCCGCAGTAATTTTATTACTGGCCGTCCCGAGGCGGCACTATGTTGCTATGTCTGTAATTGATATGAGCCGCGACACGAGAAAACCAACAATGTGGTTGTGCGCTCACTGCAGACTCAGATCAGCCTGGGCATCCGCCCAGTCTGATCAGAGTCTTCGCTGTCCGCATGGAGGTAGCTTAGACCCTTAGCTACCCTTTAAAGGTAGGTTCCTGTACAAGCAATAACAATTATGTCCACAAAATAATTTCGTCTTTTTCTGAGCAGTATTGAATTCTCTTATTTTTCTGAATTTGTTGCTACTGAGAAACTCGTCAGATGTTGAAGAAAATAGTCGTTTTCTCTTTTGGTTTATTTTCTTTTGTTGGAATTCCAGTTCTAAAAATAACTATGTTTATTATGTCTATAAGTGCGCGATTTCTGATGCCATTCTCCAAAGGTCAATTTTCCCTTGTTGTGAGCTCTCCTAGAGGTCCTGGCATGGTGGATGGGTTAAAACTATCCCAAAATGCAATGCAGCATGACCTCAGCTGCGTTATCTATTGTTGGCGCGAACTAAAAATAGCGCTAACTGGTGTGCGAAGTAGAGTTAGGAAATCCCTTGCAAAACAACTTTTCTAATATTTTTTTGATTTACACTTTTTAGTGAAACTTATTCATTCCCTTTTATAAGTGCTTTCCAGCAACTTGGATGAAAGATCATCAAAATTATGGTGCATTCCAAAGTACAGGAACCTACCTTTAAGCACTTAATAAAGAGTCTGGTCAAACTTAGCGGCTGCCAAAGCTGATCTGAGACTGCGCTGGGCACAGAACCACATTGTTGGTTTTCTTCCGTCGCGGCTCATATATTAATTGTGATGTTAAGAATTGCCCGGTGACCGCCTACAAGGGAAATGGCTGTTCACAAGGATGTCGCTGATGATGTATTTGGTGGTGACTAATTTTATGTTGTCTTTTTCCCACATGGTGTCTCGGGTGGAATCTGAGATTGAATTGTATCAGCTCCTGAGAATTTTCCTACTTCTACAAAAGCACTGACTGTTTGCAAAACTGGCCTAAGACCGCCCGTTGAATCTCTAACAAATTGAATGCACCCATGCCCGCAGCCTCGATGCTCACATCCTACCCAAATATTCCTCTTATCTTCATTGTCCAGGGAGAGGAAAATTTTCCTATTTGCTTTACCACAAACCATACGCCTCGTTTGTTTGGCCTTAGCCTTCTGCAGTTTGGAGAGGGGCCTTTTAGACATACGCGTTTTCTTACACCATCGCCGTCTACATTCACTGTTGTATCCACTCGTTTTTTGCATTTGGGACTGGGAAACAATTGACTTGTAGCATCATCACTGTCTACAACCACGTCAATATTTGTGGCCTTCTCTGTAGTTCCTGCAAGTATGAAGCAGAGACAAATGCTACAATTCGTACATTCATGCAATTTAATTTTCATTGGTAATATAGGGGATCTTTCCATCTCATATTTTTGAATGGTTTATATTTTTCTACTCTCTAGAAAAATGCTCCTGTATGAGGAACATATAAATAAAATACCAGGTATCTTGATTTGCATTGTTTTACTTTAATAAATTCTATATTTTTTTATGAATTCTATATATAATTGCCCGATTAAATACAGAGATGCCATTTGGTATCATATTAAATTAACTTAAAAGAACCTGTGTCGACAAAATTTGTCATGCCATTAGTCCTTTGGCCTACAGCTTGGCCAATGTAACTCTTCATTGTACGGGATACCTTGGTCCCTGTCAGTGTAGTTCAACAACAACAGGAAATGGTGAAGCGCATATGGGCACTGTCGTAATAGTATGTACTTGCCGTAAAAGAGGTCACTAACTTTTGAAACGGATTCTTGAATGAAATACAGATAAGGAACTAGTATGACAAAATACCCAAACTATTTAAACGTTGTAAACAAACTACGCTGTGGTTTGCAAGAAAATCCGCAAGCTCTTCGTATCGAAGAAACTTAGTTATAGTTCCATTATCAATACTTATGTATCAGTCGGATCCCATACCCCACCCTCAAAATCAAAAGGGAAGAAGTATAAACATAAATTGACAACAGTTCACGCAAGACACTCACGGTAAACCGAATGAACCACAGACAGGTGGTCATTCAGCCACCCCAATCGAAAACACCACTCACACAACAGTGGACTAAAAGCGCCGAATGGATTGATACATTAATTGATTGTTTTGGGTTTAACGGCCCTTTGTGACAGTATTTCAGTCTATATCTGACCGTCCACCAGAGAGAGAGAGGGAGAAGAAGAGAAACGACAGACGACAGAAAAATGTCCAAACAACACCCACCCGCACCTACTGCAAGCACAGTAGGCCCTTGCCCTACAGTGTTCCAAATCAGTAGGACGACCCGGCACCGAAAGTTTTTAACAGCACCATCGCACCTACCGACCACCCGCACACCGAATGGACAACAGAATAAGTAACCGTTACATCTTCTATACTAAAAATAAGGCAAAGTGGGCAGCTATTCAGATGACCATATTGCTAGATCACAGGCAAGCGGACATAAGAACAAATACTGCGGAACCCCAACAGAAGTATCGCATTGGAACGGTCAGTAATAGATTACTAGGACGGCGGGTGCCGTGGGGGCTTGGTGCCGTGGGGGCTTAACCTAATTGTACTGTGTCAAAGCCCTCAAGGGATGGTCGGGTCGGGCGATGGTGCTGCGTACTTTTCAGTGCCGGAGCATCCTACTTACTTGGCTAGTAGAGAGGCAAGGGTCTGCTGTGCCTACAGCAGGTGCGGGTTCTCTCGTTTATCATTTCTCTTCTTTTCTACCTCTCTCTGAGAGACCCTCTCCAGATATAGAGATATAGACTGAAATAGTTAATCCCCTCGCCCACAGATTCTGCAATGGTTCGAAACATTTAGTTATCTAGTAAGCTGTTTGTTCCGCGATAAGGTTCCTTAGCCCGTCAATGAATCATCACAGGAAACACAAAAATCACGGATAAAAACCATGACGAATCAAAGATGAGGACTCGACAGAAACAACGTATTGCGAAACCTGTAGATCCCTGGGGTGTCAAACAACACTGAAATACTGGAGTTAAGAAAACCATCAGTTTACATGTGAGCCCGAATGGCAAAGCAACAGACTGGAAACGCTTCGGTCCCAACCAACTAATAAATAGCTTTATGTCGGACCAATCACTGAGTCTGGTGCCAGCCCCAACGGCGTGCAATTAAAGAGGGAAGCAAACCAGTTACATTAAATCTATGTGCACACTTTTGACACTTGAATCTTTATATTTTTTTTATGCATAGTATTTTTTGTGTATGTTTCCTGTGATGACACGCTGACAAGTTAAAAGGTATTGACTCGGAGATGGAACAGTTATATATGTAACATGGAGCAGCATCAGAGGTAAAGCAAGATTGCAGACATCTCAAACTAAAACAAACACTACTCCGTCTGTAACCTTGCTACAGACTGTTCCAATGCGACACTTCTGTTATGATACCGTGGAAAATCTAAAATTGTGTTGTTGTTTTTTGTTATTGTTGTTTTTCTTTTTTTTAATTTCACGCGTTTCGGTCGTTGAGTGCTTATCTGTGGTCTTATTACAATGTAGTCATCTGTATACTAGCTCCCATTTTGCTTTCTGTTTGTGATGTGGTCTAAAATAGAAATTAAGTAAAAAGAGTTTCTGTGGTTTTGAGAGATTTTGCTGTTGTCTTTTTAGGCGAGGGGGGGGGGACCCTTAACAATCCCCACCTGCAATTACTGCAAGCGGAGTAGGCCCCTGCCCTACAACTGGATGTCCCGGCACTGAAATGTACCCAGCACCATCGCCCGACCTGACCACACCCTTTTGTCATTTGAACCACGAAAGAAGCTTAACGGCCCTTTGAAGCAGTCTTTCGGTCTATTTATATCAAGCCGTCTTCCAGAGAGAGGGAAAAAGAAAAGAGAAATGATAGGTGAGAAAAAATGCCCAAACAACCCTCATCCGCACCTACTGCAAGCATAGTAGGTCCTTGTCCTACTGTTATCCTAAATTAGTAGGACGCCCCAGCACTGGAAGTTATCCCCAGTGCCATCGCCTGACCCGACTACCACCATCAACCAGCCAATAAATTTCTTACTACTTGTGTTGATACTTCATTGTACTCTGTCCCGTTTGGTGTCGCGGGTGGGATATAGAATGTGATTGTATCAGTTCCTGTTTATTGCCTTTATACACCATTTGAGCCACGTCATGTGATTTCCAACAATGTGGCAATTTTGTCATGTGATATTCTGATCATCCGTCTCATTTGCAGAGCGTATTCAGAGACCTCACAGTTGGCTCTATGGCTAGGACCACGTCCATAGATGGTTGATGTGACATGCAAAGTCTGTAATCAGACTGCACTTATGTGCAGTCTGATCAGAGCCTTTGCTTGTCACTGATGCCACATTGTTGGAAATTACATGATGTGGCTCATTTATTTGTCTTTCGTGGCAATTCCATTTATATCCGCGACTGCTTTAGCATGCAGGAGCCAAATAGGGGACAATGCTCGGCTATGGCGTTGTCGGCTAGGATGTTTACCCACTGCATTTAGACCTTGAGCTGACAATAGACCCCCCTCCCCCCCCTGGGGGAGTTTTGTACACTATGATTTTCTAAAACTACATTATATAAGAAACAAAATGACACATGTTAGCCCTCTGTACGTTGGGGCGTTAACGTATGACGTCAACGTCAATTACACTACCCAAATTTACATATTCACGTTATAATAGAAGATACGCACTGTTGTACACATGTTAGTATTCGCCCTAAATAATGTTGGGTTTTGTCTGCTAGTACATAAATCACTGTTTCAAAGTTATTGACATTGTCAAGGATAAGTTGACTAACCCGTATAACGTAGTTTACATTGCGTTTGGCGTTTTTTCCCTTCTGTGTCTAAATACATGTAATATAAGGAGCAAACTTTAAGAATTTAAGTGTAGCGAAAAGTTAATGTCATATATATGACTGTTTCAATATTCTAGTATAAAAAAGAAACAATCTAAAGTCTGACAAAACTCGTCAGCAGTCACGATAAATTTGTAACGTATGTAACCACAACAAAAATACGGAAAAAACACACAAAAAAACCCCAACAGAAACAGAATAAATCGCTGAATTGGTGGACTGAAGTTTATACATGCTCCGTCAATCTTCTTTTATTCATGCCCAGATTAGATAATTTAGGCAGCAGTTAAATTAGCAGTGGATACATTAAATGTGGACAGAAACTATCTTATTTTTGAAGAATTTAACCTACAAAATGACGAGAAAAGTTACGAAAGCCAACATTAGCTGCATTTTATATTTCAATGTTATCTTTGTCTTCAGTAGATACTGTTGTAAATGTAAATATGAAGAAATGTCAATGTTATGTGTCCTCAAACTATATAAAAACATCTAATAGTGGATATTTGAAAAGCAGTCTAACAGTAACATTACGTTACATAATTGTAATATGTCGAGGAATAAGATTTGTGAGTCATCTGTTATCAAAAGTTTAGTTCCCTGGCGGCATGAAGTATTTATTGCTGTAGTATAAGCTTACCACTGGTAGTCAGATGGCAAATTTAGCTCTTTGGAATACACAAGAGTTCAGCAAGACGCACATAGATTGTTACAGCTGAAGCAGTTCGACCTTGCCTTCAATTTATTCCCACTTAAAAGTGACTTCATAAAAATGAATTTTTTTTAAATTCATGCATTAAATGAAGTAAGTATAAGTTGATATATACTGCAACTGATTAATATTTAGGTTCTCGTTATGATGGGGATAAAACCAGTTTCGCTACCTGTGCTGTTGGCTGAACCATTCAATTACCCTACATACAAATATGCAACTGTGACTACCAGCCGAGGCAATCAAAAGCAGTACCAACTCTGCCAGCATGCATTAACACCATTTTTCTATGCTGTCAGTCAAATCGTCAGCCACGAGCCTCTTTGCACAGAAACTGCTTTACATGGATTAACAAATATGTGTGGCTCCCGTGATCATAACTTATATGTTAATTTATGATCTACGTGATCTGTTTATGCAGCTCCCGGCCATCAAATACATTACAAAATGTTAACAATGTAACAATGTGAAAATTTAAGGAGTACAGAAAGTGACATACTTTATAACGCATACAATATTTTGTCTTCAGCCTGTGCAGGAGTTCTATTTTTCATTATGTTGTTACAAATATCCAAATGGTGAGGTAATTTTTGCAAACCCCTATGGTTTTATTACCACTTGTTGTTACTATCAAGGACTAAATGTGTTGCGAAATACAAATTTCAGTCAGACAATTTTCAATAATGTAACAACTAAAATTGGGGTTTATTCTCTAACAGTATTTAACATATTTGGACAAGGATGATTTGATAAGCAGTAAGATTTCATAAATAAGCAGTTTGCAATCACATTTATTGCTAAAAAGTAAACAATATGGTACTACAAGGCCACGGAGATCAAATGCAGTAAGTTACTTAGGTTAGCCCTTCCTTGGCATGTATAGGTATGCACTATTTCTATTGTTTGATTATTTGCTCTTCAGAAATACTGTATTACTAGTTAAGGATATCGGAAATGAAGAATTCATAAACTCTCAATAAATACGTTGTATACGTTACTTGTTTGGTCTTTCTGTTTTTCTCAGTATTATGCTGCAAAGCATATAACTACAGTGTAGACAAATACATTCTGAAGGAGGACAACTAAGATTTGCTCATAAATATCTGAACAGCGATGACCAACATTAATATATTCTGTCATTTTCATTTGCCATTTTATTATGTGTGCAGAGCTACTGGAACACTGTCCCTGGCAAAAAATAGTTTTGTCCAACTAAACGTGTCTTTATGTTCTTTAGTGAATATATTCTTTAAGAGATGATTGAATGTAGTTAGATTCTTAAGGAGATTTTTAATGTAGTTAGACTTTAAAGAGCAGGAAACAAAAGCATAGAAATATAGATCATCATAAACACAGCATTTATAGATTTATATATTGCTACAGTATACTAGTAAACTGCCAGTGTCTCTTTTCTGTATTAAATATTTCTGATACTATTCTCCGAGACTCCTGGTTGACACATAAGTGTTAGTTACATAAATGAACTAAGTAAAGTAATGTACTGACACTACCATTAATTATTTTCAAAAGTTTGTTTGTTTCTTAACTGTAAATCAGCAATGTTGTTTTCTATGGTAACGTAAAATATACGATAGTCTTACAAAAGTAAGTATACGTTGCCAGCAAATATCTACTTTAGCTTTGATGCAGAACTGTATTTGGCTTAAGCCTTTAAACTTCAGGTTACTGTTCTGCTTTATAGTTTTTCAGTGTGCACGTAAAAGCTATAACAAATCATGTCAATAAACAAGGTGGAACCCCAGTTTGCATTGTTGATTACTGATTATTTTGTAGTTTTAAACTAAAAACGTCAAAACCGCTTAGCTTTTAATGGTATCAAGCTGATTGCATATCATTTTATTCGAGCCCTATATGCAAAATCAGTGCTGGCTTTTAATAGCTGCGGCTTTATCTTTTCTGAAGTATTTTTTATCTTTTATTTTATTTTTTATTTTTTGTTATTTTGGGGGGAATTTTTTGGATTTTTCAGCTGTATATAACAAAATTTCAGGTATGTTACTGTCTTTAGAACTCAGATGTACAATTTGTAAAAGAAACAAACTGGCCAATGTCACTATGAAATACTTTTATTTTTGATATAATAACAAAGTAAACAGCAAAACCTGTTTTACATGTGCAGAATATGTCAATGCCCTTCACATTACAATTTGAAGTATACTGTGTTTAATCACGTATAAAACACACATCAATCCCTAAAAGTAATAACTGAGAGAATTGTTGATAGGTCCAAGTACACAATATATCATAAGAACACCCAGATTTATGTGTGTTATTTTTTAATGTGACAGTGGAAAAAACCTGATTAAAGGTATTAAAATAAAATATTTTAAATGTTAATGTTATTTACGTTACTACGTGTAATAGCTTATCATAGAAAATTAACCAGAATCCATTTTTCTCTTATATTAAAAGATTCTTTTATGAAGAAACTGCTACCAAAGAAGATAAAATGATTGTATCTTCAAATGATATGATTTTAACAAAAGTAGCCATAGGTAACGTATATAATCGATCATTATGGCCGACTAAAATGCATTCAAAATATTGTTGAACTGCTCCTTGCTGTTTAAATAGTCTGGCATATTCAATATTACCTTTTACTGTTGTTTTCTATTCCAATAGTCTAGTTCAAGCGCTTGAATTATACAGAAAGTGATAATTGTAATATGGAACATTCATAAGAGGTTACTGTGTTCAACGTTCTATTTCTCCCAAAGTATACAAGAAAGGATAATAATTTTTGCAGATCTGAAAAGACCAATAAATTTTCTGTAACACATTAACAAACATTTGGTCTAATATAAAAGGAATAACTTACAAAAAGAAAGTATTTTGGATGGAAATTGCAATTTTAATGGAGAGTAAAGAAAAACGTCACGTATATTACACCACGTAGGCTAAAGTGACGTTTCAAACATCATATCTTTTAGCTATTGGATTGTTCTATTAGATTCTATAATAATTTTAACCATAGGAAAGTGACTTTCATTTTTTATAATTTTTGATAATTTTTATTTTATGTTTATTATTTTAATGGGTAACGTAATGTAACAGGCTGTTACAGCTTAACGCCCCACTCGCCAGAGGGCTAACATGCTGCAAAATACTTCTAAGATGCTGGTCTTTAAGAAAAGTATGGTCTACAAAACTCCCCCTGGGGGGGGAGGTAAACCATATCTGGCTCATGGCCTAATTTGGCTCCATTCTAGGTCTAAAAGACTTTTTTTTTTTCATGACATTGTCTCCGCATCACTTAGTGTCGTTTGCTATCCCTACAAGAACCCTAAAGGTGAGGCTTCACATAAGTTAACATCCAGACATAGTCTCTACGTTAATTTCACGCCCTGTTGAACATAAGAAAAGTAACTTCTATCCCTTGTATCTAGGTCCATTTAAGGCTTCACACGCGCTCACATCCTGACTTTTGTCTTTACAGTATCCGGTTTTTTATTTGTTTGTTTTTTATTTTTTTATTTTATTGTTTTTTTTTTTTTTTCATTTCCTTGATCAATTTTTCCCGCTTTTTTAAAAAAGCCAAATTGACATCTGTTCACTGCCTTTAGCTTCATTTCTCAGAGAAAGATGAAACTTCACACTGACTTACATCATGACATTGTCCATGGCACTTAGATCATGACATTGTCTTTGGACCACCAGTTGCCTTTTCTTCGTGCTATGCTGAACAAAACCTTCTTTTGCCTTCTTTTCGTGCTGTGTTGAACCAAACCAAATTTACGTCTACCCACTCCTCTGCGTTTAGCTCCATTTCTCAGAGATTTTTCCATGCTCTATCGAACATGGCAATATTTACATCCTTCCACTGTATTAACCTCCATTTCTTTGTCACTAAAAGACTTTGTAATGATACTTCACAAAACCTAGTATCATAACAATACTTCACACAAGCTTGATCATGACACTGTCTCCACAACACCATCATCACTTGACGACATTGGTCTAATTTTTAAAATCTAATTCATATATATCCACTGTCTTTAGGAGCCCCGGTGCCTCACAGATTAAAATGCTGGTCTGCCAAAATCAGTTGCATACCTCCTTTCAATATCACCCTATCATCGGCTCGATATGACCAAAACCCTGTTGGGCCGTAAAACCATAATCCACCCATCCATCCATCCATCCATCCATCCATCCATCCATCAAACGATTGTTCTTGTCTCCATTTCTATAGGACTAGAATTTAGAATTATTCAGCACTATGGACAAATGGCGCAACCAAGAGCTTCGCAGTCACAATATACCCTTCCGAGGAATTCTTGTTATATATCAAGTTGCCGAGGATGTGGCACATTCACAAACCATTGCCTACCACTGACGCCAAAAAGTCCGAGTTAACTGTAATTTTATTTTATGAGGTCATGTCTTTGTTGCTGCATGTGTGCAATTTATTGTTTACATTTTGCGAAACAATGAAAACGGTAGAATTCAAATAGACTTCACTGTTTACGAGTAATTAACTTAATTTATTTTTCTAATATATATGAAAGAAAAATCACATTTATCTTGATTGGATTTTGTTCTCCATTATCTTTAAGTCCTGTTTACTTCCTGTAGCTCAAAATGTTATTCTTATATTTGATTAAGGCGAAATCGTTTGCAAATCTAAATATTACAAAAATATAGTAAAGCAAAAATCAGTAAATATAGTAAAATATAGTAAAACAAATAAAAATCTCAAGTCAAAGACAAAGTCTGATAACATTAAATACAATAGGATATGTTCCACTAGTGATTTTAGGCTGCAAAATTGACAGTCTGTCTAAATACTTATCATCACCGTCAATTCAGTGTTCTTATCGCAATTTGTTCCGCTAAATAGCATATAGGCACCATATGGAATCACATTGCTTGTGTAATAGCAACTATTTCAGCAATGTCACTTGGGTATGCATCCGTAGTTTCAGGACGTAGACAAATACAATCATATCTTATTAACAACATTAACTTGCATGAAGAGTTCACTGCACATGAACAATAATTTGTAGGGTATATAGTAACGTTCAGCTCAGTCTGGTTGAAGTACCAAATGATCAGAAACAAACATAAAGCAAACAATATAGAACTAAATGTATAATGAGACACAATAACAAGTGAAATGCCAAAGCTGATGAAACTGAAAGTCACAGAGAGATGGATGGATGTACGGCTTGCGAAATAAAGTCCTTTTTAATAGTACATGTATTTCAGTCATACCAGAACGATGGATGAATGTTAATGAAAGGCTCTGTGCACTTGAACCCCGTTTACGATTTAACAAATTCCCGCCCCCAGCGGGACTTGAACCCGGGAGCGCTAGACCAGCAGGCCAGCGCTTAGCCTACTGAGCTACCGGGCCACCTGTAACTGTAACAGAGAGAGAGAGAGAGAGAGAGAGAGAGAGAGAGCAGTAATTCCTTCCAGAATATTAAATCATGACAGACTCAGTTCTAAGGGTTTTAAATGGCTCTGAAATGGAGGGTAATTAGGGGATCACTGTCTTGAAAATTGTCATTTGGGAAGTTAAATCATCGATTTTATGGTCGGAAATTTCGTTTTACGGCAACGCGCCAGCGGAGCCGTAAAACGCAATTTGCGACCATAAAACCGATGATTTACCTCCCAAAATGACAATTTTCAATACAGTTATCCCCATTCTAATGCAATTTTCCACATTTTCACCTTTCATAATGTACTATTTTGCACCCGTTTCAAGCGCCGTCAGCAACGTAAAACCAAACGTCAGCCAATGAGAAGCGACGTTACTTAATGACGTCGGATTTGCGACAGTATATCGCAGAATATACTGTCGCAAATTTTTGACGTTATCCAATCAGACGTCGCGTTATATTTGTAAGTGCATTAGAATTGCCTTTTTAACCGCTTATATTCATGGTTACTTTATGTCACAATATGTTTGGATCTGCACATTTAACCATCCCAGTGCCGAAGGCTAACTGGGAGCTAATAGAATGGAGCGGCTACGTTGTCCGTCAACAAGAAATCTCTGTATTCTATTGACTTATTTCAACCAAATTCTTTTAGATTAGAGAGAAAAATCACTGTGGTCATTCTACACCGACACTGTTCGGTTAGTCATACCTGTCGGTCTTACGGTAAACATTTTCGTATCGCCATAGAGTTAAAAATAAAAAGTTTGACATACTTCAGTCCTTAAATTCTATAATTTGCGTCCGAAAAGGACACATAGCCTTTGTGTTACAAACATAAAGTAATCCCTGCCAGTCAAGAAAGTGATTCCTGTTTAGTCATGATATGTTAATTTAAAGACTGAGCCAGAATTTGTAAAGTTCACACTTGAGTCAAAATTTCTTCTAGAAATATGAGCTGGTAACCCTTTTCTGAAAAAAAAAATAAAATAAAAACCTTTCGAGACATTACAACAACAGCTCCGCTGAGCGGGGCAATATACGCCCGTTGGGGCTTAAAGTTGGAAAGAAAACGAGAGATGACAGAACTTTGTCAGTAGCTTAAATCTTCAATAATAAGGCAGATATAAAACTACAAAACAAACAAAGCTAATATGAAATGCCTAGACAAAAATTAGAAAGGGGCATAATTCCATCATAAATGGAAGTTCGGTTATGGTTCTTTTTCTCTTCATATTGTCTGATATTTGTACAAACTTTCGTGAAAAAATCTTAAACAGTTTTCAAGATATGGAGCAGGCACAAAGCTAATATGAAATTACTATATGATAAATACAAAGGCATATAGTTCCATCAAAACTGGAAGTAGGGTTGTGGTCCTTTTTTTCTGCACATTGTCTGATAATGCTTCATATTTGTATAAACTTTTATAAAGAAATCTTATACGGTTTTCGAGATATGGAGCGGAAAAATAATGTTACCTTTTGAACTTTGACCTCTAAGTGTGACCTTGACCTTTGTCGAACATTGTTGGAATACAAGTTCTGCACGATGTCTCTAGAAGGTGAACATTTGACTCAAGTTTCAAAAATATCTTTCAAAGGGTTAATGAGATATGGAGTGGACACAAATTTAATACAAAATTACAATACTAGAAACACAAAGGGGCTTAATTTTATTAAAAATGAAAGTAAGGTTATGTTTCTTTTTCTCTGCACATCGTTCGATGGTGCTTTATATGTATACAAACTTTCATGAAGAAATCTTGAACAGTTTTCGAGATATGGAGCAGACATGAAGCTTATATGAAATTACTATAAGAAAAATACAAAGGGAAATAATTCCGTCAAAACTGAAAGTAGGGTAATGG
Organism: Ctena decussata; assembly: GCA_963989385.1. NCBI lineage: Eukaryota > Metazoa > Mollusca > Bivalvia > Lucinida > Lucinidae > Ctena > Ctena decussata. The sequence continues at coordinate 47,040,526 of OZ022498.1, read as the reverse complement.
TTCTTTTTCACTGCACATTGTCTGATGGTGCTTTATATTTGTACAAACTTTCATGAAGAAATCTTAAACGGTTTTTGAGATATGGAGCGGACACGAAGATTATATGAAATTACCTCCGAAAAATACAAAGGGAAATAATTCCGTCAAAACTGAAAGTAGGGTAATGGTTCTTTTTCTCTGCACATCGTCTGATGGTGCTTTATATTTGTACACACTTTCATGAAGAAATCTTAAACGGTTTTCAAGATATGGAGCGGACACGAAGCTTATTATGAAATTACCTTTGAAAAATACAAAGGGAAATAATTCCGTAAAAAATAAAAGTAGGGTAATGGTTCTTTTTCTCTGCACATCGTCTCATAGTGCCTTATATTTGTACAAACTTTCATGTAGAAATCTTAAACGGTTATCGAGATATGAAGCGGACACGAAGATTATATGAAATTACCTACGAAAAATACAAAGGGAAATAATTCCGTCAAAACTGAAAGTAGGGTAATGGTTCTTTTTCTCTGCACATCGTCTGATGGTGCTTTATATTTGTACAAACTTTCATGATGAAATCTTATACGGTTTTCTAGATATGGAGCGGACACGAAATGTTACCTTTTGACCTTTGACTTCTAAGTGTGACCTTGACCTTTGTCGGACATCGTTGAAATACGTGTTCTGCACATCGTCTCGTTAAGGCAAACATTTGACCCAAGTTTCAAAAAAATCCTTCAAGGGGTTGAGGAGATATGGAGCGGACACGAAAAGTTTACGGACGGACGGACAGACAGACGGACAGACCGACGGAAGGACGGACGGACGGAGGCCACGACATAATACGACCCGTCTTTGACGGGCGTATAAAAAGTCTGTAACTTACTATAGCTGCTACATGTGCGTGTCATCATGAAGTTTTCCATCTTAACATGGGTGGCTAGTTTCGATGTATACTACATAGTGTTAACAGCGCATTCTTTTAAGGCAGATTCTTGTTTTGTTTGTTTTGTTTGCTATGAGAACTGTAAGCCACCATAGGCTTATGACAGTAAAAATGAGCCGCGACACGAGAAAACCAACAAAGTGGTTGTGCGCCGAGCGCAGACTCATATCAGCCTCGGCATCCGACTAGTCTGATAAGACTCTTCGCTAAGCACTTAAAGGATATCTAAGGGTCCAAGCTACCTCCATGCGGACAGCAAAGACTCTGATCAGACTGGGTGGATGCCCAGGCCGATCTGAGTCTGCGCTGGGCGCACAGCCACATTGTTGGTTTTGTCGTGTCGCGGCTCATTTATTATGAATTTCACCAGAACAAACAAACGTGCTTAAAAAAAAACTGAACATAGCGGTTCCGTCAACAGTACCATTTAAAGGGAAATCACCTCAATGTTCATGTGCATAGATTTTGACGCAGCGTCATTGTTTCCTGCCATGGTTATCATGACGTCGTTTGCCGTAACGCTAAAACGTTTACGTCACTTTCGAAGACAACATTGCGCCTGAAAGGACGCAATGTTGAAACCAACGTATGAGTTTTTGCGACAGAAAAATGATAAATAAATAAACCTGGCCCAAAAAATGACGAAAATGGGGCTGATGAATTTTATACGAAAAAAAGAACGCCAACTGTTTTGGGGTAGTGTGTAAAATTTTAGGAATTATCTGTCAGGTAAAGAGAGGAAGTGAAAACTGCAAGTGCGTTTTGACTCTCGTAATTACTTTATGCATGCATAAAAACAAATAAGGACTTAGTACCCTTGGCTTGAGTCATGAAATACCTATGCAAACAGTGAAAGCGGAGATCAGACTGAGCAAATGCACAGGCTAATAGCTTTAACTGTTAGGTCATGTCATTAAGGTACGTTCCCACAATGCGCAGGCTGATCTCAGCATCTACTGTTAGATTTTTTCTGCAGACGGAGAGAGCCTTTCGAAGGGAAGTAACTCAGTCTTCAAGCCTGCTAGACCTTCCTCATGCAGCCTGAAAATTACGCAGTTCCCAACACAAACATATAATAAAATTATTCGACCATAACCCCAAAGTCACATTCACATTTATAGACCATGAAGATAAGCCCTGCAAAGTTTCAGAACGATTCTGAGCGTAGCTACATGTAGTCGGCGAAACTCTTGTCTTTCACTATTTGTCATAGACTTTCTACAGGATTCATAGATTGACGATGCGAACGGGAAAAAATATCAGGCTGCGCATCCTCGAAAATTGGTCTTAGCACTAATGATAAATTGAAATCATTCACCACGGACCGAGCTTTGCCGATGTTTCTGTGAAAATACATACCGGGCAGTGGCCGGGTCCTATATACAGTGTTCGCATATGAGCTTGTTCATCAGATATAAATGGGATATAATTAAGACCCTGAAAAAAGTTCGAATATTCTATGAGAAACAACAATGAGCATGCTGCCTTGTTTCTGTCCTTGGAATTTCTTTCATTAATGTGTTGTCTACATACGAGAAAACTTTAAAGGCGACAGTTTAATATAGACCATATGTTTCAAGACATAAGGACATTAATTGCTGAAAATGAATAGGGAATTACATTACATTGCTATAAACAAGCATCGAAAGGTAAGGGCGTTATCAATATGGCCGTTAATGGTGCCAAATAGAAAGCGACGTCAACGCATAAAACATTGACGTCAACGCGCTTATATGAAAACCGCACGAAACAAAAGTGGTTTTCCTTCCATAACTCGTATATTTGGCCGATGACCTATATTTTTTATTTGCTTATTTGCACGGGGTAGATCATCCCTTTACTATATCAAAAGTAAATAAAAATTTCAATTGTGGAAATTTTTACATTGAAGAAATTCCACTTTTTTACCAATAATGGAAAATGGCGGGAAATTAAAAACTGAAAATAACCTATATAATGAGGCATACGACGATGACACTTTTGATGTTCAAACAAAGAGACAAGAAAGAGGTGTTAATTAATCTTTATTTCGAAACGATTGGTCATCTATTTTCTCGGATAAAGTCTTCGTAATAGACATAGAAATGCTTCACACAGGCATATAGATGGCGCTGCATTATCTCAAGAAGTAGTACGGTGACCCCACTTTTTTATTTCATTTTTTCACCCAGCAAATAATATTCTATCACTGTATGAAGTTTCAACAAAAACTCAATTGCAGATTTTATAGGGTGATTTCCCTTTAAGTCGAATTATACAAGCAAACTGACTCATTAAGCAACATGTATTTGAAATTGACTGTTTGTATCTTTTTACCGTTAAGAGAATAGTAAAAACGTCAAATTTACATTATGTGTTTTTACCGTTAAGAGACTATCACAAACGGTTTACAGTGTGTATATTTTATCTTATATATTTGGATTTATAAAATGTTTGATGTTGTGTTCTACAGGTTTACTCACTGTCGTGAAAATAAACCTGATGTACCGAAGGACTTCTATTTCCGAATACATATACTGACACAAACAAGAAACGTCCGCTTGACATTTGTGTATGTTTATTCCAAAGACATGCAGATATTTCATTTAATTGTTTCGTTTAAATAATGTCGATCATTTAGCTATGATATGCACCAAACAAAAATCCATTCGATGAACAATAGCGCCAATGACAACGCCGGAAACCCCAGTACCCAAATTTCGAAAGTCACAAAATCAATATTTCGTGCGTTCTTCATGTTTTAAAGATCGCAGCACATCCCAGCATCACTGAGCAGACATGCTGCTGAGATTCTATGAGTGCTAGATGCATTCTACACTGTCATCATCACTGGCATAAATATGTAACGTAAAGTGACGTCACAAAGCGTCGATCATGACTATGTTTAGATACATGCAGACAGTACCTCTTTGGTCCATTCGATTGGAAGCCATTGGCATACAACTACTACACATTTCATTTCTAATCATCGATATCATTGGAACTTGCATAATTCAACTTGCAAAAGGTTGGTTGCAAAAATTACCCGGTTACTTTCCTGTAAGAGATTGGGTGATAAAAACCGAACTTTAGTGAACTCGGATTTTAGATTTTAGCCTTAATTTTGGTTTTCTAATGCATGTTGTCATTGTCGTACACAAGAATAGCCAATTAAAACAAAAACGGCGTCAAAATGATGAGCGGCTATGGAAATATGGAAGTTCTAAAATCGTTATTAATTTAATTCAAAGGGAGATAATCTCATTAACAGAAGACTTCAGGCTGCTTCATCATTCATTTAATCAGCTGCTTTTGTCTTTTAAAAGTTGTTTTATGTTTAATGACATTTCTGACCCTCATTTAACGCATAACGTTTCATGTTTTAGAGAATAACATGCTACTGAGGATGAAAAAGGCTGTTTTCCTATTAGGTTCGATAACCCTAGTGGTTATGGACAAAAATTAAAAATGTTGCAGTTTTATGTGTGTCAGACGTTCTGAAAACATTTTGTTTTACTTCGTTTGGCTGACAACTTTACTGGTTCATAAGATACAGAGCCTTATAAAACGGACGTTTATTTTTTGTGTCAGTATATTTCTCATGTCGTATTTCTCATTATTTTTGCATTTATATATACATGTAGTATACATTATCGCGCGTAAAGGCGCACCAAAAGATAAAATTTAATGATAATTTCCCGATAGAATCGGACGGGATGACGTCACAGCCCATAGCAACGAGCATCGGAGGTGAAAACAAACATCGTAGCAACCGCTATTTGTGTTAAGTTTTCCTATATTTTTCTCTATTTATAGTTCAGAATAATCTCTGATATCCCAATTAAACTTTTTCTTACGACGAATAAAACATAGAAAATGTTTGCCAGATGCAATTTTGTCACGAATCAAATAAAAACATTGGATTTTCCATATCCGTGGAATACACTAGTTGACTAGAACTTGGTTCTCCTATTTAGCATCGTTTTATTATTTATATTCCTATTTTTTCTGACATTATCTTTTTCATTTTTGCTATATGTTCATTTATCTGGTATTCAGCGAAAGTAGGAATGGAAAGTACAGCAAAGATTAGAAAGTAAAATACCCGATATGTGATACTATGCGAGTATGGAATACACAAGGTGTCACTTGTCAAAAGTTGACACTTTCTTAGCAATGGCAGACGTTTTTTTTTCAAATATCTAGACGTAATATATACCCATTGAATCGAAGACAAAGCAAACAGTGTTTTCATCATTAAAATTGATCAAGAAATAAAAATTTACACTAGATCTACTTTGAAACAAGAGGGTCAGGAAATTCATTGATCAAATATCAAAAATTCTATCTATCTCTTAATATACTCGTAATATTTAGCAATAATGTCGTTTTGTGCGGTGCTAAATTTAGAATTTAAGATTCCCAATAAAAATATTCCATCAAAATTATTTACAAGAGGCAAATCAGAGGCATGCGAAAACACATACTGTATTTACCTCTAGGTACAACCTCGCAAAATCACCTTCAGTGAAGGTTACTGTTTTTTAGAAACACCAATGCTTAATTGCCTCTAAAACCATATTGCAACTTTCAAAGTGTTATTTTATAGTTTTTATGCTAAATTCACAGCTGCAGCTAATATTTGGCGATACAATCTATCATCATGGACACTTTTACACGGTTTGTTTTAAGAATCAAATTTAAGGTCTTGCTGCCTGAAATCGTTCCAAAGTGTAGTTTGTTCCCTAAGGTATATTGAGCCAATACACATCCTCGCTAGTCGGCAACTTGTGTTCCGTTACTGTACTGTTATAGTCCAATAGATTTATTTGCACTGAAATCGCAAAAATGCGCAAATGTGTAGAATTCTAAATTTACGCTCAGTTTCACTTGTTGGGGATGACCGAGAGAATCTACCGTGGTCTCATCCAGAAAACACGGAGATACGACCTCAAAAAATGACCTATTTTCAAGAGGTCACCTAAGTTGACCTAACACCCCAAAAGAGCCGAATTTGTCAAAAAAAAAAAAAAAAAATAACAAAGATCTAATTTTTTAATTTATTGTTGTTTATTTCCACCAAAAATATTTGGAAAGGACGGATTTAATGATATTTAATAAATTAAAATCAGGGTACTCTTTAGACTCAGAGGTCGACAGACCACGGGAGAAATGTGTCAGAATCAAGGCGATAAAATAAATACTCAATTGAAATTGTTAATAAAATACATATCAGATATGAAATGCTGAATTATCTGCCTTCTAATACATTAAATAAAAATATTTTATGAGCATGTTTCTTATAATATGCCATTTATTTAAGCATTGTTTGTATGGTGGTCAATCGCAACTGCCGTAAACAAAATGGCGGACTATCGATTGCTTTCACCTCCGGCTGTGGTTGCTATGGGTTACGCTCGAAGTTCCCGGATGAGCCGTCCCACTCTATGCTTCAGTATAGCTCCGCTTGGCGCGGAGTGTTAAAGTTGTCACTTCCTGGTGATAAGGCCCAGACGCCTTGAAGAGAAAGACGTCAATTTTTTTTATTTTTTGGGTTTTACAGGGTGGGTAAATGTTCCTGGATATTGTGCAATAGAAGGAGTGGTGAGAGTTGACACTTTGGTCAGGCTGTTGTTTAATATATTTGAAAAGGATAAAAAGTGCTCTCAAAACAGGTTTTTACCGGCGTACTCGTTGTTTAATATATATTTGTAAAGGGTAAAAAGTGCTCTCAAAGCAGGTATTTACCGGAGATGTTCAAAGTTTTGCCTCCCCATTTCTTAAAAAAAAAAAAAAAAAAAAAAAATCAAGTTTTATTTTATTTTATGCACTCCACCCACAAAGTTTGCATGTGGAAACCTTTAAATTCTACATCGAACGATTTTCATCTATTGAATATTAAACCCAACCCTACAAAAATCACTGATTGCTTGAATTGGGTTTAACGGCCCTTTGAGACAGTATTTCAGTCTATTTCGGGCCGTCTCCCAGACACAGGGAGAAAGAAGAGAAATGATAGAGCAGAGACAAAAATGTCCAAACAACCCCCATGGTTTTACAGGGTGGGTAAATGTTCCTGGATATTGTGCAATAGAAGGAGTGGTGAGAGTTGACACTTTGGTCAGGCTGTTGTTTAATATATTTGAAAAGGATAAAAAGTGCTCTCAAAACAGGTTTTTACCGGCGTACTCGTTGTTTAATATATATTTGTAAAGGGTAAAAAGTGCTCTCAAAGCAGGTATTTACCGGAGATGTTCAAAGTTTTGCCTCCCCATTTCTTAAAAAAAAAAAAAAAAAAAAAAAAAAAAAATCAAGTTTTATTTTATTTTATGCACTCCACCCACAAAGTTTGCATGTGGAAACCTTTAAATTCTACATCGAACGATTTTCATCTATTGAATATTAAACCCAACCCTACAAAAATCACTGATTGCTTGAATTGGGTTTAACGGCCCTTTGAGACAGTATTTCAGTCTATTTCGGGCCGTCTCCCAGACACAGGGAGAAAGAAGAGAAATGATAGAGCAGAGACAAAAATGTCCAAACAACCCCCATATGCACCTACTGCAAGCACAGTAGGCCCTTGCCCTACAATATTCCAGATAAGAAGGACGCCCCGGCACTGGAAGTTATACTCAGCCATATCTCACTGCCCGACCACCCCCACAAGAGTCACTGTACTCAAACGTTGGAACAGGTAGTCCTAACACATTTTGTACGTTTTCATTATCTTACCGAGCCGTCTTCCAGAGAACTGGGAGAACAAAGGTGAAGATTTGATGCCCAAAGTAAAAAGCCTCATCCTGCACCCACTGTAAGCACAGCAGGCCTTTGCCTGCCTTCGGCTAATATCAGTAGGACGCCCCATTGTCGCAAGACTCACGGCATCCGCGACCAACTAACCATCATCTGGTATGTTGTTTTGAGTTCAACGACATATTTTTAGGTAGTTTCAGACTCTATCATGTCTATAGAGCCGATTCCCAGAGGGAGAGAGATCAGAAAGCCAGGATAGACGAGAGAATAAATAAAATAAAAGATATTCTGCAACTCCTGCAAGGACAGCGAAATTCGGTTATGAGGGCGAGAGAAAGTATATCACATATGTATAGGTGTGGTACAACGAAATCCCACCCTCGAGGTCAGAACAGTTCTGACAAAAGTTCTGGGGCTCGGGTGGGATTTTCTTGTCCCATACGCATACATACGAGTGAGTGAGTGAGTGAGTGAGTGAACTAGTGCTTGACGTCCCACCAACAACTAGGTCATACGGAGACGGGACCTCGGTTTAAAGTCTCGTCCGAAATACCGGAGAAGCGGGGATCGATATTGCGATCCCGTGAATTGGTAGCCCATCGTGTTATCCACTACACTACCGCCGCTTCTAAATACATATGAGCCGCGACACGAGAAAACCAATAAAGTGGTTGTGCGCCCCGCGCAGACTCAGGTCAGCATGGACATCTGCCCAGTCTGATCCGTCTTTTCGCTAAGCGCTTAAAGGGAAGCTAAGGGTCTAAGCTACCTCCATGCGGACAGCGAAGATTCTGATCAGGCTGGGCGGATGCCCAGGCTGATTTGAGTCTGCGCTGGTCGCACAACCACTTCGTGGGTTTTGTCGTGTCGCGGCTCAATTATTATGAATGATACTCGTACCTATAAAGCTTACATGGAACTACTTGCGGAGAGAACGGTATGTGAATAAAGCGTTCGATTTTTCACGTAGACGGACCAGCATGGAATAGCTGTTCAGCAACTGCACGACGTCTTGTCTTCCAAAAAACTGAGTAGTGCTTAGAATTGCTTATCAGTCAGTCGAAAATAATTTTTCCAAAAACTCCGAACTTAAATCCAGTTTCCTCCCTACTCCTGGTATACATGTATCAAGAGGTGCCGAACACACTTTGCACTTAAACCGACCATTTTCGTTTCCCCTGTTGGACGGACACGGATGACGTACACATGGAATTCCGGCCTAACGCTTCATGTGCCATAGGAGCGTTATGCAGAAGTGGCTCTACGGGGCATAACATAAATAATAAAGTCTGCGGGTGTATGGATATCCCATTAGCCAATAAATAAAACAATCTGGACGTTTTTATGATGCTGCATATTTACGGCAAAAAAGCTCTTATTTATTTCCCTAAAAAACAAGTAAACATATGTTGCTATTTGTTTATTTAGCAGAACAAATTGTTTTCAGATAAACAACTTCAAATGATAATAAGAAAATGCAGAAAAACAATAAAACAAGAAAGAACAGCTTAATTATAATGCGTTACTGTTTACATCCATCAACATTGAAATATTCCACTTGACAAGTAATTGTTTAAACCAATCGAGCTTTTCAGAAAATAAATTTAAATTAGAATAATAGCATAATGCATACCGTCTTTTTAAATTATATCATAGCTATGTGTAAGTCTATGAGACGCCGTTCCCCTTTTGTGATATCATAAAATCGATTTTGTGATATCAATATTTCGAATATGTGATATCACATTATTTGTTAGTATCACTTATTATCATGTGATATCACTAATCCATTTTGCTCAATTTTTGCATTTGGTTAATTAAAGGTGAGATAATCCACAGCATTGCGTCAGAATATACTTGTATTCCCAAGCGATAAGAAATCTGATGTTTCTACGAGACATATCAGTCCCTAGAAAATTGTAGTGTCCAGTCAATAATACTTGAAGGCACAGTCAAGAAGCGCTGCAGTTGAAGGCAGCATACAATAGGGCCTGTGTTGTGATATTGGAGCAGGCGTCACTTGTTTGCAGTTGTAGGTAGACTAGTAAAGGCTCAATTTTACAAGTATTAGCTTTCACAGAGAACTAGGTCAACGCCTAGCATAGAATAATTGTGGATGTACTTATTCCGGGCAATGCCATAATACATATTTCTCGAATAATTTCCCCGGGAAACGTGTCAAAGAAAGCAGCAGAGGTACATAGTAACAGGGCGGAAAACTACAGAATATTTCAGATGCGGTGTTAACTCTTTTAGTACCAGAGACGAAAATAGCTTAATTTTCAAACAGCGTAGATCCTGATTAGGCGGCTCAGCCTCATTTGGATCTACACTGTTTTCCCTCTAGTCTTTGACTTCTCAATATAAAATGTCTTGGACAAGGCATTTTTTTAATTTTTGGAGACGTAAATTTTGTCGTCTGCTTTTTTTGGTGCTTAAAGAGTTAAAATTACATAGCAGGCAAATCGGTACACTTCGTTTCGCATTCAATTATACCGCGCTCTATTCGTGCAGATGACATTGAACGGCAGTCTGACATATGGCATCATAGACTCAAATTGTTTCTTTAGCGTGTTCAGAAAGGTAAATCATGAGTTTTCAAATGGGCCTCTGTATCCACCACTAACAACAATAATTATTTTCAAGGTAGTTTATTAAAAAATGACAGTGTTTCAAAAACTCGTGAGTGTATACTTTGTGGTGATACGTTCATCTAAAAGCTAAGACATTAATTTCAGGGGAAAAAAGGGCACTTTTCCTGGGTTTGACACACATTTACACTATTTCTGAATTGCCCCTCCTAACTGAATAGTACAATACAAGTGTTGAAAGGTGGAAGTACAGTACATTATATTACTGTGTGGTGCTCTCAAAAAACGACGACAACAAAGAATGCACTTGAAATTAATTTTGACAGTGTATAGGAGGACGGTGAAGTTGGTTTGCTTTTCGTTTTTCGTTTTTCGCTTTTCGTTTTTCGCTTTTCGTTATTCGTTTTTCGTTTTTCGCTTTTCGTTATTCGTTTTTCGCTTTTCGTTTTTCGCTTTTCGTTTTTCGTTTTTCGCTTTTCGTTATTCGTTTTTCGCTTTTCGTTTTTCGCTTTTCATTTTTCGCTTTTCGTTTTTCGATTAACGCTGTTTTGTTTTTCGCTTTTCGCTTTTCGTTTTTTGTTTACGTTTTTTTTTGTTTTGTTTTTTTGTTTTTCGCTTTTCGCATTTCGTTTTTCGACATTCAAATTCTATTTTGACCTTCGTATTGAAGTTTAATAACGAATTTTGAGATTGGAAATACTATTTTGATATTCGCACTTGAGCAGAATATCGAAATTTTAAATTCAAAATCCTATTTTCACATTCGAAATGAAGCCAAATATGGTATTTTGACATTCGATATCCTATTTTGACATTCGCTCTGAAGCTTAAAATGGTATTTTGAAATTCAAAATCCTATTTTGACATTCGAATTCAGGCCGAATATGGTATTTTGATATTCGATATCTTATTTTGACTTCCGCACTGAAGCCGAATATCGAATTTTGATATTCGAAATCCTATTTTGACATTCGAACTGAAGCCAAATATGCTATTTTGACATTCAATATCGTATTCTAACAACAGCACTGAAGCCAAAAATGGTATTTTGACATTCGAAATCCTATTTTGACATTCGAATTCAGGCTGGATATGGTATTTTGACATTCGAAATCCTATTTTGACATTCGAATTCGGCCGAATATGTTTTTTTTGATATTCGAAATCCTATTTTGACATTCGAACTGAAACCGAATATCGAATTTTGATAATCGAAATCCCATTTTGACATTCGATCTGAAGACGAATATGGTATTCTGAGATTCGAAATCCTATTTTAACATTCGCACTGAAGCCAAATATGGTATTTTGACATTCGAAATCCTATTTTGACATTCGCACTCAAGCGAAATATGGTATTTTGACATTCGAAATCCTATTTTGACATTCGCACTGAATCTTAAAATGGTATTTTGACATTCGCAATCCTATTTTGACATTCGAATTCAGGCCGAATATGGTACTTTGATATTCGAAATCCTATTTTGACATTCGAACTGAAACCGAATATCGAATTTTGATATTCGAAATCCCATTTTGACATTCGATCTGAAGACGAATATGGTATTTTGACATTCGAAATCCTATTTTAACATTCGCAATGAAGCTAAATATGGTATTTTGACATTCGATATCCTATTTTGACATTCGAACTGAAGCTTAAAATGGTATTTTGACATTCAAAATCCTATTTTGACATTCGAATTCAGGCCGAATATGGTATTTTGATATTCGATATCCAATTTTGACATTCGCACTGAAGCCGAATATTGAATTTTGACATACGAAATCCCATTTCGACATTCGAACTGAATGAAAATATGGTATTTCTATATTCGAAATCCTATTTGACATTCGAACTGAAACCGAATATCGAATTTTGATATTCGAAATCCCATTTTGACATTCGATCTGAAGACGAATATGGTATTTTGACATTCGAAATCCTATTTTAACATTCGCACTGGAGCCAAATATGGTATTTTGACATTCGAAATCCTATTTTGACATTCGCACTAAAGACGAATATGGTATTTTGACATTCGAAATCCTATTTTAACATTCGCACTGAAGCCAAATAAGGTATTTTGATATTCGAAATCCTATTTTGACATTCGCACTCAAGCGAAATATGGTATTTTGACATTCGAAATCCTATTTTGACATTCGCACTGAATCTTAAAATGGTATTTTGACATTCGAAAACCTATTTTGACATTCGAATTCAGGCCGAATATGGTATTTTGATATTCGAAATCCTATTTTGACATTCGAACTGAAACCGAATATCGAATTTTGATATTCGAAATCCCATTTTGACATTCGAACTGAAGACGAATATGGTATTTTGACATTCGAAATCCTATTTTAACATTCGCACTGAAGCTAAATATGGTATTTTGACATTCGATATCCTATTTTGACATTCGAACTGAAGCTTAAAATGGTATTTTGACATTCAAAATCCTATTTTGACATTCGAATTCAGGCCGAATATGGTATTTTGATATTCGATATCCAATTTTGACATTCGCACTGAAGCCGAATATTGAATTTTGACATACGAAATCCCATTTCGACATTCGAACTGAATGAAAATATGGTATTTCTATATTCGAAATCCTATTTTGACATTCGAACTGAAACCGAATATCGAATTTTGATATTCGAAATCCCATTTTGACATTCGATCTGAAGACGAATATGGTATTTTGACATTCGAAATCCTATTTTGACATTCGCACTGGAGCCAAATATGGTATTTTGACATTCGAAATCCTATTTTGACATTCGCACTTAAGACGAATATGGTATTTTGACATTCGAAATCCTATTTTAACATTCGCACTGAAGCCAAATAAGGTATTTTGATATTCGCAATCCTATTTTGACATTCGCACTCAAGCGAAATATGGTATTTTGACATTCGAAATCCTATTTTGACATTCGCACTGAATCTTAAAATGGTATTTTGACATTCGAAATCCTATTTTGACATTCGAATTCAGGCCGAATATGGTATTTTGATATTCGAAATCCTATTTTGACATTCGAACTGAAACCGAATATCGAATTTTGAAATTTGAAATCCTATTTTGACATTCGAACTGAAGACGAATATGGTATTTTGACATTCGAAATCCTATTTTAACATTCGCACTGAAGCTAAATATGGTATTTTGACATTCGATATCCTATTTTGACATTCGAACTGAAGCTTAAAATGGTATTTTGACATTCAAAATCCTATTTTGACATTCGAATTCAGGCCGAATATGGTATTTTGATATTCGATATCCAATTTTGACATTCGCACTGAAGCCGAATATTGAATTTTGACATACGAAATCCCATTTCGACATTCGAACTGAATGAAAATATGGTATTTCTATATTCGAAATTCTATTTTGACATTCGAACTGAAACCGAATATCGAATTTTGATATTCGAAATCCTATTTTGACATTCGCACTAAAGACGAATATGGTATTTTGACATTCGAAATCCTATTTTAACATTCGCACTGAAGCCAAATAAGGTATTTTGATATTCGAAATCCTATTTTGACATTCGCACTCAAGCGAAATATGGTATTTTGACATTCGAAATCCTATTTTGACATTCGCACTGAATCTTAAAATGGTATTTTGACATTCGAAAACCTATTTTGACATTCGAATTCAGGCCGAATATGGTATTTTGATATTCGAAATCCTATTTTGACATTCGAACTGAAACCGAATATCGAATTTTGATATTCGAAATCCCATTTTGACATTCGAACTGAAGACGAATATGGTATTTTGACATTCGAAATCCTATTTTAACATTCGCACTGAAGCTAAATATGGTATTTTGACATTCGATATCCTATTTTGACATTCGAACTGAAGCTTAAAATGGTATTTTGACATTCAAAATCCTATTTTGACATTCGAATTCAGGCCGAATATGGTATTTTGATATTCGATATCCAATTTTGACATTCGCACTGAAGCCGAATATTGAATTTTGACATACGAAATCCCATTTCGACATTCGAACTGAATGAAAATATGGTATTTCTATATTCGAAATCCTATTTGACATTCGAACTGAAACCGAATATCGAATTTTGATATTCGAAATCCCATTTTGACATTCGATCTGAAGACGAATATGGTATTTTGACATTCGAAATCCTATTTTAACATTTGCACTGGAGCCAAATATGGTATCTTGACATTCGAAATCCTATTTTGACATTCGCACTAAAGACGAATATGGTATTTTGATATTCGAAATCCTATTTTGACATTCGCACTGAAGCCAAATAAGGTATTTTGATATTCGAAATCCTATTTTGACATTCGCACTCAAGCGAAATATGGTATTTTGACATTCGAAATCCTTTTTTACATTCGCACTGAATCTTAAAATGGTATTTTGACATTCGAAATCCTATTTTGACATTCGAATTCAGGCCGAATATGGTATTTTGATATTCGAAGTCCTATTTTGACATTCGAACTGAAACCGAATATCGAATTTTGATATTCGGAATCCCATTATGACATTCGAACTGAAGACGAATATGGTATTTTGACATTCGAAATCCTATTTAGACATTCGAATTCAGGCCAAATATGGTATTTTGACATTCGAAATCCTATTTTGACATTCGCACTAAAGACGAATATGGTATTTTGACATTCGAAATCCTATTTTTACATTCGCACTGAAGCCAAATAAGGTATTTTGATATTCGATATCCTATTTTGACATTCTCACTGAACCCAAATATTGAATTTTGACATACGAAATCCTATTTCGGAATTCGAACTGAATCTTAAAATGGTATTTTGATATTCGAAATCCTATTTTGACATTCGAACTGAAACCGAATATCGAATTTTGATATTCGAAATCCCATTTTGACATTCGATCTGAAGACGCATATGGTATTTTGACATTCGAAATTCTATTTTAACATTCGCACTGAAGCCAAATATGGTATTTTGACATTCGAAATCCTGTGCTGACATTCGCACTAAAGCCGAATATGGTATTTTGACATTTGAACTAAAGCCGAATATGGTATTTGACATTCGAAATCCTATTTTGACATTCGCACTGAATCTTAAAATGGTATTTTGACATTCGAAATCCAATTTTGACATTCGCACTGAAGCCGAATATTGAATTTTGACATACGAAATCCCATTTCGACATTCGAACTGAAGAAAAATATGGTATTTTGACATTCGAAATCCTATTTTGACATTCGAACTGAAACCGAATATCGAATTTTGATCTTCGAAATCCTATTTTGACATTCGATCTGAAGACGAATATGGTATTTTGACATTCGAAATCCTATTTTAACATTCGCACTGAAGCCAAATATGGTATTTTGACATTCGAAATCCTATTTTGACATTCGCACTAAAGCCGAATATGGTATTTTGACATTCGAAATCCTATTTTGACATTCGCACTGAATCTTAAAATGGTATTTTGACATTCGAAATCCTATTTTGACATTCTAATTCAGGCCTAATATGGTATTTTGATATTCGAAATCCTATTTTGACATTCGAACTGAAACCGAATATCGAATTTTGATATTCGAAATCCCATTTTGACATTCGAACTGAAGACGAATATGGTATTTTGACATTCGAAATCCTATTTTAACATTCGCACTGAAGTTAAATATGGTATTTTGACATTCGATATCCTATTTTGACATTCGAACTGAAGCTTAAAATGGTATTTTGACATTCAAAATCCTATTTTGACATTCGAATTCAGGCCGAATATGGTATTTTGATATTCGATATCCTATTTTAACATTCGCACTGAAGCCGAATATTGAATTATGACATACGAAATCCCATTTCGACATTCGAACTGAAGAAAAATATGGTATTTTGACATTCGAAATCCTATTTTGACTTTCGAACTGAAACCGAATATCGAATTTTGATATTCGAAATCCCATTTTGACATTCGATCTGAAGACGAATATGGTATTTTGACATTCGAAGTCCTATTTTAACATTCGCACTGAAGCCAAATATGGTATTTTGACATTCGAAATCCTATTTTGACATTCGCACTCAAGCGAAATATGGTATTTTGACATTCGAAATCCTATTTTGACATTCGAACTGAAGACGAATATGGTATTTTGACATTCGAAATCCTATTTTAACATTCGCACTGAAGCTAAATATGGTATTTTGACATTCGATATCCTATTTTGACATTCGAACTGAAGCTTAAAATGGTATTTTGACATTCAAAATCCTATTTTGACATTCGAATTCAGGCCGAATATGGTATTTTGATATTCGATATCCAATTTTGACATTCGTACTGAAGCCGAATATTGAATTTTGACATACGAAATCCCATTTCGACATTCGAACTGAATGAAAATATGGTATTTCTATATTCGAAATCCTATTTTGACATTCGAACTGAAACCGAATATCGAATTTTGATATTCGAAATCCTATTTTGACCTTCGCACTAAAGACGAATATGGTATTTTGACATTCGAAATCCTATTTTAACATTTGCACTGAAGCCAAATTAGGTATTTTGATATTCGAAATCCTATTTTGACTTTCGCACTCAAGCGAAATATGGTATTTTGACATTCGAAATCCTATTTTGACATTCGCACTGAATCTTAAAATGGTATTTTGACATTCGAAATCCTATTTTGACATTCGAATTCAGGCCGAATATGGTATTTTGATATTCGAAATCCTATTTTGACATTCGAACTGAAACCGAATATCGTTTTTGATATTCGAAATCCCATTTTGACATTCGAACTGACGAATATGGTATTTTGACATTCGAAATCCTATTTTAACATTCGCACTGAAGCTAAATATGGTATTTTGACATTCGATATCCTATTTTGACATTCGAACTGAAGCTTAAAATGGTATTTTGACATTCAAAATCCTATTTTGACATTCGAATTCAGGCCGAATATGGTATTTTGATATTCGATATCCAATTTTGACATTCGCACTGAAGCCGAATATTGAATTTTGACATACGAAATCCCATTTTGACATTCGAGCTGAAGACGAATATGGTATTTTGACATTCGAAATCCTATTTTAACATTCGCACTGAAGCTAAATATGGTATTTTGACATTCGATATCCTATTTTGACATTCGAACTGAAGCTTAAAATGGTATTTTGACATTCAAAATCCTATTTTGACATTCGAATTCAGGCCGAATATGGTATTTTGATATTCGATATCCAATTTTGACATTCGCACTGAAGCCGAATATTGAATTTTGAAATACGAAATCCCATTTCGACATTCGAACTGAATGAAAATATGGTATTTCTATATTCGAAATCCTATTTTGACATTCGAACTGAAACCGAATATCGAATTTTGATATTCGAAATCCCATTTTGACATTCGATCTGAAGACGAATATGGTATTTTGACATTCGAAATCCTATTTTAACATTCGCCTTGGAGCCAAATATGGTATTTTGACATTCGAAATCCTATTTTGACATTCGCACTAAAGACGAATATGGTATTTTGATATTCGAAATCCTATTTTGACATTCGCACTGAAGCCAAATAAGGTATTTTGATATTCGAAATCCTATTTTGATATTTGCACTCAAGCGAAATATGGTATTTTGACATTCGAAATCCTTTTTGACATTCGCACTGAATCTTAAAATGGTATTTTGACATTCGAAATCCTATTTTGACATTCGAATTCAGGCCGAATATGGTATTTTGATATTCGAAATCCTATTTTGACATTCGAACTGAAACCGAATATCGAATTTTGATATTCGAAATCCCATTTTAACATTCGAACTGAAGACGAATATGGTATTTTGACATTCGAAATCCTATTTTGACATTCGAATTCAGGCCAAATATGGTATTTTGACATTCGAAATGCTATTTTGACATTCGCACTAAAGACGAATATGGTATTTTGACATTCGAAATCCTATTTTAACATTCGCACTGAAGCCAAATAAGGTATTTTGATATTCGATATCCTATTTTGACATTCTCACTGAAGCAGAATATTGAATTTTGACATACGAAATCCTATTTCGGAATTCGAACTGAATCTTAAAATGGTATTTTGATATTCGAAATCCTATTTTGACATTCGAACTGAAACCAAATATCGAATTTTGATATTCGAAATCCCATTTTGACATTCGATCTGAAGATGAATATGGTATTTTGACATTCGAAATTCTATTTTAACATTCGCACTGAAGCCAAATATGGTATTTTGACATTCGAAATCCTATGCGGACATTCGCACTAAAGCCGAATATGGTATTTTGACATTTGAACTAAAGCCGAATATGGTATTTTGACATTCGAAATCCTATTTTGACATTCGCACTGAATCTTAAAATGGTATTTTGACATTCGAAATCCAATTTTGACATTCGCACTGAAGCCGAATATTGAATTTTGACATACGAAATCCCATTTCGACATTCGAACTGAAGAAAAATATGGTATTTTGACATTCGAAATCCTATTTTGACATTCGAACTGAAACCGAATATCGAATTTTGATCTTCGAAATCCCATTTTGACATTCGATCTGAAGACGAATATGGTATTTTGACATTCGAAATCCTTTTTTAACATTCGCACTGAAGCCAAATATGGTATTTTGACATTCGAAATCCTATTTTGACATTCGCACTAAAGCCGAATATGGTATTTTGACATTCGAAATCCTATGTTGACATTCGCACTGAATCTTAAAATGGTATTTTGACATTCGAAATCCTATTTTGACATTCTAATTCAGGCCTAATATGGTATTTTGATATTCGAAATCCTATTTTGACATTCGAACTGAAACCGAATATCGATTTTTGATATTCAAAATCCCATTTTGACATTCGAACTGAAGACGAATATGGTATTTTGACATTCGAAATCCTATTTTAACATTCGCACTGAAGCTAAATATGGTATTTTGACATTCGATATCCTATTTTGACATTCGAACTGAAGCTTAAAATGGTATTTTGACGTTCAAAATCCTATTTTGACATTCGAATTCAGGCCGAATATGGTATTATGACATACGAAATCCCATTTCGACATTCGAACTGAAGAAAAATATGGTATTTTGACATTCGAAATCCTATTTTGACTTTCGAACTGAAACCGAATATCGAATTTTGATATTCGAAATCCCATTTTGACATTCGATCTGAAGACGAATATGGTATTCTGACATTCGAAATCCTATTTTAACATTCGCACTGAAGCCAAATATGGTATTTTGACATTCGAAATCCTATTTTGACATTCGCACTCAAGCGAAATATGGTATTTTGACATTCGAAATCCTATTTTGACATTCGCACTGAATCTTAAAATGGTATTTTGACATTCAAAATCCTATTTTGACATTCGAATTCAGGCCGAATATGGTATTTTGATATTCGAAATCCTATTTTGACATTCGAACTGAAACCGAATATCGAATTTTGATATTCGAAATCCCATTTTGACATTCGAACTGAAGACGAATATGGTATTTTGACATTCGAAATCCTATTTTAACATTCGCACTGAAGCTAAATATGGTATTTTGACATTCGATATCCTATTTTGACATTCGAACCGAAGCTTAAAATGGTATTTTGACATTCAAAATCCTATTTTGACATTCGAATTCAGGCCGAATATGGTATTTTGATATTCGATATCCAATTTTGACATTCGCACTGAAGCCGAATATTGAATTTTGACATACGAAATCCCATTTCGACATTCGAACTGAATGAAAATATGGTATTTCTATATTCGAAATCCTATTTTGACATTCGAACTGAAACCGAATATCGAATTTTGATAATCGAATTCCCATTTTGACATTCGATCTGAAGACGAATATGGTATTTTGACATTCGAAATCCTATTTAAACATTCGCACTGGAGCCAAATATGATATTTTGACATTCGAAATCCTATTTTGACATTCGCACTAAAGACGAATATGGTATTTTGACATTCGAAATCCTATTTTAACATTCGCACTGAAGCCAAATAAGGTATTTTGATATTCGAAATCCTATTTTGACATTCGCACTCAAGCGAAATATGGTATTTTGACATTCGAAATCCTATTTTGACATTCGCACTGAATCTTAAAATGGTATTTTAACATTCGAAATCCTATTTGACATTCGAATTCAGGCCGAATATGGTATTTTGTTATTCGATATCCTATTTTGACATTCGAACTGAAACCGAATATCGCATTTTGATATTCGAAATCCCATTTTGACATTCGAACTGAAGACGAATATGGTATTTTGTTATTCGAAATCCTATTTTGCCATTCGCACTGAAGCTTAAAATGGTATTTTGACATTCAAAATCCTATTTTGACATTCGAATTCAGGCCGAATATGGTATTTTGATATTCGATATCCTATTTTGATTTTAACACTGACGCCGAATATCGAATTTTGATATTTGACATCCCATTCTGACATTCGAGCTGAAGACGAATATGGTATTTTGACATTCGAAATCCTATTTTGACATTCGCACTAAAGCCGAATATGGTATTTTGACATTCGAAATCATATTTTCACATTCGCACTGAATCTTAGAATGGTATTTTGACATTCGAAATTTTATTTTCACATTCGAATTCAGGCCGAATATGGTAATTTGATATTCGAAATCCTATTTTGACATTCGAACTGAAGACGAATATGCTATTTTGACATTCGAAATTCTATTTTAACATTCGCACTGAAGCTTTATATGGTATTTTGACATTCGATATCCTATTTTGACATTCGAATTCAGGCCGAATATGGTATTTTGATAATCGATATCCTATTTTGACATTCGCACTGAAGCCGAATATTGAATTTTGATATACGAAATCCCATTTTGACATTCGAACTGAAGACGAATATGGTATTTTGACATTCTAAATCCTGTTTTAACATTCGCACTGAAGCTTAAAATGGTATTTTGACATTCAAAATCCTATTTTGACATTCGAATTCAGGCCGAATATGGTATTTTGATATTCGATATCCTATTTTGACTTTCGCACTGACGCCGAATATCGAATTTTGATGTTTGACATCCCATTCTGACATTTGAACTGAAGACGAATATGGTATTTTGACATTCGAAATCCTATTTTGACATTCGCACTAAAGCCGAATATGGTATTTTGACATTCGAAATCCTATTTTGACATTCGCACTGAAGCTTAAAATGGTATTTTGACATTCGAAATCCTATTTTGACATTCGAATTCAGGCCGAATATGGTATTTTGATATTCGAAATCCTATTTTGACATTCGAACTGAAACCAATTTTCGAATTTTTATGTTCGAAATCCCATTTTGACATTCGAACTGAAGACGAATATGGTATTTTGACATTCGAAATCCTATTTTGACATTCGAATTCAGGCCGAATATGTTTTTTTGATGTCGAAATCCTATTTTGACATTCGAAATGAAACCGAATATCGAATTTTGATATTCGAAATCCCATTTTGACATTCGATCTGAAGACGAATATGGTATTTTGACATTCAAAATCCTATTTTAACATTCGCACTGAAGCTTAATATGGTATTTTGACATTCGATATCCTATTTTGACATTCGAGCTGAAGCTTAAAATGGTATTTTGACATTCAAAATCCTATTTTGACATTCGAATTCAGGCCGATTATGGTATTTTGATATTCGATATCCTATTTTGACATTCGCACTGAAGCCGAATATCGAATTTTGAAATTCGGAATCCCATTTTGACATTCAAACTGAAGACAAATATGGTATTTTGACATTCGAAATCCTATTTTGACATTCCAATTCAGGCCGAATATTGTATTTTGATATTCGAAACCCTATTTTGACTTTCGCACTGAAGCCGAAAATCGAATTTTGAAATTCGAATTTCTATTTTGACATTCGAACTGAAGCCCAATATGGTATTTTGACATTCGATATCCTATTTTGACATTCGAACCGAAGCTTAAAATGGTATTTTGACATTCAAAATCCTATTTTGACATTCGAATTCATGCCGAATATGGTATTTTGACATTCGATATCCGATTTTGACATTCGCAATGAACCCGAATATCGAATTTTGATATTCGAAATCCTATTTTGACATTCAAACTGAGGTCGAATATGGTATTTTGACATTCGAAATCCTATTTGAACATTCAAACTGAAGCCAAATATGCTATTTTCACATCCTAAATCGTATTCTAAGAATGACACAAAAGCTAAATGTGGTATTTTGACATTCGAAATCCTATTTTGACATTCGAATTCAGACTGAACACGGTATTTTGACATTCGAAATCCTATTTTGACATTCGAATTCAGGCCGAATATGTTATTTTGATATTCGATATCCTCTTTTGACTTTCCCGATGAAGCCGAATATCGAATATTTTTATTCGAAATTCTATTTTGACATTCGAAATGAAGCCGAATATTTCGATATTCGAACGGAATCCAAATATGGTATTTTGACATTTAAAATCGTATTTTGGCATCCGCACTGGAGCCAACTATCGTATTTTGATATTCAAAATCCTATTTTGACATTCAAACTGAGGCTGAATATGGTATTTTGACATTCGGAATCCTATCTTTACATTCGAACAGAAGCCAAATATGCATATTTTTTTTTGGATTAAAGTCACTTTTATCAAATATTATTATCTAAACTCTAATTCAAATGTATAGTTAGACCATGTCGGAGGTATTGCACGAAATATTTCATCAAATCATTTTGTTACTATTATAAAGGGAGTAAATCTTTAAGCTTCTGGTATCATGAAGGTATGGACAAAATACAAAATCAGGGCTGATTAAAAGCAAGTCAACAATTCTTTGAAGCAGAAAACTGGAGTTACCATTTTTGCACTCTGCACACATTCAGATCATCTAATGATGCTTTATATTTGTTACATGTTTTGTGAAAACGTCTTCAAAGGGTTTAAAGTTATGGAGGGACATAATTCTGTAAAAAATGAAGGTGTAGTTATGGTTCCTATTCTCTGCCCTTTTCTTATAAAAAAAATGATAAATAAAAGATCATGAAAATATATTTGTTTCAAAGCTATAGAGCGGACGTGATTTCTATCCTCAAATTTACAATGGGGCATAATTCTGTAAAAAATGTAAATGGAGTTACAGTTCTTATTTTGGACGATTTTAAAGATATAAAGCGGACATGATTTCTATCCTTAAAATAACAATGTACAAAGGGGCATTATCCTGTAAAAAAAGTAAATGGAGTCATGGTTCTTATTTTCCGCACATCGTCTGATGATGCCTTATATCTGTACAAAGTTTCATTAAAATTTCTTTGAGAGTTTTAAAATTATAGAGTACTAAATATTACAAAGGGTCATAATTCAGTAAAAATTTAAGGAAAGTTACGGTTCTTGTTCTCTGCACGTCGTCTGATGATGCTTTACAATTGTACCAAGTTTCGTGCGAATAACTCAAACGGTTTCAGAGTTACGGAGCGGACACGATATCATGGCACACGGACGGACAGACAGCAGACGGACAAGATGTTCTCTATAGGGGCCCTATAGTGAACATCTTGTCCGTCTGCTGTCTGTCCGTCCGTGTGCCATGATATCGTCAAGGGCTTCCGAAGACTTCGTCTGGCGGGGCCCTAAAATTACATCTGGCGTTTCTTTTCTTTTTTTTTTTTTTTTTTTTTTGCCAAGTATATATTCATAAAACCAGCAATAACGTTACAGTTTTCATGTATATATGACACAACGCGAGAAAACGTCCCTTCGTTGAAATTTCAAATTAACGAAAATTGGATGTTAATAGAGAAGCCGGTCTTCATTTTCGTGAATAATGAGGTGAAAGTTACGCATAAATTTCTTAAGCGTGAGTAGTATTCAAAAAGACCCAATACTGACTTGCAAATACTTTTGATTAATACAAAATCATTGCTTCAGTTGCAGGACAACATCCTTGTAGACGATCTGCCAAAGGTATTTTGGCTTTGCATGCGACTTTGTCGTTGCTATGCTAACAACAAGATCGTTGTAAAATACAGGAAAATTGAGGGTAGTATCACGTGACCGCGGATAAACCCCAACCCAAACATTTTCTATGCTCTTCCTTCATTTTCTCTAAAGACTGAAATCAAATATAATAAAAGGCCATCGGCCAAGTGTCACCCGACGTTTGAAATGTGTCACAAACTGCAGCCCTTTATTCAGTTTCAGAGTAACTATATGGCCAAAAACAGAAAATATGTGTATTACAGAACCTGGTCAGCAAATAATAACTGAAGCACAATTACTGGGCCTCTATGAAGTTATAAAATACTTAAGTTTAGAAAGGGGCATTTATGTGCAAAACCAGAAAATATGTGAATAACAGAACCTGGTAAGCAAATAATGATTGAAGCATAAGCAGAGACATATACCCCAATTACTGGGCCTCTATGAGGTTATAAAATACTTGAGTTCAGAACTGGGCGTATATGTGTAAAAACAGGCTACTGAAACTTTAGTCCCTTACAGAATGCCCAAAACATAAGACTGTATACCCAATAACAAAATAACAAGGGCCATAATCCTCCTAATATGAATCTGATGAAAAAGAACAATGCATTTATGAAAATTCAGCCCATTAATATGAATAGTTCTTGAGTTATCCCTTTACCTTTAAGTGAATGTCTATTATCTACGGAAGGGGAATAACTCTGTCACTAATAAATTTAGCATATCCTAACAATAATCAGAATACTCAATTTACCAAATGCTAATTGCATACCAAATTTCAGCTCTCTCGGTCAAACGGTTCAAAAGTTGGAAAAATACCAAAAACGACAAAGGGCCATAACTTTGTAAAATATAGGACAATTGAAATTCCAAAATCACATGCACATCTTCAGATCATGATGAAACAATTTCAAGTCAATCTGATAAAAGATGTGACAGGAGTTGCGGGGACAAGGTCTGAGTCAGCAAGGGCCGTAACTCCATTAAAAATGGCCGAAACAAAAAGAAAAAACCACATGCACATCTTCATATCATAAGAATACAATCTGTAAAATTTCAAATCAATCCGATGAAAGACGTAGGAGGAGTTGCGGGGAAAAGATTTCGGACGGACGGACGGACGGAAGGACGGACGGAAGGACGGAAAGACGGACGGACGGACTGACACACGGACGGACGAGGGTCATTTCTATAGTTATTTTGTTATTGGGTATACAGTCTTATGTTTTGGGCATTCTGTAAGGGACTAAAGATGCAACATTATTTGTAAAATGCATCTGATGTCACTTATCCAAGGGACGTGTTTTCGCGTTGAGGTTCGTAGATTGGATAAATGTGCAAGGAGTCCCGAAACCTTTTCCGGGGGTTTGTAAAGAAAGAAAAATTAACAAAAAGCCACGGATTGTGTGGAAACCATGCCACTGTTTAATGTATGAAAAGAAGAAAAATAATAGCATTTGTAGAGTTAAAGACTTCAATCGAAGGTAAAACCTCGAAAAATATGCCGTACTTTCTGCAACTAAAATCAAAACATGTAAAAAGCAAACATTAAAAGGGCCAGCAATGGCCCTTGCTGTAATCACACCGGTTAGGCGACAATGGCGATCGACCAGCCTCTTGTTTCTTTATGCCGTAATTTGGCAATCGTGGTTTTCGGCAATCGAAAACCGAAAACCACATTTTCGATTATATATATATGTCTTTTCCGATTGCCGAAAAACACATTTTCGATTGCCGAAAACCACATTTTCGATTGCCAAATTACGTAATTATCGATTGGCAAATTACGACATAAAGAAAATATATATCTTTTCCGATTGCCGAAAACCACATTTTTGATTTCCAATTTATGGCATAGAGAAACAAGAGGCCCACGGGCCACAAAGCTAACCAGGGGCCGAGTGCACAAAGCAAACGTAAGCCTACGCCCAACGTACGCCCGTCGTAAAAAGGTCGCAGAATTTTAATCCGTGTGCACAACCGAGGCGTATCGTAAATTAAGTCGTAAAACAGCTTCAAAACTCACAAGTCGCTTTGTGCGCTTGGATTAAAATACAGTCGCAGTACAGACTTAGTTGCGCCGACGTTCGTAAGCTACGCCGGCGTAGTTTACGCCTCCTTTGTGCACTCGGCCCCAGATCTGTAGCTCCAAGTTGGTACACGTATCATATTTGTACGAGGCTCAAATTTGCGGTTACATTTGTACAGGCCAATACAAAACATAAAACTTCAATGTTTCAGTCTGACAGTCTGTTAACTTGATAACAAAATACATAACTATTTTCCACATTTTGATTGGTATGGGAACAAAAAATAATACATTTCAAAGGATTTTTTGCTATTTTTCCCCTTTCGGTTAGCCATGGCAACTGATCAAGATGAGTAGTGTGCAGGTAAAAAACAGGGCTGATAGAAGACCACTCAAGGAATAATTCTGAAAACGTTAGAATAGAATATATGCAATGCCTTAGCAATGGGTTCATTTGTTTCATTTTAAGTTGCCATACCAACCATATCCTTTGAACAATGGCAATGGAAAACCAAAACAATCTGTAAAGGCTAATATAGTGAGAAAGTGTATAAAGTCTCTGCCTCATAGAGCATATAGTTTCTGAGGAGATGATTTAAGGCCTTTTTTTCTATTTTTGCATTTCGGTTTCCTAGGCAACAAATAAAGCTAAAAATGTGTTTATGAAACACTATGCCCCAAACCATATGCTTGCTTCTAAAGAAGGTTCATCCAATAATGCTTGTACCTTTGTACCGTAGGCTTCAATGCACTAAGTCGAAAAAGGGGCTTAACTCAGTCAAAAATTTAAGAAAAAATTCGAAAGATAATCAGGTCATCTACACCTTGGGCAATATCCTCCTTCAAAAAAGCATGATCCTAACATCAGGGGTTCTCAAGATATTTTGTTCACAAGGTTCCATAGGCTAACAATGCACTAAGTTAAACAAGACAGGCGGAAAAAAGAAAAACACTAATTCGCTTATTTTCCATACTGATCATGTGTATAAAGTTTCAAGTTCTTAGCTCTTCGTTCTTGACCGTATGTAAGGGTACCTTTGTACTATAGGCTTCAATGCACTAAGTCGAAAAAGGGGCTTAACTCGGCCAAAAATTTATGATTTTTTTTCAAAGTTAATCAGGTATCTACACCTTAGGCAATATTTTCCTGCAAAAAATCATGATCCTAGCACCAGGGCTTTTAAGATATTTTGTTCACAATGTTCCATAGGCTTACAATGCACAAAGTCGAAAAAGGGGCATAACTCGGTCAAAAATTCACAAATTGTTTTTCAAAAGTTAATCATTCATCTACGCATCAGCTCTAATAAGCTGGCACATTTTCAAGGCTCTAGCTAAAATACTTTTTGAGATATCTTGCTCACAAGGTTTCAGTTTGATTTTTTCTCAAGGGGCATAACTCCAAATAGGGAGACAACTCGGACAAGAAAAAAATACGTGTCACAAATTTCAAAACTCTAGCATGCACGGTTCCTAAGATATGGTATGTTTGACAGGTTCCATAGGCTTACAATGCACTAAGTTGAAAAGGGAGCATAACAAAGTAAAAAATTCTCGATTTTTTTCCAAAAGTTAAGCAGTTCATCTACTTATCGGTCGTAATAAGCTGGCAAAGTTTCAAGGCTCTAGCTAAAATACATTTTGAGATATCTTTTTGACAAGATTACAGTTCGATTTTTTACAGTTCGATTTTTTCTCAAGGGGCATAACAAAAAAGGAGACAACTCGGACAAGAAAAAAATACGTGTCAGCTATTTTTGATGATGAATCCATATGTGAAATTTCAAAACTCTAGCATGCACGAACGGACGGACGGACGGAAGTGCGGACAACCCAGATGCAGTATGTCCCCACAACTTCTTCGAAGTTGGGGGCATAATGATCAGTGGGCATAATATCATATGGCTTATAGAAGACTACTCAAAGAACATTGCTACAAAGTTTTGTCAAAATAGCTGCAATGGCTTGACAGTAGATGCAATCTTTTAATTTAACCAATAATAAGTCTACGGAAACTCTAAGTTGCAATAGCAACTAAACTAAAGAGTTGATTTTCATAAAAAAAACCCCACCAAATATTTAGACTTATATGATGAATATTTCTATACAGTGTCAGTGTCACAGATATCTAATTTGACTGACATGATGAGAAGTCAGATTCAAGGCTTTTTTTTAGAAAATTATGCCTTTTAATCATACAAATGATGAGCTTATTCAACAGTACGCTAGGATATAATGTTAAAAATATTAGAATATTCACTGAAATTAAAACAAGAAAATTGGTGGAACCAATGGATGCTCCCCAAATGCATGCAATAGAAAAACGATTTATTGTTCTTACACTCTGCATTTTTTCTCACTGCCGTCTATTAATATGTGCAATTTCATTTGATTCCCTTAAGAGATATGCTCAGTAGAAGCAGAAACACGAGGAAAATACAAAAGGAATTAACTTCAAACCTAATTTCGAGATGGTTGTGCAAGGGCGTAGCTACCTATACGGCAAATACGCAAGTGCGTATTGAAATTTTGTCAAAATTGACAAAATTTCAAAACACACCTGCATATTTGCATGCTGAATATTTATAAACTAGACAAGATTTCAATACCAATTACCAAAGTGGCTGAAATGCTAGCATTCCCTTCAAGAAGTAGAGAATAAAACATGGTTGTGCGTATTATGAAATTGCCCCTAGTTACGCCCCTGTTGTGGTTCTTGTGGTCTGCACTTCCTCTCATTGCCCTCTATCTATGTGTGAAATTTCATTCTCCTCAATACTTTCAGAGATATTATCTGGATATGCATACGACTGAGAAAAAACTAGAAGGGCAGTAACTCCAAAACTTTATGTTTCTTGTGCTCTGCACTTCCTATGTTCTGCACTTCCTATGATCGCCCTCCACAAATGTTTGCAGTTTCGTTTAGTCCTTTCAATACTTTTCGATATGCTCCGTACAAGCTAAATACTGAAAACATTAATGAAGGGAGCTAACTTCGTAATTACTTGAGACAAAATCATGGTTCTTTTGCTCTACACTCCCTCTCATTGCCTTGTATCAATGCGTGAAGTTTCATTCAGTTCCCTTATATAAATACATTGAACTAAGATAAATACTGAAAATTAAGACGGGAGCTAACTAGGTACATACTTATGTAGGGTTATGGTTCTTGTACTCTGAACTTTCTCTCTTATTGCACTCTATGAATGTGTGAAGTTTCATCACGTTCCCTTTAATACTTCCAAAGATATGGTCTGGACAAGCAAAATGCTGCAAAAATCATGAAGGGAGCTACCTCCGTAAATACTTATGACAGAGTTATTGTGTTCTGCACTTCCACTCATTGTTCCGTATCAATGTGTGTTTAGTTCCCATTTATACTTTCAGAGGTATGCTCCGGACAACCAAAATACTGGAAAAATAGGAAGGAAGCTACTTCGTAAATACTTAAGATAGTATAATGGTTCTTGCGCACGACACTGCTTCTTATTGCACCACTCATTGTGCGAAGTTTCATTCAGTCCCCCCTTATGCAAAATACTGAAAGAACTAGAAGCAAAATACTGAAAGAACTAGAAAAGGAGCTAACTTCGTAAATACTTGAGAAAGAGTTATGGTTCTTGTATACTGCACTTTCCCTCCCTGTGTCATCTATCAATGTGTGAAGTATCATTAAGTTCATTTAACACGTTCAAAATATGTTCCGGACAAAAGTGTAACGGATGGACGGACAGACGGACAACTTCGTTCACACTTAAGGTTACGGTTTTTGTCTACTGCACTACCTTTTATCGTCCTCTATCAATGTGTGAAGTTTCATTTAGTTCCCCGTAACACTTTCAGAGATATGCTCCGGACAAGAATGTGACTGACGGACGGACAGACAGACGGATAAAGCGGCAACTATATGCTCACCCTTCGGGCAGCATAAGAGGAACATAACTAGTGTTCTGATAATCATTACAAATTCAAAAGCAATTGCAAATGTGACGCGACTAATTCGACTAAAAAGGAGTGCGCATAATAATGTGAATAAATGTATTAAAAATGGTCATTTATGTAGGTAATTCTAACCTGTTTGTTTTACGGTCGCAAATTCAACTCTGTTTTACGATTGCAAATTGCGTTTTATAGCTTCGCTGACGCGTAAAACAGACTTTGCGACCGTAAGACTGACGACTTACCTATCCACATGGCAGTTTCTAAATACGATTATACCGTAATTTATTTGCGGAAAAAGACACCAAATCGTGAGAAACTTTTGGTTTCCCAAGAAAATTTAAAGGTTGAAATAATTTCGGATGTCATACGTATGAGTACAGGAATTTCAAACAGTTTGACCTAATGATCATGATAAGAAAAATCAGTTTACATGAATAAATATTGTTTAAACCAAGAACAATCTACCGATTTGTTGTCATTCTTTCAGAACAAGTCATTTCTTTGCCTATTAGTTTATTTCTGAACAGGACTCGATAGGATTTCGCTCGTTGGGAAGTTTATATCAGAATCGCCTTAAGGAGACAGCTTTTACGAGTGACAACAGACGACACAAGAAAAAATATCCTCTTTTGCTCTGGTAAATATATTCCTGTCCACTAAGCACTGGAAGCAACGTAAAGGGCTGAGATGTCTCATCAGAATCGGCTCAATGAGACGGCTCTAATGAGACACAACAGACGATACAAGATAAAATATCCCTCTAGGGCTCCCATCAATATGTTCCTGTCCACCAAGCTATGTAAGCAACAGAGGGGGCTGAGATGTCTCATCAGAATCGCCTCGAGGAGACGGCTCTAATGAGACAAAACAGACGGCACAAGAAAAATATCCCTCATTGGCTCTACTTACTATGTTCCTGTCCAGCAAGCACTGGAAGCAATGTCTCACCAGAACGCCTCAAGGAGGCGGCTCTGATGACCATAGAGCCCAAACATCTTGGTCAATCTGTATCCAAAATGAAAGATACCAATTCAGCATCAATCTGTATCCAAAATGAAAGATACCAATTCAGCATCGAAAGAAGACATGCTAAAAATATAAGCGTCGAAACATTTTTGAAAACTAGACACATTTAGCAGTAAGGTAGTCACGAAGCTGACTTCCGGACAAGACAATCTTTCAGCGCTCAAAGCGTAAAAATCCAAAATGGGCAAACTTCGAAGTCCTCTGAGTCTTCATTCTCTTTCTAGCTACCTTCAGGTTTGGCAAGTATCTTATCAAAATGAACGAGCTATCCTCCGGACAACAGTTTCTCCATTAATGGAAGAACTAGAAAAAAAGGTTTATAAAACACAATGCCCCCAACCATATGCTTGCCCAACCAGATTGTCTCTATATAACATCACGATGTCAGAAATGGGATTTGAATGCCTGTGCAAACTAGTATATCCAGCATGCAGAATAATAGCCATTAATCAGGTCATCTTCACTTTAACTCAAACTGTATACCAAAAATCATTAGCCTAGCTCTAGTGCTTCTTCATAAGTGGATTCCCTAAAGTCATATTGCGCCAGTCCGAAAAGGGCTATTACTCAATTAACCATTTGCACAATTTCGTCAAAAGTCAATCAGGCCATTTACGGCCTAGATTCAAACTGCATGCCAACTATCATGAGCCTAGCTCATGTGGTTCTTGAGATATTTTGCTCACAAGGTTCCCCTATAGCCACAATGGTTAAGTTCAAAAAGGGGTATAACTCGATTAAATATTATTGTAATTTGTTCAAAAGTTTATCAGATCATCTCCACCGTAGACATAAACAATATGCCAAATATAATGGGCGTAGCTCATGAGGTTCTCTAGATATTTTGTTCACATGTTTTCCCTGTAGCCATGATGCCTAAGTCATCTAAGCGGTTCTTCATTTATTGTCCCCCGCCTTTTCGAAGAAAAGCGGAGGGACATAGTTTTCGGCATTCCGTCCTTCCGTCCTTCCGTCCGTCCGTCCGTCCGTCCGTCCTTCCGTCCGTCCGTCCTTCCGTCCATCCGTCCTTCCGTCCTTCCGTCCTTATTTCCGTCCTTCCGTCCCCCTAATGTAGTAGGTACCTTGTGTGCGCAACTCCTCCTACAGTTTTATGCCGATTCTTTCGAAACTTTACAGATGTTTTTGTCATGGTCTGAAGATACGCATGTGGTTTGGATATAATCCTGAGATTATTTTTTGTCACTTTTTCCACAAGTTGAACTTAGTAATTTTTTAGGCATTTTTACTATCAAAGTGACTAGATAGTGGGTACCTTGTGTGCGCAACTCCTCCAACAGTTTTATGCCGATGCCTTTGAAACTTCACAGGTGTTTTGGTCATGGTCTGAAGATACGCATGTGGTTTGGATATAATCCTGAAATTTTTTTTTGTCACTTTTTCTAAAAGTTGAACTTAGTAATTTTTTAGGCATTTTTACTATCAAAGTGACTAGATAGTGGGTACCTTGTGTGCGCAACTCCTCCAACAGTTTTATGCCGATTCCTTTGAAACTTCACAGGTGTTTTGATCATTGTCTGAAGATATGCATGTGGTTTGGATATAATCCTGAGATTATTTTTTATTACTTTTTTCGCAAATTGAACTTAGCCATTTTTCATACATTTTTACTATCAAAGTGAATAGATAGTTGGTACCTTGTGTGTGCAACTCCTCCTACAGTTTTATGCCAATTCCTTTGAAACTTCACAGGCGTTTTGATCATGGTCTGAAGATATGCATGTGGTTTGGATATAATCCTCACATTATTTTTTTATTACTTTTTTCACATTTTTAACTTAGCCGCTTTTCCTGCTCAAACACTTAAGTGTATATACAGTGGAGACCTAGTTTCCAAGGCGGGGGACATAAATTCGTCGAATTTGCTTGTTTTGTTTACTGGGTTATTCTTATATAAAATGCCTAAGTCTGAACAGGGGAAATAACTCAACAAAATTTACAATATATGCTCAAAAGTTAATCATTTCATCTACACTTTGGTTCAAATCCGCATACTAAATACATGTACAAGGATCCTAGATTATGTGGTTCCTCAGATATTTTGTTCACAAGCTTGCTACTATACAAATTGCCTATGTCCAAAAAAGGAAAATAACTCAACTGGAAATTTTCAAAATATGCTCAAAAGTCAATCAGTTCATTTACACTTTAGTCTGTAACCGTATGTCAAATAGCAGGATCCTAGCTTTATCATTTCTTCAGATATTTTGTTCACAAGGTCGTTCCTGTATAAAATGACTGAGTCGAAAAAGGGGCATAACTCCTGAATGACAAGACCGGCGGAGAAAGAAATAAAAACGGTCCCCTAATTTTCCATGTACATGTCACATATAAAATTTCAAGATCCTAACATAAGAGGTTCTTGAATTTTCCAGCTGCCAAAAAGCGTTACGGACATATAGATGGACAGACGGAAGGACGGCCAGGCCGTAACAATATGCCCCCCTCAACTTTTCCGAAGACAGCTGACCACGTCCGCTCTCTATACACCCCTGGTTAACTATGTATACTAGGTCAAAGAAGTTCCTGTACATGAAATTCCTTCTGTTGCCATGGCAACTGCAGAAGTTATAAACATTTAATTTTTATTAATTTCATAAATGTATCCATTTGCCTATTGAACAGACTTATTCGTTCTGGCTTCTTTTTGACTGCACATGCTACGAGGGTCGTTTGAATATGCATGCGGTAAATTTTCATTTTCGCGGAGTAACATCATTAAAATTGCTCAAGCTGAAAGTCGTTTAAAGTTAGTTTTTAAATAAAGATTTCCCAGATTTTTGTGTTCCATACACTGAAACAGGCCTTGGGCAAGGCTGCATGCCGAAGAAATTGAAATTTGACACCTTCTGAAGCGAGAAAATGAACCACAACTCAGAGTACTGTAATTCAAAGACTGTTACTGTTTAAATGCCACTTTCAGTGGGACTTCCACAGGACATCGAAATCGTAACGGCTAGCGGGTGCGTAACGATTCTTCCAATTTTGTCATTTTATAATGAAAAAAAAAATGACACAATAAAAATGTTAATGAAGAAACTTTGGAAAAAGACGATCAGGTACAGTTATAATGATGCACTGAATACCGCTATATTTTTATTCAAAGGGAGATAATCTGAGAATTTGAAAAACTTTAACCTCGCACTTATAGCCTGAATACAAGATATGGACATTTTAAGTGTTTTTCGAGACCTTTCTGCGCATTACAAAACTTATTCCTGCGCATGCGCACCAATTAGGCGCATTCCAACTGACTCTTATCGAATATTGCCAGATAACTCTTGTCTGGAAAAGTATGGGTGACGATTTTCTTTGCATTTTGTTCCTTGGTGTCTCCCCTAATATAAATGAGCCTCAATAAACTCCAATATGCACTGGGTTCCGGGAAAATATGGCCAATAGTTGGTATCGTTACTTTTCTGACCGAGTATACAAGGGCTTTTACGAAACGGAAAAGAGCTGTTACGAAACGAAAAAGAGTCATAGTTACCAAACAACCTGATGACCAGATCGTTTGGTAACTATGACTGTTTCGTTTCGTAACATCCTTGAAAACATAGTTAACCAGGTGTGATATAGAGCATACAGTCTTTTGTCGAAATATGTAAAGTGACGTTATAATTTCACTTTACACCTTTCGACAAAGGACGACATGTTCTATGTTTGTTTGAACGTCGACTGCAGATTCAGTCGTTCTGACGACTTCTGGCGATCTTGTATCGTCGTAGGAACTCCATGCGTTGCCAGTTTTGAAGAAACCCTTGAAGTGTTCGTGTCTATTAATGGTAAACCCGAAGAGGTCGTACCTGTAACATAAAATGTAAGGTGAAAGCAAACCAAGAAAAAACTGAGTGATTCACGGTTGTGCTATATGTGTTAATACATGATGAGATGAAAAGTCAAACCGCTAAAAATATCAAGATATTTATGTCAAAAGTATACTCCCTCATTTTTTCACTGGCTCCAAAATAAACAATTTTACCACTTTAGTTAGACAATATATAATCATATCTAAATTCATTATAGAATTTGAGAAAAATATTTTTTTTTTCTAACTGAAATAAAGCATAGAGATTGAAAATGTAAACGAACACTATCGTCAGCCAATAGAAAAGTCGATACCACGCCTTACGGCCACACGACCATGTGTCAGAAAAGGCGTTACGGTGTCAAATCGATAACTCTAAACTACCTGTAAATTTTATTCCTTGGCCACAAATGAGATTGCTTCCCTTTCCAGTGTCTTAATGCTTAACAGAGAGAACTTAGAAACTTTTCGACCAAGCTTCGATTCAGAAAACACATCATTGTAATCAGTGGACTAACAGCTTTCATCTCACACGTTATAATAGATTCGCAAATGTTAATTTATGTATGTTATTTAGGTCCAAAAACGAAGATTCGCGTAATTTGAATAAATTGTGGTTTCTAGAAAGAAAACTACGGGCTTAGATGGAAGAAATTTCTCATTGGCGCATTTCTGATTTTTATACCAGTTTAAAGAGCTTGAAATGCTCTTTCATGCTAGGCGTTATAATTTAATGTCGGAAAATATATTGAATAAGAAAATGAAATTTATTTATGAGCCTCTATACATTTCCCAATTAAACTGAGAACTGCTTATCTCCGACCCGCTCGGAGCGGAGATTATCGGAAAATCCCGTAACTATAACGAGTATTCTTTTCTATAGATGCCTAGGCTTTTTTCCTGAATCGTGCACGCGCTAGTGATGTCAGAGCAAATTTATTATATCCAATAAGGCACTTTCGATAGCAGACCCCGATTGTAAAAAAAAAAAAAAAATAAGATAAAATGAAAATATTCATTTCTTGGTTTAAAATTTCTTTTCAAAAAAATTGCTCTTAATATCTGTTGTCACCTGTATAAATGAGCCATTTCGGATACTGTGAAAATATTTCATGGAAACGTTTTTGTAATCATATACAAGGGCGCTAATATTTAAGTAAACTTTGAAGCAATGTAACCTGCATTATTGTGGAACTGACGGTGCTTGCCAGGCTTTGGCACTAGTGACACTGACAGTAAATCAGTTCTAGAAAGGCGATTCATTGAAACCGCACAAAAACCTTGCGCCACTTTTCAGTTGGATATTTTTCTTGAAAAACAAAACGTTATGAAATTTTATTTTGTGTGGATAGTTCGTGTTTTTGTTTATCTCTGCGGCTTGGTGGCAGAAGTAGACCATATTTCATAATTGTCTCATTCTCTGGACTTTTCATAAATCATATTTGAGCTGCGACATAACAAAACCAACAAGGTGGCATGTGCGCCACGCGAAGACTCGGATCAGCCTGGGCATCTGCTAAGTCTGATCAGTCTCCGTTTTAACGCTTAGAGGGTAGCTAAGGGACTAAGCTAGTTTCATGCGGACAGCGAACTCTGATCAGACTTGGCAGATGCCCAGGCTAAGCTGAGTGTTCGCTGGGCGGTCATGCCACTTAGTTGGGTTTTGTCATATCGCGGCTCATTTCGGTACTCGAAGTACTCTTTATGGTAGTGCAAACGTAAAGAAATCCAAAAACATAGTTACTTTGTTTAATGTGCATCAAGCATTCAGCTACCTACCATTTGCCGAGAACATTCACTTCTTCTGGCAGGTGCATCCCTTTCAGCCCATGCCTCTGACTGAGGTAGGACGCAGAGACTATGAGAATGGGGGGATTAGGGTTAATAAATCTTCTTCGTCTCCACGTCCTCCGCCCCTGGCATTTTTCTGATGATTTCCTTAATACAAAAATAAGACAGTATGTCGCTTTCCTTACACGGTGTACTTGACAATGCAATGAAAAGCATCATGTGAAAATAAGAAACACAAAGAGATTATCCAGACACAACTGTGAGGGAAGTACAGTGCAGCTTAACATATATTTTCTGGTTCTTTTTACAACCGATCAATGTATAATGAATGATTGATTATAAAGAAGTAGGTGGATGGGGTATATGATTTCAAGTTTTCACAGAAACTCGTTGAGATAGATAGGAATATGAAGAGTGCATATATGGTTATAATCATAACAACGTTCTACACAAAACAGAACAAAAAAAAATGGCAATTAGTTACGTGTGACACGAAAGCAAGACATTGCGTCATATTTACAAAAGGCCAGAAGACCAGCGAAACTAAATGCTTTAAAAAGAAGTAAAAGCAAGGAAAATAGTTGTTCACAATGGACAACAATCTGATATCGAGTGCCAATGGTTTCTTTGCTGAGAACAGGGTTTGTTTATGTTTGACTTTCATTTGTCTAAATGTAAACCGTGTTCTCAGCAACAAAACGACTGACATTCAATATCACCCAACAGATTGTCGTCCTAACTGAACAACTACTTTTCATGCTTTTACTAGTTTCCAAAACGCTTCAGTTTCGCTGGTCTTCTTGACTTGCTTAAATAAGAACTAATATCTTGTGTCATTGCGTCATTCCTAAGCAATTACCAAAGTATTTCGGTTTTGTTGGGTACAGTTATGACTTTGATCATACATAAACTTTTCAAATTCCCTTTTTCTTCCTTCTGCAAAAACTTGAAAACGGGTTCCCTACCTACCTTCTGTTATATGATCAACCTTAAGAATCATTTATTTGACTAAATTGCGAAACACTAAGGACTTTACTATAAACACGACATTAACTTGGCAGCTTTTTGATCATGTAACCATGGCCTTCTAAAGGAGACATATCGACTTTTACCGACTGGTCAAAATAATCTACAGTCGGGTTTTTTTTGGTACTGACTACTAAATTTGCAAGTTTTTTTAAAATAAAGGTGTTGCATTTTTGTTCGCTAAATTGTAAATACATGTACCCTTTTGTGCTGTTACAGGCTATAGGTTCCAGTGTCTCCCACCGTTTGACAGCGGCGTTGAAATCTGTGGGATCTTCAGATTCTCTGATTTCACTGTAAAATGAAACATAAGTTAAGCAAATAAAAAAATCAAGATGCATACGATGGTTTTGTCTGTATATTGTAGAATTTGTCCCTACACAAGTGAGTGAGTGACTGAACTCTGGTTTAAAGTCCCAAAAAACATAGAGGTCATATGGAGACGGGACCTCGGTTTAAAGTCTCATCCGAAAGACCGTAGAAGCGAGGGATCGATCTTGCGACCCCGGAGTGTTATCCACTACACTACAGCCACTCCTAGCTACACAAAGAGGAGATTTTTAAAACTAGTATTCCAAGGAAAGTATGGTGGTACGACTCTACGTCTAAAAATTCGTTTCTTTCTATATGCCCGTCGAAGACAGGTCGTATAATGTCGTGGCCTCTGTCCGTCCGTCCGCCCGTCCGTCCGTTAACTGTTCGTGTCCGCTCCATATCTCCTTAACCCTTGGAAAGATTTTTGTGAAACTTTGGTCAACTGTTCGCCTTATCAAGACGATGTGCAAAACACATATTTCAAAAATGTTCAACAAAGGTCAAGGTCACACTTCGAGGTCAAAGGTCAAAAGGTAATGTTTCGTTTGCGCTCTATATCTCAAAAACCGTTCAAGATTTCTTCATGAAAATTTGTACAACTATAAAACATCATCAGGCGATGTGCAGAGAAAAAATTATAACCCTAGTTTCAATTTTGATAGAATTATGCACCTTTGTATGTTTCATATAGTAATGTCATATAAGCTTCGTTTCCACTCCATATCTCAAAAACCCTTTAAGATTTCGTCATGAAAGTACGTAGAAATAAGTACCATCAGACGATGCGCAGAGAAAAAGAACCATAACCCTGCTTTCACTTTTGACAAAATTATGCCCCGTTTTAAACTCCCGTCGAAGACGGGTCGTATTATGTCTTGGCCTCCGTCCGTCTGTCCGTTCGTTAACTTTTCATGTCCGCTCCATATCTCCTTAACCCCTTGAAAGATTTTTTTTTAAACTTGAGTCAAATGTTTGCCTTATCAAGACAATTTGCAGAACTTACATTTCAACGATGTCCGACAAAGGTCAAGGTCACACTTAGAGGTCAGAGGTCAAAGGGTAACATTTCGTGTCCGCTCGATATCTCGAAAACTGTTAAGATTTCTTCATGAAAGTTTGTACAAATATAAAGCACCGTTAATGTGCAGAGAAAAATAAACATAACCCTACTTTCAGTTTTGACGGAATTATGTCCCTTCGTTTCTTTCGCATAGTATTTTCATGTAAGCATCGTTTCCGCTCCATATCTCGAAAACCGTTTAAGATTTCTTCATAAAAGTTTGTATCAATATAAAGCACCATCAGACAATATGCAGAAAAAGAACCATAACCCTGTTCTTAGTTTTGGCGGAAGTGTGTTCCTTTGTATTTTTCGTATAGTAATAACATGTCAGCTTAGTGTCCACTCCATATCTCTCAAGTTGCCACCTAAATGGGAAAGAGCTGCTGACTCGGCTTTTCACTTGTAATTTATTGTTTGTTGGGATGTCTTTGTCAATCTTTC
Organism: Ctena decussata; assembly: GCA_963989385.1. NCBI lineage: Eukaryota > Metazoa > Mollusca > Bivalvia > Lucinida > Lucinidae > Ctena > Ctena decussata. Next base: position 47,000,727 of record OZ022498.1, on the reverse strand, counting down.
CCTTTGATGTTGGGAATAGGGTTTGGGATCTGATTCAGTCAGTTCCTGAAGTGTAGTTAGGCCGCGTTTACACGAGCAAAGAAACTTTAGCAAAGAAAGTATGTCAAACATTTTGCGTTTACACGGAGCAAATTATTTGTTAAAGAAAATGTGCCATAGAATCTTTGTCACATAAACTTTGGCAATGAAATATTTGCTGCAGTGTTCACACGACCAAATATTATTCGTCAAAGTTAACAAAATCTTTGTCACATTTTCCACGCTTATAGCAAAGTTCTTTGTTACATAATCTTTAACAAAGTTCTCCGTTTACACGAACAAATTCAATTTATCGAAGTAAGGGCGTGTTTACACGAGCAAAGTTTCTATGACAAAGTAGGTTTGTCACAGAAAAATTTGCTCGTGTAAATGCCAAAATATGACAATGTTTCTTTGACAAATATATATGGTAAAGTCACTTCGATAAATTCTATTTATTCAAGGAAACTGATGTCTCCCCATTTAGGAACCCTGTTTCGTACAAGACATGGTTGTAAAGTTTAGACAGTCAGTCTAAATTCCATATTTATGTAAACTTACATTGTATTTGAAAATACTCACTTCACTGTATCTACTGTATTTATGTAACTAATTTGCTTTCAATAAACTATTATTTAACCTAAGTCCAGCGAGTATGTTCAATTGTAGAAGTGGTTTGGAGTGGACACAAGTGTATGACAGAGGTCACTCTTATTATATTCAAGGGTTACTAAGTAAAACAAACAGGTAGACCAGAATTATGATACTTGTGTTTTGCCTGTTTACTCCACATGCCATACATTTGTATTAATTTTCATAAAACTATCTCAAACAGTTTTCAAGTTAGACTTTGTATGGTAGGCAGTGGAATAAGGCACAAGAATATAACAATAATAAGGCAGAAATAACTATTTACAATGTGAAAATGGCCATAACTCAAAAATAGATAACCCAGAATTATGGTTCTTGTGTTCCGCATTGTATCCGGTGCAGTCAGGAAACGTTTATTGTTACAGTGTCATGAAAATATTTCCAACGGTTTTCAAGGTACAGAGCTCACGCGAGTGTTAGACGGAAATCACTACTGACTAAATTCAAAGGCCCATAAATCAAAATGGAGAAAGCCACCGTTATGGTTCATGTATATGGTTAATGCATTCCAGTTTTTTTATGACGCTTGACATTTGTATATGGTTCATGAAAATATCTCCAGTAATGTCCAAAGTAAAAGGCGGACAAAAGAGTATGAGAGGAATCGCTATTCACAATGTTCAAAGCGTCTTCTTAAAATTGGCAATACAGAGTTATGGCCATTGTGTCCTCTTTTTCAATATTTCAATAGAGCAGCTGCGTGATAAAATCTGGGGTCAAATAGATATCTCCTGATATATGTATGATGAAAGGTCGGGTTCCAACCTTCAAATCCCATCTTACTTGCATAACATGGCAAATCAAAATATAACCTTGAAACTAAATGGATAATAATTGTGACTGAAATATCTGCACACATTAATTGGGTATATAAATGAAAATACATGGATTGCAATAATCACTATTGATTCTGGAGCTTCAAATAACGATGTGACTTTTGATAAATTTAATTTGGTCTCGAACAACTTATGTTGTGGCCTCTCCTTTCGCCTCATTGATATGGTTCTGGTGAGGAGAACAAAAATTGTTGTGCTCCAGATAAAAAGGGGTAACGTGGATAATTTAGGGATAAGTATTTCTCCATAAAACTGTATGTTGTGACCTGTCATTAGACCCATCTCATCGAGGCGGCTGTAATAATGGGGTAACAACATAAATTTTCATTGAGAAATACGAAAATAATATCCCAGAATCATCTAAAAGAAGAAAAATCTTTAAAAAAGATAATCGGTGCAGATTAAAAAATGGGAGCGTGTTTTGCAACATGTCTCCTGGTGAAGACTTGACAATAACTTTCACGAATCTGACTCAAGTGAGTTATGTCGGTATGCACCCGCAACCGTAATTTTGACGCTGGGTAGCGTTGTTGTTGTTGTGTTATTGTTTAACGTCCTTGGTAAACAGCTATGGTAATGTCGGGACGGTCAGTTAACCTAACCACACTATTCCTGGGCCAGCTTAGACCTGGTAAATCAGTACTAAGTGCACTTACTTTCATCAGTAACTGACAACTGCTCTTCTTGAATCATCGGAATGAGAGTAAGTGGCCAGACCGGGTATCGAACCCAAGACATCTGGCTTACAAGTCAGATGCCCTACCGACTGCGCTACGCGGCCGGGCTCATTGGGTAGCGACAATGACCTATCTCAAGACTGAGCTGTCCAATTTGGAATTCAAAACTGGACCGCGGTCAATCTTGAGATTGGCCTGATTCTAAAACAGTTATCAACATGATGCAATGTTTGTTTGTGGGTATTAAACCGAAAGTAGAAATCGAAAGTAGATCAACACTAAGAAAAGAAAGTTTTGAATATCTGCGTCTGTTTTCGATCAAATTTCCATTGTAAATTTACAAACAAGGGAAACATTTTGAATTAACATCTGACAGAGTGTCAGTGTTCACGCAGTGCAGAACAACGGGAAAAATGGAAGATTAAATATACATTGACCTTTGATATTAATGCGTAAATTTTGACATACCCGTTATTTGATCAATGAAATCTAATGATATGTGGAACTAAACTGAAATTATACTCGAAATACTCGAAATACACCCTATTTGGAGCTCTGCATTTGGAAAATGTTAACTGAAAACATTCTGATTTGTAGCTCTGGTTTGAGATTAAAAGCTACAATAAATATGGACTTTCTTGATTTATATTTCTCCTGTCAAGCGGAGTAGCCACAATGGGATCTGCATTTGTGAATTTGCCGGGAGAATATAAGTATCTTTCATGGGTATGGGGTGTGGGTAGAAAAATCCGTCACGAGGGTCACTGTTTGGCATCACGAGGCTTGCCGAGTGATGCCGAGCAGTGATCCCGAGAGAGGATTTTTCTGTCCGCACCTCACACCCATGACAGATACTTTTTCTTGCATATCAAGTCTTTTGTTTTAATTTTAGAACTTGTTCATATGCGTAATTTTAGAGCTTGAGAGGTTTCTTTTTGATTTTGAAACAAGGCGCCGCTTTCAACGACCGCCATTCGATTCTTTACGCCAACGTCTGGCGAGCATAAACTGACGTCATTTTGCCATCTTCGTGACGTCAACATCTTAAACGCCAACGTCACTTGACGACGCAGATACGTGACCTCCAATACAACCAATGCATTGAATGTTCGTGATTTTTATCGGGTCCTGGGTAAGAACACCTGGGTAAGATCAGATTTTCTATCCCAGGTGAAAAGAATGACATTTTCTATCCGGTGTGCAAGATAACAGTGGAAGCTCCGAGTAAGAGGAGTAATTGTGGGATATTTTTTCTCCTGGAAAAAACATTGTTTACAAACCCCTCTTGGTTCAGAAGAGGGGTCATTACATGTTTTTAATTCAGATTCGACCGACCGAAATTTAAGAGAGTTATTTATGATAGTAAGGAAAATTTCTGGTAAATCGGCCAAAAAACAACAACAGATTTTATGACCCCTCGTCTGAAGCCATGACGGTCATTACCAAAATTTACGCACGATTACTCCTTTTACCTGGGGCTTCCATTGTTTACTCCGATTAACTTGATTCACTAACACAGAGCTCAGTGTGGCTATAAATAAGCCATGGTTTTAAAATGAAAATTAAACCATGGTTCAGCTACAGATTAATTTTCGGTTTCTGAAAAAAATAACAATAGATAGATACATAGATAGATAGATAGATAGATAGATAGATAGATACACCTACCCCCCTAAGATAATCTCTCTGGTTAGCCATGTGGAATGTAAATTGGAGCAGCCGGGGTTGGTGCATGTAGATTTTGAAATTGTTTCCTGGATCTCGCTGAAAGGCATAACGAACCTGTCGACCTCACCTCCCCACACATCCCAGTCTAGGGACTCAAGAGAAAACTGGCAACAGTCTTCTAGCCAGCGTCTTCGACCTTGTTGCCACTGGCCTCTTTGAAAATAACCATGCACATCTAGTAGTACTTGACATACCGGTATTCTTGCTGCGTTGGACTGAAACCATTCCAGGCAAGACCTACTCATAGTTAAAATGAGGAAGGTCATGTAAAGCAAGTTGTCAAGGGGACAGGTGTTGGATAATACAACTTTTCTTCCGTTAATAGTGAGAGTCCCGCCCCAGTGTAAGACATTTCCATGTGTACTTGGGGCTCTGAGTCCTGTATTTGTAAATTTCAATTTGTCACCCTTTTGTTTCTTTCTCTTGTCATTGTGTTTCACACTTGATCTGTCCATTGTAATATTTTTTTCTGCATTGCCTTCATTAAAGGATTTACTTCCTTTGGCATGAGCTTTAGTGGATGTTTTTTTCTTTCTTGTATCGTTTTCTTCCTTTCCTTTACCCACGTCTTTCTTTCTTTTGTCATCTGTTTTTGAGCTTGCATTTTTCAATATGTCATTTTTTTCTCCTTTTTCTTTATGTTCTTCAATATTCTCATTGGACCTTTTTTCATTATTCGCCCTTTTTTGTTTGCTCTTGACATTTTTGTTTTTGTCATTGTTTCCTTTCTCACTTAGGTCATCTTTCTTTCTTTTCCCAAAGTACTTCCCCTTCTTTCCTCTGTTTTCTTTCCATATTTCTTCAAGCTGTTCACTGTTTGACTGCAGCTTCCTTTTTCTTGCCTTCTTCTGCGTTGTTGGCGAGGTTTCACTGTTCATAGCCATTTTGAACTCTCGCAGCCGCCCCTTCCGATTTATGTTCAATCGTACGATGAACTCGGCTGGCCTCAGTCTTTTTCTTCCTAGCAGAATGTTCTTCTTTACTGTCCTCATCCAATTTTCTGCTACGCTATTTGTATCATGCATGGAAGACATGGCCCCTTCACTTATATTGTCATGTCTATCAAGGTCGCCCAGCAAAATTCCAGACCAGAAAGGAAGATATGCAACGTACCGTAACAATAGTTTAATGGCTGGTGTACATTGTAAACTGTTGTTTTCTGCAGTAGTGTTTCGAATTTCACTCCTGACCTGGTTGTAAATGCTTTGTCCTAGAACTGCAAAGTAAGATTGGTGGATATTTTCTTCTTCATATATTTCCTTGCCTTCCATCTCCGTCCCGGCATTTGTATTGAGCTCTACTTGGATGTTCCTGTTGTTGATTCTGTCTCTTATGAACTGGAGGCTCTCCTGGTAATTCTGGTGTGACGAGGTCGTACTTGATGTCAGCACAACGAGTATTGCCCTGAATGCTACCCTGAAGCTTTCTAGCGTGCTACAGTCAATTAGTATAGCTGTACAATACAGCAAAAAGGATCTCACCTTTTTCTGGGTGCATATCCTGTTAAGGTGCATTGAGATAAGATGGAGAAAGTGAGCAGAGCACACATGAATCACAGTTTTATGACGTTGGTCTTTTCTAGATCTTCCCTCAACAATAGTGGCCGTTCTTGCGAGATACGCGGGTATGCTTTCTTTGTTAAATACCAGAAGGACTGCGTGAATAAAAGGCCAGCTCCAGTCAATCTCAACTTTTTGTGGCGGTGGGCAGTTTGGCCTTAGGGATTTACAGTGTCTAAATAGACGCATTAAGAAGTTAACAATATCTGGAATTGTATGGCTATTAGTTATCATTTCTCCCACTGGAATAGGTGGGTCACCCGGTTTTCTACCTTCTATAAGAAGAGGATAATAGTAAACACTTTTCTTTTGATCAGGAATTTGACAAACAACGGATCCTGTGGCATCAAAGAAAAGGCAGCTATCAGATCGACCTGTTCTCAACAACTCACATAGAATTAGTAATTGCTCCTCAGAGTACAGGTGAACTGAAAATGGAGTTATTGATAAAAATTGTATTAAACCTTTTACTTCTTTTGAAGTTGTGTCTTCAGAAACAAAAGCATCCCGTAATAACTCCAACTCTGTGGTCATACTCTGGTGCAATATTTCATCATGGACGATTTCTGAAGCAATCTTTTTAATAACACTTTTGTTACTTACTCCTGTATAGTTCCCATGGGAAAGGGCCTGTTCGTCCGCATCTCCTAATTGTTCGTAAAAGAAATTACTGGGGCCCATCTCTTTAATACTTCTTTTCGCCTTGTCCCTTATCTCTCCTTGAAACGGTCTAGATTTCCGTGTATTTTCAGGATGATTTATAGTTGTCTGACCAATAGATGTTGCTGTTACTTCAACGGGGGCATCTCTCAATAGCTCTTGTATTTCAAACTTAAACTTAACACCACAATCTTTTACTGAACACTCTGCTTTTCCATGAAAGAAAGGCATGTTGTCTTTTCCTGAGTCTTCTCTGCGGACATGGTTGTAAGTACAAACCAAAGGACATGCCGCAAATTTTAGCGAAATTGCCTCGTAAAAAACCCTCATCCAATTTCTCGACAATTTTAATCCTCTCTTTATTTTCTCAACTTTTATTTCCTTCCATTTCGATTGATCCAACATAAACCTTATGCTTTTAGGAACATCTGTACTTTCAGTCACTTCTGTTTCATCTTCACTTATGTTTAATTTCTCATTTCTCTCACATTTCTCTCCGCTTTCTTTTGAGCTATTCTGTTCTAGTTCTTCTCCCGTTTCATAATTATTTCTAGCTTTCATAGCGTGCTCAGCATTAGGATGCCCCTCGTCTTCGCTTTCAATGCAATTTCCACTGTCTTCTACTTTAATTTCATTGTCTTCAGATATTGAACTTTCTTGTGTATTTACATTATAGTCATTATACGTGTATTCTGTGTATTTTCCTTTTTCATTGTCTTCTCCTGTTTCGTTTTCACTGTCTTTCGATTTTATACTTTCCTGTAAAATTTCATCATAGTCATTTATACTTTCCAGTGAAATGTCATCATAATCATTATATGTGTATTTTGTATCTTTCTTTTTATTTTCTTCTCCAAATTCAGTTTCACTATTCTCCGATTGAATACATTCCTTTGTAATTCCATCATAGTCATTATACGAGTATTCTGTGTAGTTCTTGTTTTCATCGTCCTCTCGCAATTCATTTTCACTGTCCTCTGATTTTATCCTTTCCTGTGTAATTTCACCATCGTCATCAATATACGTATATTCTGTATCTTTTCTATTTTCATCGTCCTCTCCCGTATCATTTTCATTCTCGTCTGATTTTATACTTTGCTCTATATGTACATCATATTCATTATATGTGTGTTCTATGTCTTCTCTGTTTTCATCCTGTATTTCACTTTCACATTTATTATCAGCAGACTTTTCTTTTGTACTTTTAGAGTCATTTTTTCTGCCCCTCATAAACGCTATTTGTAGCTTGATAGTGTCTAGTGCCTCTTTAGGAGCAAGACTTAGTCCAGATTCTGCCTTTTTGGTTTTTTTCTGTTTTTGTCTCTGTAATCAAATAAAAAACAATAGAACAAGCTATATGTGGAACCCCGTAAAGCCGTCTAGAGCCCAAGACATTACTGAACGCTCCCAGCAGTATGGTTCTTTAGTCTTATATTTGTGTTTGTTTAACAGAATTCATTTTTTACAAATTGTATTTATGGGTTTAATGCAGTTAGGCAGCTAGGCTACCACATATATTTGGGAAAGGGCATCTTACTTACATTGCCACGCGTATATGCCTAATGTATAATTTGTTACTTTTTAGAACATATTTATCTTCACTGCAGCCGGTGTTTGTGCCGTTTGGCGGCCGTAAAACGTCTCCCCGTACATCATCATTGTGCAAAAAATTATTTCTGGTCCTTTGCGATCATTGAGTTCATCTGAGTAATTTTGAGCTTGCTAGGGGGGCGTGGCTGGTGTCACACATTTCATTACTAGTCATGAACAGACTCATTGAACCGAGACGGCTGTTTTCTATTCTTTGGTGTGTTCCGCTGAATGCTATGTCGCACCTGCCTTGCGCTTCTGCAGAAGTAAAATTTATAGTTAAAAGGAAGTGTATGAGATCTGACTAAAACGCTAGGGTAGACGCAATTTTGGATTAAAAATTTCACTAAGTCAGCAGAGCTTGAAATATAAGTCATGGGTAGGAATAAATGCAACATCCCTTATGAACATTCTTAAAAGAAATTTTATGCCAGGTTTGATGATTGTAGGTATCATACTTTGAGACAAAGCACTAAAATGCTAGGGTCGACAAAATTTTGGATGTAAACTTTTACGAAGTGAGCGGAGCATGAAAATAGGTCAAGGTTAAAATTAATTGCAGCAGCCCTCAAGAACATTCTTAAATAAAAGCATCGTAAACGACTGCGTAATACCCCGCCACTGCAAACCAATACCACGTCTTCTATCTTTTATACATTTTTTTTATCATGACATGAACCTCATGAACAGATTTTTTTCATAATTTTATACATGTATATAGCTCTGGGGCAGGGGCAGGTAACCTATATGTACTACTTGTAACAGAAAGCTTATGTTATTTTAATCATTTCTATGAAATTTCATTAAGATATACCGAAAATCTGATTTTATATTGATTTTTTCATGATTTCATACATGTATACAGCATGTGTAAGGGGCAGATATCCACTGGGGGACAAAATTTTGATCAAGACATAAAGCTTATATCAATATGATAATTTGTTACAAGTTTCAGAAAAATCCCTTTCGACTCTAATTTTATACATTTTTTTTTCGTTGTTTCATACATGTATATAGCCCTAGGTCAGGGGCAGATAATCCAGGTGGACAAAATTCTGCTTATAACTGAAAGCTTATGTTACTTCGATCATTTCTGTGAAATTTCATCAAGATATTTCAAAGTGTAAAAGAACTACAGGCCAAAAACTGTTTTTAAGACCATGAAAAGGGCAATAACTCCACAAGAAGACATCGAAATTGGCCCATTAACAATCCCAACCGAGATCTTCCCAAGACCAATGCACATGCCATGTATGAATAAAATCCGTTAATAAATACTCAAGTTATCGAACGGAAACGAAGTGCTCACGGACGGACGACCGGACGGACGGACGTACGTACGTACGACGAACGGACGGACACACGGACAGCCAGCGGGAAAACATAATACCCCGCCACTAACGTGTGGCGGGGTATAAAAAACTTGATGCGAGATTGGATGAGTGTAGGTAAAATTGTTTGTGAGAAATGGACTTAAACAATAGGGTTGACACATTTTTGGATTTAAAAGTCATGAGCTCGGACTAAATGATGTGGTAATTAATTTTAATTTATTTTCTCATTTATTAAATGTTCTTTCCCTAAGATCAAATATTTTATAAATTTTGCATTAGTTCTCATCAGATACTCGTTTCCATATTTTATTGTGTCTTTCATTTCTTATTACCCCTGTTATATTTATTTATAAATCTCCTTGATCGTCGAAAAGATTAAAATATTGAAGTTCAATACTTCCGATTTATTTTTATTTTATTTAATTATTTCTTTTTTAGTCGAAGTTATTAAGAGAAACAGTCCGGGTCCGGAGCGAGTCAATATATGTCAAGACCGAGTAATTGAATGAATTTAAGTAATTAAACATGTTAAATAACTCTCTTTTTTCGCGCGACAAGCGATTATGACAATATACGCAAAGGTTTCATCGGTGGCTATTTATTCGAAGCCTTCCAAAGTACATTTTCGCACTTTCATTGGTTAATGGACCTGGTATGATAAGGGCCGTTTTTGGCCCCCATTCAAATTCTCTTAAAAATGCATGGTTTCTATTGCTTATTATTTGTGCGTATGGGAACAAGCAAAAATAATATGTTTCGTGTTTGTTAATTCTCAGAATAACATGATTTCTGACATGCCTACGTTGCTTCAATAAAATGAAGGAAAATTGCGAGAAAATTTGAGTTTAAATTCCTTTCAAGAAATAAGTCATTTACAATAACTTTTGAAAGCTCTTAACAACAGGCTTTTGATGAACCGCTTATATGTAAGATTGCACTGCTAATTATCTGTATACTGCACAAGGCCTCTCCAGGTACCCCACCCACTCAAGTGTGCAAGTCCAGAGACGCTAACCAAAAAATTCCAACAGATCAAAATGAAATGTATACCAGATTAATCCTTGTGCTCTAACTAAGAAAATGAATACCCACAACATATGTTTATTTTGTCTATGAGCGGAGATATGGGCGTTTTTATGTTGAGAACGCTGGGAAAATGTTCCAAACGCTGCCAGTTTGGTAACAAAAAGTTAAAAATAAACATTGAGCCCGGTCTCCAGCACATTTAATATTTTCATGGCATGTAAATACATTAAAATTTTATCTGTATACAAAATATTAAATGTGCTGGAGGCCGGGCTCATATATTTTGAAAGCCACAAAGGCTACCAAATTCGTCATTTGAAATCGTCAGAATCCGCTGGGGTATGGGTATGTTCAGTACAAATATCACAAATATTTTGTGCAAGAACTGGTTAATTTTGTGTTTGCCGTTACATTCAAGGTTTGAACTTTCATATGAATACATTTTTATTATGGAAATAAGACTTTTGAAAAATGAGTTTTCTGGGGGCCAAATATGGGCCTTATCATACCAGGTCCTTTCAGCAAAATTCCATATTAGACCACTGTCTGTGGCTATCTTTTTGCCAACCAATCCACCCACGTGATCATCCGATGACGTCACTGCGGGGATTCCCGTTATCTCCGAGCTATACAAGGGCACAAACCGAATTCCACTCTGGCATAATACGAATTTCAGTGCATCAGTGCCAATGTGTTATTTGGTATATGCTAGAGTGTATTTGCTGGTATGTAATTCTGTTTATTCCGAAGTGTCTATACCAGTGTTATTCGGTAAATTGCTCAAGGATAAGTAAATCTATGATATTGAAACCGTTATATTACCTTTTTCACCATCTTGGTACAGTCAACTTTTGTTCACTTATCCTGAAATAAAAAAAAATAAAATAAAATTAATAAAAACAAGAGAACCACGAGGTCCTGAATGCTCCCCTGAGCACTGAGACCGTCATGTGATGAGAACGTTTTGGTCATTTTGTTTCCCGTGTGAACTGACTAATGTTTTACAGTCATGTGGTTTGTGTATGTTTATAAGTAACTGCAGTCCCGGTTTCTGAATGCTGTTTGTCCATACAATAGCATAAACGATCGAATTCAAACTGGACGTCACCAAGATCTACCTAGACTCATCATGTTATAAAGTTCATTAGTTTTCATAAAATTGAGCAAAATAGCTATATCCAGCCCCAATTTTTAAAACCACGATTTTATTGAACTGCTATCTTATTCTTCGATTGGGCGTCGACAAGAGATTTATTCCATAACGTTTACACATCTTTGCCATATAATGTGATTTGAAGGGCTGTAGAAACAGAACAGAATGTAGAAATTATTTTCAGATGAAAACTTATGATATGTTTCTCTTTATTCTAATTTGTGTGTATTCAAAAAATAGACTTTTGGTTCTCATTAGAAGTACTTCGGCGATTCTAACGAGTACGCACAATGTAAATTGTAGAACAGAAAGAAAAAAAAATAATGAATAGCCTTGTAAACCCCATTTTCTCCTATATAAACTGGGGTTTAGCAGGGTCACCATATCATAGACTTGTTAACGTGATGTTCTTATATTTTATGTGGAGCTTCTACATATAGCAGATTTTGGTGGTCATAAGTTTCCAAACACAACACATATTTCGATAATATTTGGTATACGGATAAATGTATATCACAAGAGCAAACCAGTTGGGTTGTCAAATGCCATTCCAAGTGACGAGGCAAACCAAAGTCAAGTAAGTGAAACGTTACCCCACCCATCAATGTCAAAGGCTGCATACGCCATAACACCTCAATGAATTCATGAAACTTCACAGGTGTGTGTATCATATCAAGTCAATGCTATTTGAACAAGAAGAATATTCTGATTGCTTCGACTTTTGAACTATCTCCACTTAGGTAAAATTACCTGACTGGCCTATATCTCCAAAACGGCAATGAATTTGCGACTTTGGCAAGTTCACTGGTATCAATCAGTGTATAAAAATATCAAACTTATTCCAAAAAGATCGATGGTATTGCCATTTTCACATTTTTAAACTTTTAGCCGCGGTGTTGTCCCGCTTACTGAAAACTTACATTTGGCAAGTCAACTGCTATCTCAGGTACGGTGCGCAGGAGTGATAGTCCTGTAGGGGTTTTACCTTGCCACATGATTGGGGCGGGTAATAAGGTTTCTTTCCTAATCGTGTGGCAGGGTAAAACCCTTTAAGGACTATCATTCCTGCGCACCGCACTTGAGACCCTGTCCCAAGCACTAACAGACAGCCCATTCAACCATAGGACAATGGCAAGCCGAGTCCCTGGTTGAAATTCCGACCCCGAGGGTGAGATTTACCTATCCCACATGGACACTCATGATGTATTGTTATAATCTTTTCCACTCCATTCCATTCCAGATTTCAAACTATGTCCTACTGTTTCTGTGGCTGTTTAGAACTCATCACAAATAGCACTGCGTTGGTACGCAGCGCATTAACTGCCACGGGAGAGAATTAGTCAAGTAATCATTGTGTCATTTTGACCACCTGGCGCAAGTTTTTCATGGTTTAATACATGTACATAGCCACGGGATAGGGACAGATAATTTTTAAGGGATCAGAACTTTACATCGAATGTAAAGATTAAGTTATTAATTCAATATTAATTTAGTGTGCCCCTCAAGACCTTGGTCTCATTCTGACAGCAGGCCCTGTTTGGTGTCTTGTCCTTTGACTGGCTGTGTCATTCAGTAGCTGCATGCTTATCAATATCATTGAGCTGCAATCTTTCTGTGGTCAAGGAAGTATTTTTAATCTGAATGCACCTCCGTGAAAGATCTCTTTTATATTGAAAATGTGCCCCATCCCGCCATTCATACAAAGGGAAAAAACCTCTGTGACTTCCTCTTCAAGTTTTCCCTGAATAGGAATCCTGTCTTAAAGGGGTCTGCTCTTAAACGAAAGAATTTGTTCCTAGAGGAGCAAATTCTTCCCTTGAGGAGTTGTCCCGCAGAGAGAAGGAAGGCAAAAATGGGAGATGCTTCTCTTAAAAGTGTATCCATTAACCTTAAGCAAATATGGAAGTATGTTGAAGCCTATGCCCCCAGGCCGCCTCCTTCTAGCTACGACCCTGTTTATAAAAAGCTGCTGTGACATATGCTGGGTCCCGTAACTACATGTAATATGATTTTAACTGGTGCCAGAATAAAAGTAATATGCCTGACAGCCTCATCTTCTGGTGGGGCTGTTGTGGATACATGTTGTAACGCGAGTGCTCACACCTGGCGCTCGATGGTATGGCGCCGAGTTGTAAACAAAAATTGTGAACAACTTGGTGCCAGTCCGTCGGGCGGATGCAAGCTGCCAAGTGTGCCTGTTTTGAGGTGGTATGCACTTGACGCATCAGATGGGATGACTCTTGGGGATACATGCAGTATGCCCTGGATTGCCTCATTTCTTTGTTTTTGGTAGGCACCACATAGATGGTGCATGCACCGTACTACCTGCTATGGGTCTCTATGTGGGTACCACTGCACTGGCATTGTAAATGTAGCTAGTATAGTTTTTTTAATGTGGTGTATGTCCTACAGCTCCCGATAAGATGGGTGCTTGGTGCTTGGGGATGTTCCTTATTTCTCAGTGAAAACGTGTTGTTACACTTCATTAGATGGATAGAAGGATGACTTCGGATTTTACGTCCATTTTAACAGTATTTAAGTCACATGAGGACGATGGTTGGGTGATAATGAAAGGCTGTGTACAATAGACTTCCGTTTACGATTGAAAAAGAAGCACGCCTACAGCGGGGCTCGAACCCGGGACCGCTAGATCAGCAGGCCAGCGCTTAACCTACTGAGCTACCGGGGCTCCCTCTTCATTACAGCTATCTTGACAAGACGGTTCTAGTGAGGCGTCGCACCGTGTTTTTTTTTCTTTTATTTATTTATTTAGTTTCTTTTTTTTTTTGGGGGGGGGGGGAGGGTTGGAGGGTGCAAATTTGGGCCTGTTACCCCTTCTTGTCTGGAGCACTGATGTCCACTTTGATAATACAAAGGAGCCCCGGTAGCTCAGTGTGTTAAGCTGGCCTACTGATATAGCTGGCCGGGTTGGAGTCCCGCTTGAGGCGAGAATCTTTCCTTCCGTAAACGGGTCCATTACACACAGTCTTTCATTATCACAGTCCCATCGTCCTGATATGACTGAAATACCGTTGAAAAGGACGTAAGATCGCAAGTCATCCATCCATCTATTTGATAATACAAAGAAGAATATAACGTATTGACTCGGACAAAGATCAGTGTTAACAGTGTAGACCCAGACCAGACTCAGACACGTTATATGATTTTTTTGTCTCATTGACCAGTTTTTCGTGATTTTCTGTTTGCTTCTCTTTAAAAATGAATGCGAAGGGAAATAAAAAATTAAAATAGTCGAGTTGTTTTCCTGGAAAAAGTATCCGTAAACCTTAGATTCTAATTTATGCACAAAATCACTGTTTCGGTTAGTGTGATTCTATAGAAGAAATGTGAGGAAATGAAGCTACAAGAAACTCTTTTCTGCATTTTAAATGTTAGAATCGAAAAACACTTAGTTCAGATCTAGCACTGAATTGTTGAGTGATACATGTAATTCATAGTTTGTCAGTCATTAGTAAGAAGAGATATCCCTCGTGCTCCGCGCTCATGATATTATTTACTTTAAAGCTGGCTTGCGACAATGAATTTGTACTCAATATTCATTACTAGGACTTATCTATATATTAAGTCTCACTATAAATACATTAGGCTTAATTAGCTGAGGTGCGGGGGTAACGTCGGTATGAGAATTGAAATATGATGAGAAAAAAATGTCTGGCCATAGTTTGCACTAGTTTGTGCTTGAAATGAATGTAAATACGGATAACATGTATTATAAAACAGCTCGGGTGAATGAATACTGTACGAAGTTATACATGGTTTTCGGGCAGTAACATGTGTAATTTCAGCTGTATTTTCCCAAAATCGTTGATTTTCTATAAAAAAATCTAATAGGCATACGCTTTTGACCACTTCATTTACTATCTAAGATTTCTTATAAAGAAAGGGATTCCGAGTAGAAAACATGAGCAGGAGTTCTATTTGTTCTGTTTGCGAAGTGATCAGTTAGGAACAAAATGATCATGATTTATCTGGCCTGTGATTTCAGGCATACAGTTCAGGCCTGCTCAGACTGGTCTTTATGAATAGTTGTCAAGAGCGGTGAGCATCAGGTGAGCAGACAATGCCTAAATTTGGCTCATATGAAACAAGGGAGGTAATAAAACTTTTTATAATTTCTTAAAAGTCTTATCATTTATTTTATTTTACTGACATTGTAAAGTTACTTTTTATGTATTGTACTAAATATTACAGTTAATACTTACAAAATGACTATAGATAACTGCGTAATAAGCAGCAGGACATTTTTTACTGAAGTAATTGTAAGTCAATATACTGTCATCCTTTTCTCATAAAAATTAATTGATTTATACGCATATATCTCCTCCGTTGTTTGAACTGAACTGAACTGAAATTGTTGACAAGACACTTCAAAGAAACAGACCGGTGCCCAATCCTAATTGGAACACTAAGCGAAAGTGTGTTATGATCCTTGGGTAATTAGCTGCTGCATAGGTGTTATAATCCTGTGACTGCTGTATGGGTGTTAAAAGCCTTGTCTTAACATCTGCCCTACCGAATTGACGCTTCACCGCACACACTATGACAATAAATTGATTGATTGATTGTTTTGGGTTTGACGGCCCTTTGAGACAGTATTTCAGTCTATAGAACAAGAACAGAACAAAACTTTATTTTGAAAGTAACTCTCAGGCCACACGCAGGTGGCATATATCGGGCCGTCCCCCAGAGAGGGAGAAAGAGGAGAAACGACAGACGAGAGAAAAAATGTCCAAACAACCCCCACCCGCACCTAATGTAAGCACAGTAGGCCCTTGCCCTACAATGTCCAAATCAGTAGGACGCCCCGGTACTGGAAGATACACACAGCACCATCGCACCACCCGACCAACCCTCACACTTAAATAAGAGTGATTTAACATTTACTGTTATACAATTAAGGGATGTCGGCAGAGATGAAAAAGATGTTGAGATTGATTAAGGCATGTGGCTATTACCCAGCAGGCACGTGACGTTAAAAAGACGTCGTACTGACGTCGTTGCGACGTAATGACGTCGCATCGACGTTAGAAAGACGTCATTTTGACGTCATGTGCCTGCTGGGTACTGACTCTTGATTAAGCCATGTTGCATGCGACATGCCATATACACCTGGGGAGAAATTCTAGTTGTTCAAACTAGAATATGTCCACAGGACACGGATGCCTCCGCCTAGTGCCCTAAGTAAGATGGCGCCTTGTTTAAGGTACTGGCACTTGAAGGATAACTAGGTTCACAAAGGCAGACTTATGTGATACATGTTTTTGTTTTCCTTAGAAAGATGTATTGTGCTTCTCGGATCAAGAGAAGTGTGTGGGGGGGGGGGGGGGGGGAGGGGGGCGGGAGATGGGCGGGAGGGTTCGTATCACGGAAATGGATACCATGCAACTTTCCAAAAGAAATAGCCCGGAAACAAATAACTTTTCAAAAACTAATAAACGGAAGCCATTTTTGTATGAAATGAAGTTGAAAAGGGACATAACTCCAAAAGTGATTGGCGGATTTTACCCTAAATTAAACCTGAACTGTATTTTATAATTATATATATGTGTCTAGAATATGAATCCAATACAATAATCTTTCTAAAAGATTATAAACGGAAACCAGATTTTTATGCAAAATAAATGTTCTATGAAAGGGTTATCCTTTGGAAGCAAGGTTCACACCAAAGAACTGAAAACTGTCGAGTGTACAAGTTTTCTGGGCCAGACTAGCTAGTTTCGGCCAATTAGGCCTCATCAGTGACCCTCAAATAATTTCAATGTTCTACAATGGAATCAGTGATCCCAAAGGACTAGAAAATAAAATCTACACTATGATGAAGGGCAGGGAGACTTTTTACGGTGACCACACAGTCCCAATCACCAGCTGTAGTGAAGTTCAATAAAGTTGAAAAAGGGTCATAAGTCCCATAATACTTGACGGAATTTATCCCAAATTGAACTTGACCTGTATTTTATGATTATATACATGTGTATAAAATAGGAATCTATAACACTAATCTTTTCAAAAGATAACAAACGGAAACCAGTTTTTCATATAAAATGAAGTCGAAAAAGGGCCATAACTCCCACAATAATGAACGGATTTTATCCAACATCGAACTTGACCTGTTTTTTATGATTGTATACCTGTGTATAAAATATGAATTCAATACATTGATGTTTTCAAAAGATAATGAACGGAAACCAATCTTTCATACAAAATGAAGTCTAAAAGGGGCCATAACTATCACAATAATAAACGGGTTTTATCCAACATCAAACTTGACCTGTATTTTATGATTATATACCTGCGTATATAATAAAAATTCAACACACCAATGTTTTCAAAAGATATCGCACAAAAACCGTTTTTTTTCATACATAATGAAGTCGAAAAAGGGCCAAAACTCCAACAATGATAGACGGATTTTACCCAACGTCGAACTTGACCTGTATTTTATGATTATATACCTGTGTATAAAATATGAATTCAATACACCAATGTTTTCAAAAGATATCGAACGGAAACCATTTTCGTACAGGACGTACGTACGGGATCCACACCAAAAACAATATGTCCCCCCATGGTAGGGGGACATAAATATGCCACTGTTGAATAACACACCATTGTCACCCTGCCATCAGATCTTCTAATTTTGGGTGGTTTAAGATGTGGAATGGAATGGAGTGGAACGGAATGGTCTTTTCCATTTGTCCATTGATTTGGAATGGCACTCTTACAGGAAAGAATTTGCTCCCTCTGAGGAGTCCCACGCTCTTGGAGTAAATTGTAACCAATTCACTGTACCTTATGTCATCCATCCCATTCCATTCCATTCCATTCCATTCCAGGTGTTAAACTCGTATGCCCTAAAATTCATACAGCTGATAGAGAGGTTATTTGGAAAAAACAAAAATAATTGATTTCTGAGAGTGACTGAGATAAAGATCTGTGTTAGGCTAATGGACACTATAGAGGTCCTCCCAGGGGTTTTGGGGAGCTGGGGAGAATGGTCATTTATTTTCAGGGAGCTGGGGAGCACTAGCGATTATTTTCAGGGAGCTAGGGAGCAAGCTCTTAATTTTTTGGAGCTGGGGAGCACTGTCAGAATGTGATTTTCTAAACTGTTTTGGGCTTATGGGGGGCTGCGCCCCCCAGACCCCCCATTTCTACATACCAATAATACCATTTTAGTCAGTCTTTTAAAACTATATGACTGCTGATGGCCATTCAGACTTACAAATGCTAGCATTTCGGGATCAATTCTGGCTAGAGGCGGAAATGGCTTCCAAACAATTTTAGGGAGAAGGCTTTAATATTTTTAGGGAGCTGGGGAGCAGATGTATT
Organism: Ctena decussata; assembly: GCA_963989385.1. Taxonomy (NCBI): domain Eukaryota; kingdom Metazoa; phylum Mollusca; class Bivalvia; order Lucinida; family Lucinidae; genus Ctena; species Ctena decussata. The sequence continues at coordinate 46,982,145 of OZ022498.1, read as the reverse complement.
ATTTTTAGGGATTTGGGGAGCTGTATCAAAATAATTTTAGGGAGCACGAGAAAATAGTTTAAGGGAGGTGGGGAGATTTTGGCATTATTTTCAGGGGGCAAGGGAGCACTGACCCCCCCCCCCCTCCCGGGAGGGCCTCACTTTATTGCACTTGTAATGCTGCTTTTATTAACTCAGGAATTTGTTAGAAAAGTATTATAATCTGAAAGTTACGAGGTGTTTAGGGTGATATGCAGATTAGACTGGAGCCATGCTAAGTTTTGCGCATTGATTTTCGATTTACCATGGTTTGGTATTGAAAAATGACAGAATTTTCTGGCAATGTACATGTACCAGTTTTATTTGACTATGAATGTGCTTCACCTTCTATTTATGCTGATTACCCTGTTACAGTGTTTTATTTTGACTGATTTTTACCTGCACTCCTACCATGAAGAACACCAAGTCGCTGCCCTAATTTTGCTTTTAAAATCAAGCAAATAGAGTTTTGTGAAAAAGACTTTAAGGGACAATAATGTTGATCAGCCCTCAAAAACTGTGCTTAATAAATTTTGTAGTAATTATAGACTGTTTAGCCTTGGGTGCTTGCGGCATTATGATGAGAAACAGTAAACTGAACCATCTATTCAGTTCAGTTCAGTTCTATTCTCTTATCGACGTTACCCAAGTGGCTCAACGGTACGTAACCATAGTTGCACACACTTCGCGCCGTGTGTCCGTCCAATACCAACTATTCTTGGACGAATCACATTTTTGAACGGTATGGTGCACAGAAATACCGAAAACAAATATATACTAACATACCGATAGGGTCACTCCCTGGGAGTCACACCATCAAATAGAACTATATGTACCTGCTGTTGATAAGTATGCTATGTTAATTGACGACAGTATGCATTACCATTTCCGGGAGATGTCTATAAGTTGCAAAGCTTGTTATCTAATCCCGCTGTATGTCTATTGTGTTATCATATTTGTATTACTTTGTCTGAATAAAGTATTGTTTAAACTCGTACCATTTCGATTCTTTTAAAACGTTCGAATGAAATAATGAATGAGCTATTAGAAAAGTAACTACCGGATGCCACATACTAATGATGGTCGGTTCGACACCCATTAAGAATAGTACCATATTCGACCAAATTCTCGGTCAACAGCCACTTTGTATAGTACAGGATCGGTCGCCAGCACAATTATTACCCCCGCGATATACACTGTTCAAGAGAAATAAAATCTGTTGCTCACCTTTATGATACTGTACAATGGGGAAAGTTTAGCTACCTCTTCTGGACGAACTTGAACCAGTAATCAATATGATTGGTGCAGAAAACATTCTATTCTGTTCTGTTTCCTATCTCGTAGAGTGACGAAAAAATACCTTAAATATAAAGTCAATTTCAAATTATTACGGTAATACAAACATTGTCTTATATTTTATAAATTCCACTAAACATACTGGACCTAGTGTGATTAGAACAGTTTAATAAACATAAACATAATCTTTTATGAAAAATACGTTCCGACCATCAATTTTCTAAAACCTGGGGCCCGTTTAGCAAAAGGACCTTGTATGATTGATCCGTTTTTGGCCCCCTTTCAAATTAACTTAACTTTTGCTCATGGTTCATACAGAAACAAGAGGGCCATTGGTCCTGTAGCTCACCTGAGTCCATTCAGCCTCAGTACTCTAGGGTAAGTTACTCTAAGGGCAAATTGAACACAAAGGTGGTGGTATCATACCTGTGACCCTCAGGGTGGAAAATGAAAAAGACAAAAATTATCAACCTGGCCCAAATTCCAACTGGTCCAATATTTTATGGCTGCCCTAGATACCTGCAAGTTTGAAGAAATTGGGGTCAAAACTAAAGGTGCTATGGCCCGGACAACATTTTCCCCATTATAAGTCTATGGGACCTTTTTGTTGCCAAATTTGATCAAGATTGGCCAGCTACTTTAGCAAATATTAATGCTTAAAAGTGTGAAAATACGACAGACAAAGCCTATACTATAAGCTCACCTTGACCCAAGAACTCTGAAACGCAACCTTGTCAAAGATATTGTCATACTAATCACTTGTGGGATATCAAATTGAATTCAGTCCACAAACTGAAGGAGCTAGGGCGATTGAAGGAGCTAGAGCGATAACTAAGTTTTTCTAAAAATAGCCACTGTGTCCTTCACCTTGACCCCGGAATGCTGAAACGCGTTCTTGTCCGCGATATTGTCATATTTATCACTTGTGTGAAGTACAATCGAAATCATTCCATAAATGAAGGCACTTTAATGATGACAAAGTTTTTTTTAAAAAATAGCCACCCTGACCTTGACATTGACCTAAGGACGCTAAAACGCGAACTTATTCAAGATATTGTCATACTAAACCTTTGTGTGAAGTTTCACCAAAATCGGTCAATAAATGAAGGCGCTAGAGTGATGACAAAGTTTTTCTAAAAATAACCACTGCGACCTTGACCTTGACCTCAGAACGCTGAAATGCAAACTTGTCCAAGATATTATCATACCAATCACTTGTGTGATATCAAACTGAATTCGGTCCATAAATGAAGGAGCTAGAGCGATGACAAAATTTTTCTAAAAATAGCCACTATGACCTTGACCTTGACCTAAGAATGCTGAAACGCAAACTTGTCCAAGATATTGCCATACTTATTACTTGTGTGAAGTTAAATCAAAATCGGTCTACAAATGAAGGCGCTAGAGTGATGACAAAGTTTTTCTAAAAATAGCCACTGTGACCTTGACCTTGACCCCATCATGCTGAAATGCAAGCTCATTAGAGGTAATGTCATACCAAATATTTGTGTGAACTTACATCAAAATCGGCTGATAAATGAGGTAGCTAGAGCGATGACAAACGGTGAATATACGTACATACATACATACATACGTATGTACGGGACAGATCCTATATCCCGTCCAAAACTTCATAGTGCGAGAGGATAATAATCCAACCTGGCCCACATTGGCAAAGGTTTTAGCTGTCCTGATTACCTGCAAGTTACAAGAACTTGTTGAAATGTTGAAGCTAGGGCCCGGACAACATTTTCGCCATTATAAGTCTATAGGAAATATTTTATCGCTCAAGGGCAAGTAACTCTGAAAAGAATGATCCAACCTGGCCCAAATTTGAACTGGTCCGAGTTGTTTTGACTGTCCTGGATAGTTACAAGAAGTTGCAGTCAAAAATGAAGAAGCTAGGGCCCGGACAACATTTTCCCCATTATATATTTTATCGCTCAAGGGCAAGTAACTCTTAAAGAATGATTGAACCTGGCTCAAATTCGAACTGGTCCGAGATGTTTTGGCTGTTCTGGTTACCTGCAAGTTGCAAGAAGTTGCGATCAAAAATGATGAAACTAGGACCCGGACAACATTATCCCCATTATAAGTCTATGGGAAAATATTTAATCGCTCAAGGGCAAGTGACTCTGTAAAGAATCGTCCAACCTGGCCGAAATTCGAACTGGTCTGAGATGTTTTGGCTGTCCTGGATATCTGCAAGTGACACGAAGTTGCGATCAAAAATGAAGAAGCTAGGGCCCGGACAACATTTTCGCCATTATAAGTCTATGGGAAATATTTTATCGCTCAAGGGCAAGTAACTCTGGAAATAATGTTCCAACCTGGCCCAAATTCGAACTGGTCCGAGATGTTTTGACTGTCCTGGATACCTGCAAGTTACAAGAAGTTGCAGTCAAAAATGAAGAAGCTAGGGCCCGGACAACATTTTCCCCATTATATATTTTATCGCTCAAGGGCAAGTAACTCTGAAAAGAATGATTCAACCTGGCTCAAATTCGAACTGGTCCGAGATGTTCTGGCTGTTCTGGATACCTGCAAGTTACACGAAGTTGCGATCAAAAATGAAGAAGCTAGGGCCCGGACAACAGTTTCTCCATTATAAGCCTATGGGACCTTTTTGTTGCCATGGTAACCACAGTTTTAAACCAATCTGTACCAAAACTATATGCAATCAATCCCCCACCCCAACAATGCTACACATAAAATTTGATCATGTTTGGACAGCTACTTTAGCAGATATTAATGTTTAAAAGTGTGGACGGACGACGGAGGACGGACGACGGACCAAGCCTATACTATAAGCTCACCTTGTGAGCCTTCGGCTCAGGTGAGCTAATAATGTTTCCTCTTCGTGAATCCTCAGAATAACATGATTTCAGATATGCCTGTTTTGTTTCAGTAATTTAAAATAAAACGACAAGAAAACTGTGTTTAGAAGGATTTTCTTTAATGAAATATAAGTTAATACAGCTTTAGAGAGCACTTGATAATACATGTAGTACTAATAAGTGGTACAACACTGCTAAACAGATGTGTACTGTTCAAGGCCTGTCCTGATACCCCACCCATTCAACTTTGCAAATAAAGAGACGCTAACCAAAAAAATTTAACGGACCAAACTAAAATGTATACCAAATGATTCCCTGTGTTCTAAGTAAGAAGATGAAAACCACAACACATGTTTATTGGTATATGGGAAAATTGACCAGTGATTGGACATATGCTCTTTATTACCTTCAATGTTTACTTCAGCGATTAAAACTTTTTACGTTGGCGCCTCGAGACATGCTTCTGATTAGCTAATTGCCATATTCTTCTTTTGATAGTATTTTCTTCCTAACAAAAAGAGTCCTTTGGTACTGGTAATACGTGTTCAAGTATACCTTGAGGTGGACAGAAGAGCACGTACGTAATAAAACAATCACAAATATCAATTAACGACCCTGTGCAATATAATCTGATAGCTGTAAAATTTGAGGATTTTCGGATAAACGTAGAAACATAGAATGTTGTGTTTGTGCTCGGTAGAACCGCCTCGTCGAACAGCTCTTACGAATACCCACAATCTATGTTTAGAGCACAAATACGACGTATAGTACATACTTCGATAATCTTGTGGTCTGTAGTTTCAATTCTGGGCTTTGAATCTATACTAGTCCGTTCCCAACGGACAAAAAATAAAAGCCAAAAAGCCCTGTTCATTTTTTTCTTATTTTTTTTTTTTGGGGGGGAGGGGGGATTTTTGGTGACCTGCATAGATAGTGTCTTCACTTTGAGCCACTTCACCAATCTGAAATCCGCGTTTAAGGCCGATTGTGAGGTCAACAAAATGGCGAAAATATATGAAAAGCTAATGCAAACCAATGAATCGTTGGTAACTTTGGAATAATACTCATATCCCAGTTTGTATTTAAACTAAAGAGTAAAATTGTTCCAAATTGAAGGACAAATAGAATCTATCATTGGTCTCCGATGCGGACAGGGAATCTCAACCCGACAGCACACAGGGTGTGTCGGAAACGAGGGTTTTCTGTCCGCATCGGAGACCAATGATTGATTATATTTCTTACCTACCATAATAATTATTTCAAATTAGACGGGGAACTATTATTCCTTTCGAACGTATACAAGCGTAAGTAGAATTGTGACGTAATGTCAACGTAATTTCAAACGTCAGTTGGAAACGTCCTCAGAATGGCGGCACCCTCGACAGTATTTGTGCGAGGGGAGGGGGGAGGGGAGGGGGAGGGGAATTCACTGCTTAAAAAATAATGCATAAAGTATAGAATCGCCGAGCCGGGCTTACCGCATTTCATTGAGGGAGTAATGATACACAGAAATCAAGCTCGTGTATGCTGCGGCAGCCCATGGGCAAGACAGAATTTTCCAGCATCGCTAAAAATGGAACAAACTCTGTCTCGTTGTCTCGTAGGTAGGAAAAATAATTCCTGTTTTCTTCTGTTTAAAAAAGGAAAATTCAACATGCAAATAACCTGGTTGGGCCTCACTGCGATTGTAACAATAGAAATTCGAATGTCAAAATACGATATGCGCCCTCAGTGCAAATGTGAAAATAGGATTTCGAATGTCAAAATTGGATTTCGAATATCAAAATTCGGCATTCGGCTTCAGTGCGATAGTCTAAAAGGATATCGAACATCAAAATAGCATATTCGGCAATATTTATCATATTTGGTTTGAATTCGAATGTCAAAATAGGATTTCGAATGTCAAAATACCATATTATGCTTCAGTGCGAATGTCAAAATAAGATTTTGAATGTCAGAATATCATATTAAGATTCAGTGCGAATGTCAAAATAGGATTTCGAATGTCAAAATACCATATTCGGCTTCAGTTCGAATGTCAAAATAGAATTCCGAATATCAAAATACGATATTCGGCTTCAGTGCGAAAGTCAAATTAGGATATCGAATATCAAAATACCATATTCAGCCTGAATTCGAATGTCAAAATAAGATTTCGAATATCACAATACCATACTCGGCTTCAGTTCGAATGTCAAAATAGGATTTCGAATGTCAAAATACGATATTTGGCTTCAGTGTAGATGCCAAAATAAGATTTCGAATCTCAAAATAACATATTCGGCCTGAATTTGAATGTCAAAATAGGATTTGGAATGTCAAAATACCATATTCGTTTTCAAGTCGAATTTCAAAATGGGATTTCGAATATCAAAATTCGATATTCGGCTTCAGTGCGAATGTCAAAAATGGATTTCGAATATCAAAATACCATATTCGGCCTGAATTCGAATGTCTAAAAGGATTTTGAGTGTCAAAATAACATTTTAAGCTTCAGTTCGAATGTGAAAATATGATTCCGAATGTAAAATACCATATTAAGCTTCAGTGCGAATGTCAAAATAGGATTTCGAATGTGAAAATACCATATTCGTCTTCAGTTCGAATGTCAAAATGGGATTTCGAATATCAAAATTCGATATTCGGTTTAAGTTCGAATGTCAAAACAGCAATTTGAACATCAAAATAAAATATTCGGCTTCAGTATGAATGTCAAAATAGGATTTCGAATGTCAAAATAGCATATTCGTCTTCAATTCGAATGTCAAAATGGGATTTCGAATATCAAAATACCATATTCGGCCTGAATTCGAATGTCAAAATAGGATTTTGAATGTCAAAATACCATTTTAAGCTTCAGTTCGAATGTCAAAATAGGATATCGAATGTCAAAATACCATATTAAGCTTCAGTGCGAATGTTAAGATAGGTTTTCGAATGTCAAAATACCATACTCGTCTTCAGTTCGAATGTCAAAATAGGATTTCGAATATCAAAATTCGATAATTGGTTTCAGTTCGAATGTCAAATAGGATTTCGAATATCAAAATACCATATTCGGCCTGAAATCGAATGTCAAAATAAGATTTCGAATGTCAAAATACCATTTTAAGATTCAGTGCGAATGTCAAAATAGGATTTCGATTGTCAAAATACCATATTCGGCTTTAGTGCGAATGTCAAAATAGGATTTCGAATGTCAAAATACCATATTTGGCTTCAGTGCGAATGTTAAAATAGGATTTCGAATGTCAAAATACCATATTCGTCTTCAGTTCGAATGTCAGAATGGGATGTCAAATATCAAAATTCGATATTCGGCGTCAGTGCGAAAGTCAAAATAGGATTTCGAATATCAAAATACCATATTCGGCCTGAATTCGAATGTCAAAATAGGATTTTGAATGTCAATATGCCATTTTAAGCTTCAGTGCGAATGTCAAAATAGGATTTCGAATGTCAAAATACCATATTCGTCTTCAGTTCGAATGTCGAAATGGGATTTCGTATGTCAAAATTCAATATTCGGCTTCAGTGCGAATGTCAAAAAAGGATATCGAATATCAAAATACCATATTCGGCCTGAATTCGAATGTCAAAATAGGATTTTGAATGTCAAAATATCATTTAAAGCTTCAGTTCGAATGTCAAAATAGGATATCGAATGTCAAAATACCATATTTAGCTTCAGTGCGAATGTTAAAATAGGATTTCGAATGTCAAAATACCATATTCGTCTTCAGTTCGAATGTCAAAATGGGATTTCGAATATCAAAATTCGATATCCGGTTTCAGTTCGAATGTCAAAATAGGATTTCGAATATCAAAATACCATATTCGGCCTGAATTCGAATGTCAAAATAGGATTTCGAATGTCAAAATACCATTTTAAGATTCAGTGCGAATGTCAAAATAGGATTTCGAATGTCAAAATACCATATTCGGCTTTAGTGCGAATGTCAAAATAGGATTTCGAATGTCAAAATACCATATTTGGCTTCAGTGCGAATGTTAAAATAGGATCTCGAATGTCAAAATACTATATTCGTCTTCAGTTCGAATGTCAAAATGGGATTTCGAATATCAAAATACCTCGGCCTGAATTCGAATGTCAAAATAGGATTTTGAATGCCAAAATACCCTTTTAAGCTTCAGTTCGAATGTCAAAATAGGATATCGAATGTCAAAATACCATATTAAGCTTCAGTGCGAATGTTAAAATAGGATTTCGAATGTCAAAATACCATATTCGTCTTCAGTTCGAATGTCAAAATGGGATTTCGAATATCAAAATTCGATAATTGGTTTCAGTACGAATGTCTAAATAGGATTTCGAATGTCAAAATACCATTTTAAGCTTCAGTGCGAATGTCAAAATAGGATTTCGAATGTCAAAATACCATATTCGGCTTCAGTGCGAATGTCAAAATAGGATTTCGAATGTCAAAATACCATATTCGTGTTCAGTTCGAATGTCAGAATGGGATGTCAAATATCAAAATTCGATATTCAGCCTGAATTCGAATGACAAAATAGGATTTAGAATGTCAAAATACCATATTCGTCTTCAGTTCGAATGTCGAAATGGGATTTCGTATATCAAAATTCAATATTCGGCTTCAGTGCGACTGTCAAAATAGGATATCGAATATCAAAATACCATATTCGGCCTGAATTCGAATGTCAAAATAGGATTTTGAATGTCAAAATACCATTTTAAGCTTCAGTTCGAATGTCAAAATAGGATATCGAATGTCAAAATACCATATTTAGCTTCAGTGCGAATGTGAAAATTGGATTTCGAATGTCAAAATACCATATTCGTCTTCAGTTCGAATGTCAAAATAGGATTTCGAATATCAAAATACCATATTCGACCTGAATTCGAATGTCAAAATAAGATTTTGAATGTCAAAATACCATTCTAAGATTCAGTGCGAATGTGAAAATATGATTTCGAATGTCAAAATACCATATTCGGCTTTAGTGCGAATGTCAATATAGGATTTCGAATGTCAAAATACCAAATTCGTCTTCAGTTAGAATGTCGAAATGGGATAACGTATGTCAAAATTCAATATTCGGCTTCAGTTCGAATGTCAAAAAAGGATATCGAATATCAAAATACCATATTCGGCCTGAATTCGAATGTCAAAATAGGATTTTGAATGTCAAAATACCATTTTAAGCTTCAGTTCGAATGTCAAAATAGGATATCGAATGTCAAAATACCATATTTAGCTTCAGTGCGAATGTTATTATTGGATTTCGAATGTCAAAATACCATATTCGTCTTCAGTTCGAATGACAAAATGGGATTTCGAATATCAAAATTCGATATTCGGTTTCAGTTCGAATGTCAAAATAGGATTTCGAATATCAAAATACCAGATTCGGTCTGAATTCGAATGTCAAAATAGGATTTTGAATGTCAAAATACCATTTAAAGCTTCAATGCGAATGTCAAAATAGGATTTCGAATGTCAGAACACCATATTCGTCTTCAGTTCGAATGTCGAAATGGGATTTCGTATATCAAAATTCAATATTCGGCTTCAGTACGAATGTCAAAATAGGATATCGAATATCAAAATACCATATTCCGCCTGAATTCGAATGTCAAAATAGGATTTCGAATGTCAAAATACCATATTCGTGTTCAGTTCGAATGTCAGAATGGGATGTCAAGTATCAAAATTCGATATTTGGCGTCAGTGCGAAAGTCAAAATAGGATATCGAATATCAAAATACCATATTCGGCCTGAATTCGAATGTCAAAATAGGATTTAGAATGTCAAAATACCATATTCGTCTTCAGATCGAATGTCGAAATGGGATTTCGTATATCAAAATTCAATATTCGGCTTCAGTGCGACTGTCAAAATAGGATATCGAATATCAAAATACCATATTCGGCCTGAATTCGAATGTCAAAATAGGATTTTGAATGTCAAAATACCATTTTAAGCTTCAGTTCGAATGTCAAAATAGGATATCGAATGTCAAAATACCATATTAAGCTTCAGTGCGAATGTGAAAATAGGATTTCGAATGTCAAAATACCATATTCGTCTTCAGTTCGAATGTCAAAATAGGATTTCGAATATCAAAATACCATATTCGGCCTGAATTCGAATGTCAAAATAAGATTTTGAATGTCAAAATACCATTCTAAGATTCAGTGCGAATGTGAAAATATGATTTCGAATGTCAAAATACCATATTCGGCTTTAGTGCGAATGTCAATATAGGATTTCGAATGTCAAAATACCAAATTCGTCTTCAGTTCGAATGTCGAAATGGGATTTCGTATATCAAAATTCAATATTCGGCTTCAGTTCGAATGTCAAAAAAGGATATCGAATATCAAAATACCATATTCGGCCTGAATTCGAATGTCAAAATAGTATTTTGAATGTCAAAATACCATTTTAAGCTTCAGTTCGAATGTCAAAATGGGATATCGAATGTCAAAATACCATATTAAGCTTCAGTGCGAATGTGAAAATAGGATTTCGAATGTCAAAATACCATATTCGTCTTCAGATCGAATGTTAAAATAGGATTTCGAATATCAAAATACCATATTCGGCCTGAATTCGAATGTCAAAATAAGATTTTGAATGTCAAAATACCATTCTAAGATTCAGTGCGAATGTGAAAATATGATTTCGAATGTCAAAATACCATATTCGGCTTTAGTGCGAATGTCAGAATGGGATGTCAAATATCAAAATTCGATATTCGGCGTCAGTGCGAAAGTCAAAATAGGATATCGAATATCAAAATACCATATTCGGCCTGAATTCGAATGTCAAAATAGGATTTAGAATGTCAAAATACCATATTCGTCTTCAGTTCGAATGTCGAAATGGGATTTCGTATCTCAAAATTCAATATTCGGCTTCATTGCGACTGTCAAAATAGGATATCGAATATCAAAATACCATATTCGGCCTGAATTCGAATGTCAAAATAGGATTTTGAATGTCAAAATACCATTTTAAGATTCAGTGCGAATGTCAAAATAGGATTTCGAATGTCAAAATACCATATTCGGCTTAAGTGCGAATGTCAAAATAGGATTTCGAATGTCAAAATACCATTTTGGCTTCAGTGCGAATGTTAAAATAGGATTTCGAATGTCAAAATACCATATTCGTCTTCAGATCGAATGTCAAAATGGGATTTCGAATATCAAAATTCGATAATCGGTTAGAGTTCGAATGTCAAAATAGGATTTCGAATGTCAAAAAACCATATTTTTCTTCAGTTCGAATTCCGAAATGGGATTTCGTATGTCAAAATTCAATATTCGGCTTCAGTGCGAATGTCAAAATAGGATATCGAATATCAAAATACCATATTCGGCCTGACTTCGAATGTCAAAATAGGATTTTGAATGTCAAAATACCATTTTAAGCTTCAGTTCGAATGTCAAAATAGGATATCGAATGTCAAATTACCATATTTAGCTTCAGTGCGAATGTTAAAATAGGATTTCGAATGTCAAAATACCATATTCGTCTTCAGTTCGAATGTCAAAATGGGATTTCGAATATCAAAATTCGATATTCGGCTTCAGTTCGAATGTCAAAATGGGATTTCGAATATCAAAAATTCGATATTTGGTTTCAGTTCGAATGTCAAAATAGGATTTCGAATGTCAAAATACCATATTCGGCTTTAGTGCGAATGTCAAAATACCATATTCGGCTTTAGTGCGAATGTCAGCATAGGATTTTGAATTTCGAAATACCATATTTGGCTTCAGTGCGAATGTCAAAATAGGATTTCGAATGTCAAAATACCATATTCGTCTTCAGATCGAATGTCAAAATGGGATTTCGAATATCAAAATTCGATAATCGGTTTCAGTTCGAATGTCAAAATAGGATTTCGAATGTCAAAAAACCATATTATTCTTCAGTTCGAATTCCGAAATGTGATTTCGTATGTCAAAATTCAATATTCGGCTTCAGTGCGAATGTCAAAATAGGATATCGAATATCAAAATACCATATTCGGCCTGACTTCGAATGTCAAAATAGGATTTTGAATGTCAAAATACCATTTTAAGCTTCAGTTCGAATGTCAAAATAGGATATCGAATGTCAAATTACCATATTTAGCTTCAGTGCGAATGTTAAAATAGGATTTCGAATGTCAAAATACCATATTCGTCTTCAGTTCGAATGTCAAAATGGGATTTCGAATATCAAAATTCGATATTCGGCTTCAGTTCGAATGTCAAAATGGGATTTCGAATATCAAAAATTCGATATTTGGTTTCAGTTCGAATGTCAAAATAGGATTTCGAATGTCAAAATACCATATTCGGCTTTAGTGCGAATGTCAAAATACCATATTCGGCTTTAGTGCGAATGTCAGCATAGGATTTTATATTTCGAAATACCATATTTGGCTTCAGTGCCAATGTCAAAATAGGATTTCGAATGTCAAAATACCATATTCGTCTTCAGATCGAATGTCAAAATGGGATTTCGAATATCATAATTCGATAATCGGTTTCAGTTCGAATGTCAAAATAGGATTTCGAATGTCAAAAAACCATATTTTTCTTCAGTTCGAATTCCGAAATGGGATTTCGTATGTCAAAATTCAATATTCGGCTTCAGTGCGAATGTCAAAATAGGATATCGAATATCAAAATACCATATTCGGCCTGACTTCGAATGTCAAAATAGGATTTTGAATGTCAAAATACCATTTTAAGCTTCAGTTCGAATGTCAAAATAGGATATCGAATGTCAAATTACCATATTTAGCTTCAGTGCGAATGTTAAAATAGGATTTCGAATGTCAAAATACCATATTCGTCTTCAGTTCGAATGTCAAAATGGGATTTCGAATATCAAAATTCGATATTCGGCTTCAGTTCGAATGTCAAAAAAGGATTTCGAATATCAAAATACCATATTCGGCCTGAATTCTAATGTCAAAATAGGATTTCGAATGTCAAAATACCATTTTAAGATTCAGTGCGAATGTCAAAATAGGATTTCGAATGTCAAAATAGGATTTCGAATGTCAAAATACCATATTTGGCTTCAGTGCGAATGTTAAAATAGGATTTCGAATGTCAAAATTCGATATTCGGTTTCAGTTCGAATGTCAAAATAGGATTTCGAATTTCAAAATACCATATTTTCATTCAGTTCGAATGTCGAAATGGGATTTCGTATGTCAAAATTCAATATTCGGCTTCAGTGCGAATGTCAACATTGGAAAAGAATATCAAAATAACATATTCGGCCTGAATTCGAATGTCAAAAAAGGATTTTGAATGTCAAAATACCATTTTAAGCTTCAGTTCGAATGTCAAAATAGGATATCGAATGTCAAAATACCATATTTAGCTTCAGTGCGAATGTTTAAATAGGATTTCGAATGTCAAAATACCATATTCGTCTTCAGTTCGAATGTCAAAATGGGATTTCGAATATCAAAATTCGATATTCGGTTTCAGTTCGAATGTCAAAATAGGATTTCAATATCAAAATACCATATTCGGCCTTAATTCGAGTGTCAAAATAGGATTTCGAATGTCAAAATACCATTTTAAGATTCAGTGCGAATGTCAAAATAAGATTTCGAATGTCAAAATACCATATTTCGCTTTAGTGCGAATGTCAAAATAGGATTTCGAATGTCAAAATACCATATTTGGCTTCAGTGCGAATGTTAAAATAGGATTTCGGATGTCAAAATACCATATTCGTCTTCAGATCGAATGTCAAAATGGGATTTCGAATATCAAAATTCGATATTCGGTTTCAGTTCGAATGTCAAAATAGGATTTCGAATATCAAAATACCATATTCGGCCGAATTCGAATGTCAAAATAGGATTTCGAATGTCAAAATACCATATCCAGCCTGAATTCGAATGTCAAAATAGGATTTCGAATGTCAAAATACCATTTTTGGCTTCAGTGCTGTTGTTAGAATACGATATTGAATGTCAAAATAGCATATTGGCTTCAGTTCGAATGTCAAAATAGGATTTCGAATATCAAAATTCGATATTCGGCTTCAGTGCGAAAGTCAAAATAGGATATCGAATATCAAAATACCATATTCGGCCTGAATTCGAATGTCAAAATAGGATTTTGAATTTCAAAATACTATTTTAAGCTTCAGTGCGAATGTCAAAATAGGATATCGAATGTCAAAATACCATATTTGGCTTCATTTCGAATGTGAAAATAGGATTTTGAATTTAAAAATTCGATATTCTGCTCAAGTGCGAATATCAATATAGTATTTCCAATCTCAAAATTCGTTATTAAACTTCAAAACGAAGGTCAAAATAGAATTTGAATGTCGAAAAACGAAAAACGAAATGCGAAAAGCGAAAAAAAAAAAAAAAAAAAAAAAAAAAACGTAAACAAAAAACGAAAAGCGAAAAACAGAAAACAAAAAAACGTAAATCAAAATACGAGCAGCGAAAAACAAAAAAACAAAACAGCGTAAATCGAAAAACGAAAAGCGAAAAACGAAAAGCGAAAAACGAAAAGCGAAAAACAAAACAGCGTTAATCGAAAAACGAAAAGCGAAAAACGAAAAACGAAAAGCGAAAAACGAATAACGAAAAGCGAAAAGCGAAAAACGAAAAACGAAAAGCAAAAAACGAAAAGCGAAAAACGAATAACGAAAAGCGAAAATCGAAAAGCGAAAAACGAAAAGCGAAAAACGAATAACGAAAAACGAAAAACGAAAAGCGAAAAACGAAAAGCGAAAAACGAAAAACGAAAAACCAACCAACTTCACCGTCCTGTGTATAGGTGCAGTTATGAAACACATGCCTATATATTGCCAGCTCGCTTGTAGTGGTAGATATAGCCTTATTCTATAAAACTAAATTTGTCAACAACATTTTTGTTATGTTTTTATACGCCCGTTTTGAATAAAACGGACGTATTATGTCATGGCGCTGTCCGTCCGTCCGTAAACATTCTTGTGCGCGCCATAACTTAGTCACCGTATGGTATATCTTCATGAAATTTTGTAGGAATGTGTATTAGGTTGGGGGAATGTGTCGCGTACAAAAGTGATTGCTCTCCCTTCCTTGGTCTCCTAGTTATGTCCCTTTGATTCAATTTTCCCTGCAAGTCTTGTGCGCGCCATAAGTAGATTTTTTTTTTTTGTCGGCTCCTCCTCCCCTACACCGACACCATATTTTTTACATATCGTGTTATTCTATATACATTATTTATAAATATTTACATTATTGAAAAGCTGCGTATAAATGTTTTTATTGTTTTTGTTTTGTTTTCTGATCCTTTAACACAAATTTCAGGTCAAATAAAACATTGATTAGATAAAGTGTAAGTGTTAGCAGTGAACCTAACCTCTCCGGCGCCTATCGATGTACAAACCACACTGGTCCGCCTGCAAAGCTCACGTGAACCCCTTCAGAGTTCACTTACTTTGCATACGGCCCAACATAGTCCATACCTCGACAAACGCCAGAAAAATTAAATCCACCCCCACAATACTCACATTTACCACTGACCCTCTATTGATAGGCCTTTTAGAGCAACTAGCCTCTCACTGACGAACGATAACCTAATACGATATCAGTCGCAACGCGACCGGTCCACACAACGCTCGACCGGCGCTTAGACACGGCAGTGCCCGTCAATTGCAACGGCCGAACACGTAGTTACTATCCTTCGACGTATATTTGACACATCTCACAATAAATAACCACACACACAAAAAAAATAAAACGGTATAGGAAGGGTCTGAAAAGTGGTGTAGTTGCAGGAATAAGAAGTTTGATGTTTTCAGCGTATATCGCATGAAGAAGCCAGTGGTCGTAGCCAAAAAATCCCAAGAGAAGCGCTTCGCACTTCATGGAATTCTAGCTCCTCCAACCGGCCGCATCACACGAGGAACGCCGAAAAAACAACCTTCAATTCCTAAATACTGTATGTATGTATGTATGTAAGTATGCGAGTATGTGTTTGTACTTAAGGGAATTATCAGCAGACTTAACTTTTAATTTAGAGTACCGAAATTAATTTAAAGTTATGCGGTTAATATTTCATTTGAACACGATATGTTTGAGCCGAGACTGTTGTGGCGATGTGGATGTGACCACCCGCCCTCCGCGGAAGACCACCCTGGCTGCCCTAGAAACCTGGCCGTCTATCCCGTTGGGAACAGAGCAGACACATCCCTCCATCACCTGTCCAACGGCCTCGGCTCCCTCACCTTTATAATCTTTTTTTTATTTATTTATTTATTTATTTATTTTTTGGTCACAATTATCCGCTACATTTATTAATAAATGTAGCGCCATAAGTAGATAAGTGTTCGGGATATCCTGATGAAATTTCATAGCAGTGTGTATGGAGTCCCCACAATGTGTCGCGTACAACAATAGTTGCTCTCCCTTACTTCATTTTAGAGTTACATCTCTTTGATTGAATTTTTAAGGCTATTTTATGTATACTTATCTTGTGCATACCATAACTTGGTAACCGTTTAGAATATCATGGTGAAACTTTATAGCAATGCGTATGATAACAAGACAGTGTGGCGCATGGGTTGCTCTCCCTTACGTACTTAATTTTAGAGTAACCTCCCTTTGATTAGTATTTTTGGGCTGTTATTGTTCATTCCATATCTACTTAACTTTTCAAATCTAGTAGTGCAACTTTACAGGAATGTGTATAATAATAGGGCAGTGTATCCTGAACAAGAATCCCAACCCTTGGTTACTTAATTTCTGAATTATCTGCCCTTTTTATATTTTTGTGTTCTCTGTTACTCCTTAACCGCTGAAAATATTTTAACACAACTTAATGGTGATGTGCATATTGTCAAAGGAATGTATTAGAACCAAGAATGGTAACTCTAGTACGTGACTTAGTTTATGAGTTATCTCCTTTGTTTGATTTTGGCATTACACAACTTCTCAGCCACTTCACCTTGGAAACTGATTTTTGGTGTGCTAAAAGTATTTGATGTTTTAATTGTTTAAATAAAGATGCCGTCATTAATTATAGACTTGTTGCCCCTGTTTGTCTCCTGTCCATCCTTTTGTAAACAATCTTGTTCTTTCTGTAACTCCTTCATTACATTAAAACGGGCGTATTATACGCCGCTTGCAAAGCCCTTGTTTTACAAAAAAAAGCAAGGCTCAAGAATATTTCACTTATATCGAGCTGATCTTTAGGCAGAGGTGAATGAAAACTGGAGCTCCCGAGGAAGACCACCTGACCTGCCGCAAGCAGAACGTAGCGTTTCACTCGCGCGCCGAGCAAGGCTCGAAAGGCAGAATGTTTTAGTCAACAACATTAAACTGTGGTTTGAGTAGTCTAAGGGATATAACTTCACCCTAAGTACTGATAGCAGCCATTAGCGGTTATGCTAAATTGCAGAAGTGATCAGATCCATTAACTTAAACACATTTCGATGGCTGCTTGGATGACTTTTACGTCTTTTTCAACCGTATTTCAGTCATATCAGGACGACGGGGATGATAATGAAAGGCTGTATGCAAAGGAATCCCATTTACGGTTGATTAGATTTCCGCCGCCAATGGGATTCCAACACGGGGCCACTAGATCAGTAGGCCAGCGCTTATCTTTCTGAGCTACCAGGGCTCCTCAACTTAAACACAGCAGGGGTTAAATTGGTTAGGTAGCCTATATTTTTATGCTCCCCAAAAATAAGTTTATAGTCGCAGCTATGTCCGTTTGTCCGTCTGTCACACTTTTGCACGCAGCATAGCACTAAAAGTAACCGGCAAATTTGGTGAATTTGTATCCCCCGCCGAAGTGGTACTGAGTTGCTCTGAAGTATGCACTTAAGCGGCATGTACAGTACAATGTAAGTGACTCCTGGTGTTGATATACTTGAAAACTATTTTTTGCCTATTTATCTCTACCGAGTTCCTCAAATAAAGAACAACCACTCGGCTAAGCAAATCTCAATGAAAATTGTGCTTGCACTACCAGAATATGATAATCCGTATTCAGTTTAAGTTTCATGTAGTGCCAACCATCAGTTGCTTACTATTGAACCACATCATGTGATTTCCAACAATGTGGCAATTTTGGCATGTGATATTCCGATCATCTTTCTCAATCACACCTGTAGTGTAGCCAGAGACCTCGCTGTTGCCTGTATGGCTTGGGCCACTTCCACAGATGACCGATGTGACAAGCGAGGGCTCTGATCAGACTGCACTTATGTCCAGTCTGATCAGAGACTTTGCTTGTCACTAATGCAAGCTTGTTGGAAATCACATGATGTGACTCAATTATTGCTTTGAATAGACAAATTTAAAGATCTAAAATCAATTTAATCACACTACTGAGGCAATCCAGACAAAACTCACGCACATACCAGTGCATTGTAGTGATACAGCATGACCGGAAATTATTGAGAATTTTTACCAAATTTCAACCTGTAGTTTTCTACCTTTAAATGAAATAAATGAAACTGATTTGATATGTTACTAGTATATTTGTTACTGAACTACAATGTGACGGCTTTGATATTTGTCAGTCATCTACAAGATGCGAATTATCTCCCTTTATTTAGCAAAGTGCAAAATTAGAGCAAAATTGTTAAATAAGATGAAATTTGAAATAAAATGTGAACAAGAAAATGCTAAAGAAAGAATGTACATATCTAAAATTACTTTTTCAGATACAGAAACAATACTGCTGTACAATAAGCAACAATAAGATATTTGTCAGTCATCTACAAGATGCGAATTATCTCCCTTTATTTAGCAAAGTGCAAAATTAGAGCAAAATTGTTAAATAAGATGAAATTTGAAATAAAATGTGAACAAGAAAATGCTAAAGAAAGAATGTACATATCTAAAATTACTTTTTCAGATACAGAAACAATACTGCTGTACAATAAGCAACTCTGTGTGCTATCGCTTTTATTTTATAGGAAATTATTAGGATATGAACAACAGATAGGTTTTCAAATTTTCACAAAATTCTAAGAAAATGGTTAATTTTCAGCAGGGTGTACTACTAGATGTAAGCACTGAATAAAAAGTAATAACGACAGGAAAGTATATATACAATTACAAACACTAAGTATATGTAATATGATATCAGAAAGTAAGATCACCTTTGTCGAATATTTATTTCACTTTTGAAGCCCAAAATTTATTTGATTTTATCCTCAATGCACAAAACCCAAATTTTAATTGCTACCAACATCAAGACTTAAATATTTTATGACACATAACATCATTGATCTACCTTATATTACACTTATTTAGAAATGTTTAATACCAACCAGAATGTTTTAGCTTAACCCTTTGAGTGCCACGACGTTATTATGCCTGCGCCGCACTCTTTGACGTTATTGTTTTCAGCGGTAACGTCATCATAAAATGGCGCCATTGAAACGTCAGTCTGACGGCGCGCAGCTGTGAGGGTCGGTCTGTAAGTAACATTTATAGGAAAAATACGCTGAATAAGTATACACATGTTTTCATATACAAGTAACATATCACTAGATATTTGTAGCTATATTTTGATATGAGCATGAGTTTGTTTGCAAAATTAAAATAGTGATAATAATAATAAATAATAATGATAAAAGAAACAGATTGGGTTATTCTATGTTTGGAAACATTTACTGTACTTTGTTTGTTCATTTGTGGGTGAATTTGTATCATTGTGCATATTTAGCGCCGCTCCGTAGCAAACTATAATCCCAACTCAATTTGGCGCAAATTTGATCGCTCAAGGGTGGACAGGAAACGTTGTTGATATTTTGATTTATCCCCTAACCAGAAACCTGGAAGTACTTGGAGCACTGCCTAAGTATGGCAGAAAATTCTGAAGTGAAACTGGGCGAGATAGAATAAACAAATAAATTTGTTGTTTTGGATTTCATGGATATGTAAACAACGTCAAGCAATCATAAAAACTTCTAGAAGTACACTGTAAAAAAATCCGTAGATTTTACAGTAAAATATCTGGAATCTGGCTGCCAGTTCATTTTACCATTGTTTTTACGGGTGTTTGCCTGTAGAACATTTGTGGAAACAACGATGTGGTAAGATTATGGTAATTGACCGCACTCGGAAATACATTGATAGTTGAAGGGCTACATGATAAGAAAAATACCTGTCCTATTCTATCCTATTCTGCCTGATTTTTCCTGCAAAACTTTACGGGCGCCAATTATTTAACCGTACACTGTAAAAAATCCGTAGATTTTACGGTAGAATAACTGGAAACCAGCTGCCAGTCCATTGCCCGTTATTTTTACGAGAGCCCGTAAAAATTGGCAGGAATTATCAAGCAGAGTAGGACAGAATGGAGCAGGTGTTGCTTCAGTCCTATTGCCCTTTATTTCTAGTGCGGCCAGTAATAAAACATAACACTGCCATATCGTTATTTCCAATAATGTTCTGCAGGCAAACACCCGTAAAAATAACGGCGAATGGACTGGCAGCCGGTTGTCAGTTATTCTACCGTAAAATCTACGGATTGTTTTACAGTGTAGAATCTACGGATTCTTTACAGTGTAAAAGTAAACGTATACCGGCTTTATTCCGTTTGTGACTGATTAGCCAGGTGATCATGCAATAAATGTCACAATTATCAAAATGATTTCTTATAATCAGACATATAAATTATTTGCCTGCCAATTTGAAAGTGTTAGCAAATACCGATTACTTTTTTATTATTATTATTTTATATTTTCTCTCTCTCTTCCCCCCCCACCCCCCCACCACCACCACCTCCACCACCTTTCGCGGTATCAGATTATCAGATACGCACAACTCCAACAATTTTATTATTGAAATTTTGCATGATATTCTTGATGGTCTGAGGAAGTCTGAACAGAACGCTCATCGTGTCAAATTCAATAGCTCATGGCCATACAAGAATATATTTTAATTTAGGCTAAACTATTTCTTCAAAGATTATCGTAGCCTTTTCTTCATAAATTATCGAGCCTTCTTTCGGCTGTTGTACAGGGTTACCCTTGCTATTCAGAATAGCACTTTTCGGTCCGGAATTCCGGATATATTGATCTATACATCGTTTTATCTTTTCTTTTTTTGTTTTGGTAAATGTTACTCCAACATTTGACATTTTCAGATAGTGTGTGTGGTTGTGAGAGATGGGGTGTGGCGGTTCATTTGCAAACGGCAATACTTAGACTGGGAAAGACGCACATTTTTAGAGATGTGGTCGCCCTGAATATTTATATTTTCGGTCAAGATCCTGTAACAGATGAGACAGGAAAGTTATCACCGTTTCGTAGAGAACATATGGGCAAAGACGAGATTGTCAAAGAAAAGAGTTGCACCGTAAAAAAAAATCCGAAGATTTTACGGTATAGTACCGGGAACCAGCTGCCAGCCCATTTCCCGTTATGTTTACGGGCACCCGTAAACATTGGCGGAATCATCACGCAGGAGTAGGGAAGAATAAGACAGGTGTTGTTTTGGTCACATAGCCCTTCAACACTATAAAGGTATTTTCGAGTGCGGTCAGTTAGCATAAGTCTACCAAATCGAGATTTGTAAAAAAGGTTTTACAGGCAGACGCCAGTGAAATTAACGGGAAATGGACGGCAGCTGGTTGCCAGGTATTCTACCGTAAAATCTAAAGAATTTTTTTACAGTGTATGCTTTTTCCTACGCCACTTCTTACCGCATCCTGGCCTTCCCTATCTATATCCTACATTCCATCAATTCGACCGCCAATTTTCAAACACTTCCCGTTCTTTTGCAGCATTTTCAAAAGGGATTCAATACAACTGATGTCCTGCTCATTTCACTGGAACGATTGTTTTGTTTTGTTTCATTATTTATTCAAAATAGTGTTGAAGGGCTATCTGACCAAAACAATACCTGTCTTATTCTACCCTGCTCTGCGTGATGATTCCGCCGATGTTTACGGGCGCCTGTAAAAATAACGGGAAATGGACTGGCAGCTGGTTGCCGGGTATTCTACAGTAAAGTTCACGTATCATTGTTCTACAGTGTAGTTGAATTTGCTCCCTCCACACTCATAATAGTGAGGTTCAAATCTGACATAGAAGGGCAAGTACCTGTCCGCAAAAAAAAAACCGCCGGATAATACATGCTAGAAAGGCATGTACATGTTCATGTGCTTATCACTCCGTCGGAGAGAAACAGCTGGACACTTTGTCTTTCCATGTCAGCGTGCGTACGTGGTCATGCACATACCTTTTTATATTTGTAAGTTTGTGCAAGCATCCATTTATGCATGCGCTCAGCGTTTTGTTGGTTATTTTGGATTTAACGGATCTTTGACACAGTATTTCAGACTATTTGGAGCCGGAAGAAAATAGATTATGATAGAGGAGAGAAAAAATGTGCAACCTACCCCCACCCGCACTTTATGCATGAACAATAGGCCCTAGCCCTTCTATTATCCAAATTAGTAGGACACCCCGGCACTGAAAGTCACTCAGAACCATCGCCCGACCATTTCCACCCCCATGCAGGGAGTCGTGGGCTCAACTCCCATCGGGATACATGTCCGATTATTATTTTCTATCTATATAAGGAAATCCGCGCGGTGTGTCATGGGCTCAGGGTGGTAGTTGGTGATAGCAGTGCGATGGCGTCAGCCTTATGGAAGCGGCGACACTGTACCTTACGACACCATAATGTGTCTGTTATGGTTTCGTACCCAGGGACTATGGCTACTGAAACAAAATGCGCGTTCAGCTGCTTGTTTGTTGGTCTTCTTGTAAGCTGGAATGCGTATATGATAATTTGCATTTCGTACTGTACATGTACGCAGGTATAGCGATGCCGATGCCGAGAAATCACCGTAAATGATTAGATTTCAAGTTATGCATATTTCCATGTGTCTGTATACGTGTCAGTCTGCCACGGTCTGTCTGGGAAGAAATAAGAATGAAGAAATGAAGAAATGGTCAAAAGTGATTTCGGTCCTTTCTTCTGCAGCTATTGTTAAGCAAGAGAGTGACAACACGTCCTTGTCGTTATACTCAGTGGGCGTGTAAGTCTTGTGTAAAGTCGCATGTATATATCTGTGTGTGTGTGTGTGTGTGTGTGTGTGTGTGTGTGTGTGTGTGTGTGTGTGTGTGTGTTTTCAGCTATGATCAGAACTTGAAATCCCACTATATACCAAATTTTCTAATAGCCAATTTCTGGTGGGGTGAGGGCCTGGTGGGAAAACTATGGGAAAAAGTGGCTTTAAAAGGTTCGAACAATACACTACATTGTCGTTCTTCCTATAGCCATATTTCAAGGTGTGTGTGGGGGGGGGGGGGGGGGGGGGGGGGGGAGGATTGTGAGGGGGGGGCTACTTTCTTACTTTCTGAACTCTCTGACAGGTCTTCCAAAACACAAAACGTATAGGAAATGCAAGAAAATTATAATATAGTAATTGTCTTTGATTTTTAGTGATAAAGTTCCACCACCACTGCTGTTCCGAAAATATTTCTTCCGGAAATATTACTATAAAATGCAATCTTGACACCGCCCCACCCCCCTCACACACATACACATACACATACCCCGACTGCCCCAGAAATATGGACTATAAAGGAAATTCCCGCAGGAAAAGATCTCCTAGACCTATTTTAGCATAGCCGTCTTAACCTTTTAGTGGATTTACCCCGGCGGTTACATGTCTAGACTTTGCTCCCTTGCATGTCATAGGAGGGCTGTCCGATGTTAAAACAGAAATAAAAAAATATTTGAACGAAAAAAAAAATACTGCCCGATAAAAAAAGAATGTGTCTTCCTTCTTTCCATCAAACATCTTTATTTGTTTTGAATATCCAAAACAAAAGATCGAGTTAGGTCTTGCCATGTCTGTCCTGAAAAAATTTCGTCAGTTTTTTTTTTTCTGAAAATGCTCATAATATAAACATAAGTGCGATAGACGCGCACGGTTTCTGTATTTAACTTCTCCAGTGTCGCTAAACCCCAAAAGTTTGAAAGAAAAGAGATGATGGGCAGGTCTCGGCAGGCAACGATTATCCCCCTATTGTCGCATTCCGCGGGACACATTAGCTGCAGACATCAGGTAAGAGACGCCTACGTTTTAATTCGCGAGCGTAGGCGTCCCCCATCGAGCCACCTCAGCCCCTGTGTCTCGAGAAAATCGACAGACAAGGGCACCAGGAAAGAGATGTTCGATGCAGCAAGAACCCGCAAATAGCCAAAACAGAAGCCAAACTCAGCTAAGATTCTTGTCGCTATGACAAGTTTTTCTTAGTTTTAGAAGAATTCAGAAATTTTACCAGATAACATAAAGGACAAACAAATAAAACGGCGAAACAATGCAATTTAAACAATTACACCGTTCCAGTGTAAACGTTTGAACATCCCCCGCGTTTGGCGCGACGTTACGTGACGTTAGTGGCGCCAAACGTTTCATTTTACTCTCCTCACATGACGTAATCAAAAATAACAACCCTTCAAAACTCGATTTTAGCGTCTATAAAAGCAACAATTTATATATTTCTGAAACGACAGACTATTTTATAAAAAAGCATTATGTTTTCAGTTATTTTTACGGAATTTTGGGACCGAATCACTCACACTAGAAATGGACCATAAATGGTGCGCTCACATAAATGGTCCATTTGGCACAGAACATGTTAAAGAAGTGTTGTCCAGTTTAAGACTTCTACTTCTGCAAAGCTCCAGAAAATCCATCTTATTTTGCGACTTTTAGACCCCTTGGTCCAACAAATTGATATGAATTACTGAAAATGCTAGTAAAATGAATTATTATAGCTAGAAATTATGTATTACATTCTACCATGCAATTGTTTTACTGCAACAACTAGGATTAAAATATTATAAAAATGCAGTTCTCAATAATTTCGGTCATACTATATATATTTATTTTACATATTAATATCTTATAATTGAGTTGTGTCATGTAGCAGCTGTTAAATATCTTTCTTGCAACAGTAAAATGTATCGCCCCGCCCCCATCGTTGCTGTGGGCGACCTGTTGCACTGTTGTCTTGGACTTAATATCAGGTCACCCACAGCACCTGCGGCCGATTTAGTTCCGGTTTGATATATTTTTTTCACAGTTTATTCCTCACAAGCCTTTCAACGTTTCGGCTAATGAAATCCTTTTTCAAGAAGTTTATTTTCCTTTCAATACTACATTGCTTTATCGTTGCTGCAGCCCACCATTTTGAATTGTTTTGTTATGGGCAACGTTGTCACGACGTCATGACGTCGGATTCCCGACATCAAAACGTCATGACACCATTCAGCGCCAAACACTGGAGCAACAGAAGTATTTAGACTTATACACATTAAACTATCAGAAGGTGTGACATGTGGTATGATGCAGCTCACAATAGAAGCAAACAGCCGTTAGCTTATTAAACCATAGATACTACTATTTAGTAACACAATATCCTGCTACATATTGTGCGATTATGTGATATATTTTTATTTGGGGACGAAACCGACATTTGTAAATTTCACACTTGAGGCTAATTTTTACCTCGAAACAATACTTTTACAATATGATTTCAAATGTAATAGCTGGCCTGGTAAGCTTATTTTGAAAGAATATACCGTTGTGGGCTCACAACCAGTCTGTAAGGACCTCTGACAGTTTAAATGCAAATTTGCCCATTTTCGTTTTTGACAATTTATTGCAGCTTCCATGGGAAGCCAATCTTGATAATTTTAGCATTAACCTGTAGACTTGTGCATTATAAAGAAGTTTTCATATCGATTTTGAAAAAAAATATCACGTCTGCAGACAACTCTCACTGTCTTTCTCAAGGGGATAAGTGGAATTTTCGGTCATCCAAAATATACCAAAATTTTCGATTTTTCTTATTGACTGAATTTTATTTTGTTAAACATGCTTAAAATAAAGTAAACACTACAACTGCATATAGCATGCAATGATATGTCGATAAAAGGTATGCTGTCCTGATTTTAAGATGCAATGGGTCTAATTACGCCATCCAGTTTTCAGTTTTTCGGCTGTAGATTATCAATTTCCCGCCCCGTGCCTCAGCTTGCCACTCACATATAATGTGTATATTGGCAGTACACACATACATGCAAAGTGGCTAGCTGAGGCATGAGGGGGAAACTATCTTTATAAAACTTTTCCCGTTTTCCATACATTTAATTATAAAAACTTGCCTTTTACACCAAAAATCTCAGTCTGTGTGTTTAATAACCGAAAAATTGTTTTTGTGCCAATTATAGGGAGTTCCGAGGAAGACATTTCAGTGGAAATTTTGAAGTATACCAAAAGTTCATTTTTGACCACTTTTATAGGCAAATTTACACTACATCTGTCAGAGGTCCTTTATAATTTTTGGCTTCTAAATCTGTGTAGCATCAAGATGTTTCTTACCAGGCTAACACCGGTGGCTGCAACAAAACAAAAAGAGCCGGTGTAGATTGACCACAGTGACACAATGCTGCTGCATTAAACAATTGAGACGCGACACGACTAAACCAACGAGGTGGTATGTGCGCCACGCGAAGACTCAGATCAGCCTGGGCATCCGCCCAGTCTGGCCAGAGCCTTCACTGTCGGCATGGCGGGAGCTTAGTCCTGTAGCTACCCTGTAAGCGCACAGCAAAGACTCTGATCAGACTGGGCGGATGCCCAGCCTGATCTGAGTCTTTGCTGAGCGCAAATGCCACTGTTGTGGCTCAATTATACTGACACATAAGTCGCATATTATGTCGCTTCACTTTCACTTGAGAACATTTCCTTGTGAAAAGTACCATAGGAAGTCACCACTATATTGTTATCTCCGTAAGAGGAAAGTAACTATCGTTGCCGTAATGATCCTAATCAGTGAACCTCAACAAAAAATGGCCGGGCCGCGTAGCGCAATCGGTAGGGCACCCGACTCATAAGTTAGAGGTCCTGGGTTCGAAACCCGGTCTGGCCACATACTTTCGTTTCTCCTTCCGCTGATTCAAGAAGGGCAGTTGTCAGTTACTGGCGAAAGTAGGTGCACTTAGTACTGGTTAACCGCTTAGGAGGTCTAAGCCTGCCCAGGAATAGTGTGGTTAGGTTAACTGACCGTCCCGACATGACCTTAGCTGTTTACCGTGGACGTTAAGCATCAAATCAACCAACCAACCAACAATCAACAAAAAATGTCACACCAATCAGGCTGCTGATACAGGAAGAATCTAATTACAGAATACAGTGTACACAGTTTCTCAACAGTGTAGTAGCATAGTAAAAGACTCAGTAATAACAAATACAGTTGTCTCAAATACTGATATTTCAAAGTACCTTCTGATATCAAAGAATATAGTTTGGACATATTTCCTGTTTTTCTTTACGTTTCAACTCCTCTTATCACGCTAAATACTGATATCTGAAAGTAAATTTTCGGGGACAAGAAAATTTACGTTCAGATATAAGTAGTTTGAAATGAACTTCGACTTTGAATTACCGAGATTTGACTGAAAACCAGCCCAAATTCAAGGATGGCGGAGTAATATACAAGAGGTGCCCCGGTATAATGTTAAATATGGTAGGTTAAGTCCTATCAAAGGAAAAGTACGGTCTCATCAACGAACAAAATATTTCAGTAATTAGTATGAACATACAAGCAGTGTGATCTGGGTTTTCGACTTCATCAGAAGTAATTACTTTATTGCTGGTAGAAATAAGAAATCCTCATCAGGCTGTGTCCATCCAGAAGTAGAGCATAGCCTATGTATTCGATTAATCAGTCTGGCAATTGTGCTCCCAAACAGGGCCGGTGCACTGTAAAACCTCTAAATATTAGAATAGAACATAAACGTGTAGATCAGGGTCAGACTGCTCTGATCCTGGTCTTCACTTTTTTTTTCATTCAGGAAAAAGTATATAAAACATTCCCATGGCAAACCAAAAGAAACGAATGGCTAAATTCGAAATCAGAATGTATTAGTGTATGGATTATGGCGCTCTAATATATACTGTTCATATGGCATACTTGAAACCAATGGAGGCTGGTGGTCCATATTTAGTCTTATTTTATATAGATATAACTTTAAGTTCATATAGTGGCATGGCATGAATTTATCTTAGATAAAGTTCTTTAAACATTCTTAAAGTTTAATTGTATTTTCCCGTTAACAAGAAATTACAAAAAACAGAAAGTATAAAAAATGGAAATTCGTAAACTATATTCGATGGAACAGTTTATCTATGTTTTTGCTTGGATGTTCATGTTTTGTTCTGTATCCGGATATAATATCGAAACAAAGAAAATAGGATTAGTGCACGGGACCCCAGGGTCTCAGTTTGGATATTCTGTAGCATTCGCCAATGCACCCGGATGGAGGAGTCAACTGGAGAGACGTGAAAACATTGACAAAGTGTACGTAAAGCTTTCCTGTCATTTTAATTAGGGATGACTAGCGTCCCAAAGTGACATTGACAGTGTAAACCAGATCAGACGCCGCATCACGCGGCGTTTGATCAGGGTCTACTCTGTTTTCAATAAGTACTGAATTTTCTTTAAGCCAAAAAATAATTTAAATCCAATCTGGTAACCCCTCTTTTGCGATTGGACCAGTTCATAGTGTGATGTAGAAGTCCACTGGGCATTAAAGGCTTAAAAAGTTCTAATGTGTTTTAACACCGTAGGCCCAATTCTTTCAAAAGTTAAGGTGTATGGATACACCTGTAGTACTTTCCACCATTTTACAAAGGGGAACAACTCTCGTGACTCATTTTTTTTTCCCGAGTGACGAAACCTTCCAAACAGGGGTCTACACTTAAAGTCTCCATAGTCCTATTAGTGGTAAAAATGCCTAAACGCAAATCATTATGAAAAGCGCTTCAACCTCCACGTTTGGTGATAAAATATGGGTTGATGTGCAAAAATTGATCCATAAACCTGGCTAAAAGCATAGGGAACGAGTTTTTGAAAGACGATAAATCGATCTACAAAAATGGGTTTCTTTTTTCTGGTTCCCCGTTGAGCGACGCAATAGAAATAAAAGCAGTACAGTGAATTGGACTCCACGGCTGTACATTGTATTTTTACCATTTTTTCATTGTTTATGAAATCGAAAGTAGGTCCTTTTGTGGCAACTAAAATGACCCAAATCAATTTTTGAATGTTTTTTATGCGAAACTAAATGATGTTTTATTGGTTGAAAGTTGGCAAATCGCGGTCATTTACATTGACGAAACCATGGCAAGAAGCTTGCAACGATACGTCATGATACAATTTTTCATGCTGATAGAGCAATGGGGCCTTTAAAGGGAAGGATTTGCTCCTGGAGGAGGAAATTCTTCCTTTTAAAGTCTCCATAGTCTTATCAGTAGTAAAAACGTCTAAACTCAAATCATTTGTAAAGGCGGTTTAACCTTCATGTTTGGTTTGGGTTGTTGTGCATATATTGAGTCATATAACTGGCAAAAAGTAGCGAAATGGTTTTGTCAAATAAAAAATCGCTGGGCACAAATTAAAATTCCTCTTCTGGTTTCCCGTTTAGCAATGCTATATAAACATAGGCGGGATAGTGATTGGGACTCCACGCCTGTACATTGTATTTTTACCATTTCACTCAATTTAATGAAATCGAAAGTAGGTCATTTTAGTTGCCAACTCAATGATGTTTTATTTGTTTAAAGCGGGCTAATCACGGTCATTTGCACTGACGAAACTATACTGAGAAGCTAGCAGCGATACCTCATGTTATTTTTTACGCTGATAGAGCAACTTAGTAGGACCTTTGAGAGTTGACCCCTATTTAGAAGGGATGCAAAAATGAAAACGGCAGAGTTGCTTCCCATTGAAAAGGGTACCCAGTCACATTACTTTTACGTTAATTGACATTTAACGTCCATTGCCCAATCAAACTCCTGAAACGGATGTCTAACGACAAGATAACGTTAAACTAAAGTTTAATACAAGAAATAGATATAGAGAGAATTCTGTCTTTCAGGCGTAAATACTCAGAGGAATTGACTGGATAATGAAAGGCGGCATGGTCTAGTAATAAGAGACTCGGTTATGGTGCAGAAGGTCGCAGGTTCGAATTCGGGATAGGCCAGCCGGCGACCGAAAAGCTCTGTAACACAGCTGTAAATGGGTATTTTTTTCTCGAATCAGGGACCGATAAGGCGACGATAGGAGAAGGATGGGCTACGCCTTCCATAAGTTATGCCCAAGACAAGGTGTGCCTACCCCCCCCCCCCCCCCCCGCCCACTGCCCCTACGGCAGCTAGCCTACGGGAAACCTGTACCATTTTACTCGGTGCAATGAGCAGGAGAGCATTCACAATACATATGTTTATGTAAAACATTAGAAAATCCCACCATGTAATGCATTAAAAAAAAACATGTTGAATAAATACGTCCTGTCATGCAAGAACATTCGAAAACATTGGGCATTTATGCTAAAAAAAACGCTGTCTTCTTCAAGGAAGTTCGCCGCAGAGTGTCATGTTATGTGTGTACGTTTTGTAAGCGTAGCGTTCGGGCTAAATGATTACCTACTTACGAAAATTATATTCTAGGCATGATAACGACCGCTTTTAAAAGTACTTTCATTTGCCAAATTTCTGATTTGTGATGGTCACTGGAAGTAGGAGACTTTGAAAAAATATATTGATGCGCGTGAAACGCGGACCGCGTTTCACACCAGAAATAACGACTGGATACGTCAAGCAATCATAGTGGATCAATATCAGGGTAAAATTATATCACGAATACTTTTAAGCCCTTCGGGCTTAATGGCAATTTGTTAGATATTTGATTTATGCCTTTCAGTCCAACCATTCCAGCAAAAGGACAACACAACCTGAAATCGGAAGCATGATAAGCTTCAACTCGCCCAGCAACAATGATGGATCAGCCATCTTTGTCATAATTAAAATCATATTAATTTATTACTATGTGTAGCATTTAGATGAGTGTGGTACATGAAACTACTTACACAAAAGGACTTATCAAAACACTTTGGTTGAATTTTGACAAAGAATGCCGAGATGGCCTTGCTGCTTGTTGATTTAAGACTTTTGATAGACAGCTAATGCTGGTGCAGGTATCAGGATGTATTGTCGTATTACTGGAATAGTTCGATTGAAAGCGTTTATCACATATCTAACGGATCGCCATTATCTAACGTTTATGAAACTTGATCACATTTCCATTTTATAACAAAAAGCAAATTATCTGCCCTTGAATTACCCAACCCCCACACATATAACTATTAACGGGTACGTTGGACTTAGACATCATTTCGTAGAAAAGGTCAAAACAGCTTACAAAATTTGTAATGAGAATCAAGGTAAGATATATATTTTTTAAGTTCAGTGAATTAATAAACGTTTCTATACACTATTCATAGCTAAACAACGTTCAGAAATTACTATTAGAAACGATACAAATGCAACGTAAAGTTAGCTGGGCCGGGTCACGTTACTGGTCGTTACGTTGGTGGCGCGGGCATGAAACTTGTCAGACATAGGTCAATTAGACCATGAGCCAGATATGGTTTACCTCCCCCCATGGGGAGTTTTGTAGACCATACTTTTCTTAAAGTCCAGCATCTTACAAGTATTTTGCAGCATATTACATGTAGCCCTCTGGCGAGTGGGGCGTTAAGCTTTAACAGCCTGTTTCATACGTTACTCATTAAGATAATAAACAAAAATAAAATTATCAAAAATTATAAAAAAATATAGAAGTCACTTTCCTATGTGTAAAATAATAATAGAGACTAATAAACAATCCAGTAGCTAAAAGGTATAATGTTCGGAAGGTCACTTTAGCCTACATGGTGTAATATACGTGGCGTTTTTCTTTACACTCCATTAAAATTGTTATTTCCATCCAAAATACTTTCGTTTTGACAGTTAATACCTTGAATATTAGACCAAATATTTGTTGCTGTATTAAAGAAAATTTATTGATCTTTTCAGATCTGCAAAAATCATTATTTTATCTTGTATACTTTGGGAGAAATAGGATGTTGAACACAGTACCCCCTTATAAATGTTCCATATTATAATTATCACTTTCCATATAATTCAAGTGCTTGAACTACACTATTGGAATTGAAAACAACAGTAAAAGATTGTATTGAATATGCCAGCCTATTTAAACAGCAAAGAACAGTTCCACAATATTTTGAATGCATTTTAGTCGGCCATAATGATCGATTTTATACGTTACCTAGGGCTATATTTTGTAAAAATCATATAATTTGAAGATAAAATCATTTTATTTTCTTTGGTAGCAGTTTCGTCATACAAGAATTTTTTAATATGTGAGAAAAAATGCATTCTGGTTTATTTTCTATGATAAGCTTTTACTAGTAGTAACGTAAATAACATTTACATTCAAAATATTTCATTATACTACCTTGAATCAGGTTTTTTCCACTGTCACATAAAAAATAACACATATAAGTCTGGATGTTCTTAAGATATATTGTGTACTTGGACCTATCAACACCTCTCTCAGTTTTTACTTTTAGGGATTCATGAGGTGTGTTTTATACTTGATTAAACACAGTATACTTCAAATTGTAATGTTAAGGGCACCGATATATTCTGCACATGTAAAACGGGTTTTGCTGTTTACTTTGTTATTATATCAAAAATAAAAGTGTTTCATAATGGCATTGCTCAGTTTGTTTCTTTCACAATTTGTACATTTACGTTCTAAATCAGTAACATACGTGAAATTGTGTTATATACAGCTGAAAAATCCGAAAAATCAAAAATAAATAAATAAATAAATAAATAAATAAATAAATAAAATAAATATACAACTTCAGAAAAAGATAAAGCCACAGCTGTTAAAAGCCAGCACTGATTTTTCATATAGAGCTCGAATAAAATGATATACAATCAGTTTGATACCATTAAAAGCTAAGCGGTTTTGACGTGTTTAGTTTAAAACTAAAGAATAATCAGTAATCAACAATGCAAAATGGAGCACCACCTTGTTTATTGACAGAATTTGGTATAGTTTTTACGTGCACACTGAAAAACTTATAAAGCAGAACAGTACACCCGAAGTTTGAAAACTTAAGCCAAATACAGTTCTGCATCAAAGCAATTGTAGATATGTGCTGGCAGCGTATACTTACTTTTGTAAGACTATCGTATATTTTACGTTACCAAAGGAAACAACATTGCTGAGTTACATTTAAGAAACAAACTTTTGAAAATAATTAATGGTAGTGTCAATACATTGCTTTATTTAGTTCATTTATGTAACTAACAATAATGTGTCAACCAGGAGTTTGGGACAATAGTATCAGAAATATTTAATATAGAAAAAAAGACACTGGCAGTTTACTAGCATACTGTAGCAATCTATAAATGCTATGTTTAAGAATATCTATATTTCTATGCGTTTTTTTCTTGCTCTTTAAAGCCTAACTACATTCAATCATCTCTTAAAGAATCTAATAACATTCAGTCATCTTTTAATTAATCTAATCACTAAAGAACACAAAGATACGTTTAGTTGGACAAAGTGTTCCAGTAGCTCTGCATACATAATAAAATGGCAAATGAAAACGACGAAATATATTAATGTTGGTCATCGCTGTTCAGATATTTATGAACAAATCTTAGTCGTTCTCCTTCAGAATGTATTTGCCAACACTGTAGTTATGCTTTGCAGCATAATATTGAGAAGAAAAAAAAAGACCGAACAAGTAACGTATAAAACGTATTTATTGAGAGTTTATGAGTTCGTCATTTCCGACATCCTTAACTAGTAATACCGTAATTCTGAAGAGCAAATAATCTAGCAATAGAAATAGTGCATACCTATACATGCCAAGGAAGGGCTGGCCTAAATAACTTACTGCATTTGTTCTCCGTGACCTTGTATTACCATATTGTTTACTTTTTTAGTAATAAATATGGTTGTAAACTGCTTATTAATGATATCTTACTGCTTATCAAATCATCTTTGTCCGAATATGTTAAATACTGTTAGAGAATACAGCATTTTGGCAATATCCAAAAAACAATTTGAGCTGCTTACATATTGAAAATTGTCTGACTGAACTTTGTATTTCGTAACACCTTTAGTCCTTGCTAGTAACAACAAGTGGGAATAAAACCACGGGGTTTGCAAAATTACCTGACCAGTTAAATATTTGAAAAAGCATAATGAAAAATAGAACTTGTAAACAGGCTGACGTCAGAATGTTGTATGCATTATAAAGTATGTCACTTTCTATAATCCTTAAATTTTCACATTGTTAATATTTTGTAATGTATTTGCTGGCCGGGATCTGCATAAACAGATCATGTAGATCACAAATTAGCATGATAGTTATGATCACGGGAGCCACATATTTGCTAACCTATGTAAAGCAGTTACTGTGCAACGAGGCTCATGGCTTACTATTCAACTGACAGCATAGCAAAAATGGTGTTACTGCCTGTCGGCAGAGTTGGTACTGGTTTCGAGTGCCTCGGCTGGTAGCCACAGTTGCATATTTATATGTACAGTAATTGAATGGCTCAGCCAACAGCACAGCACAGGTAGCGAAATTGGTTTTTTATCACCATCATAACGATAACCTAAATATTAATCAGTTGCAGCATATTTAAACTTAAATTTGCTTCATTCTATGCATAAAGTTAAAAAATCATTTTTATGAAGTCACTTTTAAGTGAGACTGAATTGAAGGCAAGGTCGAACTGCTTCAGCTGTAACAATGTATGCGCGCCTTGCTGAGTTCATGTGTATTTCAAACAGCTAAATTTGCCATCTGACTACCAGTGGTAAGCTAATACTACAGCAATGAATAATTCTTGCCGCCCGGGAACAGGTGACTTACAAATCTAATCCCTCGAAATATTACAATTATGTAACGTAACGTTACTGTAAGATTGCTTTTCAAAAATACACTATCCGAGGTTTTTTTTATAGTTTGAGGACACATTACACATGCGTTTCTTCATATTTACATATACAACAGTGTCTACTTAAGATAAATTACAGATAACATGGAAAAATAAAATGCAGCTGATGTTGGCTTTCTTAGCTTTTCTCGTCATTTTGTAGGTTAAATTCTACTAAAATAAGATGTTTCTGTCTTCATTTAATTATCCACTGCCAACCGCTGCCTTACTTATTTAAGCTGGACATGAATTAAAGAAGATAGATGGAACATGTATTAGTCCACAATTCAGCGATTTAGTCTGGTTCTTTTTTTATTTTTGTTGTGTTATATACGTTACATATTTATCCTGACTGCTAACAAGTTTTGTAAGACTTTAGTTTGTTTGTTTTTATACTAGAATATTAAAACAGTCATATATATGACATTGACTTTTCTCTACACTTCAATTCTAACAATTTGGTTCTTATATTACATGTATTTAGACACTGAAGGGGGGAAATGTCAAATACAATGTAAACTACGTTATACGGGTTAGTCAACTAATCCTTGACAATGTCAATTACCTGGAAACAGCAATTTATGTACTAGCACACAAAACCCAACATTATTTAGGGCGAATACTAACATGTGTATAACAATGCGTATTTTCTATTATAACGTGAATATGTAAATTTGGGTAGTGTAATTGACGTTGACGTTATTCGTTAACGCCCCAACAAATAGAGAGCTAACATGCGTTATTTTGTTTCTAATATAATGTTGTTTTAGACAATTATAGGTTACAAAACTCCCCCGGGGCGGGGAAGAGGGGAGGACAGGGGGGGGGGGGGGGGGGTCTAGGGTCAGCTTAAGGTCCAAAAAATTGTTTTGCGTGATATGAATCACAAATACATTAAAGTCGGATAGTGTGAAATTTCGTTGAAGAAAGCAAAATATTAAAGAAAAAAACAGCATTTTTCCGGGAACTTTTTGATCATCCCTCGTAGTTTCATTCTTTTGTGGTAATTTCGTAATGAAATACGAGGGAGTATACTTTAAAAGGTTGAAGTATGACCGTTTATGGCCTGAAGTTCTGCTGTTTTTTTTTTTTTTGTTGTTGTTTTTTCCACTAAAAGTATGTTCCAGTAGTCTCCTTTGTAGTCCAGTAGTCTCCTTTGTAAAAATGACGGCCAAACCCAAACCATTGGGTGTAGCCAGTCCATCGGGCACACAACATTGATTCAAAATTTAATCAACTTTGATTTAAAAATCACTTTGAATCAACGTTGATTCAATGTTGATTCAACGATGTGTGCATGTATAGATACGTCTAGAGAGTCCGGCTTGCTGTTAGCTAATCTGCTTTGTCAGCAGTGAATAAGCAGATCCAAATAGTGTGCACGTGTTTTTAGTGACAGACACAAGATCAGACTAACAGAGAGACAAACAAACAGACATGCAGTTAAAACACTTGACCGAACATAAAGTGCACCACATGCAGAAAAGAATATAGGACAGTCCATGTATCCAGGTCATTTATCCATCCATCCTTGAGTGAATGTGTGCATGCGTGCGTGAGAGAGTGAGTGAGTGAAAGAATGTGTGTGAGTGAGTAAGTCAGTCAGTCAGAAGTCATTCTGTCATTCATTCTATTAGTCATCTTGTCAATCTATCAGCCTCAGCCAGCCAACCAGTCAGGCACAGAGTCGCAGTTGACGATCGATTCATCGTTTGGTTAGGCAGTCAATCAACTGATTAATAAATTTGTAAATCAGTCATACAGTCAGTCAACCAGCCATTCAGTCAGCTAGGTATTCTGTAAATCATTCAGTCAATCAATCAGTCAGTCTGTTAGACAGTCAGTAAGCTAATTAGTCTGTCAGTCACAGTATACGTAAGTCATTCTTTGAGCCATTCAGTCAGTCAGCCAACCAGTCAGTGAAGTGAGCCACTTTCATGAGATGACTTTCATAAAAGCGTTTCGCTTACCGTCAGATCCTGTACCATATTGTATATTGTACTGTTTTGTAACCATGTAGTTTGTAGTAAATAAAATAATAGGGAGGTTAAGATTTTTAACTTGTACGTGTATGTGTACGTCTAGCGATGATTTATGTGCATACGTCATCAAAATTTGCATACTCGCTACCAGTTAGAAGTAAATTCTAGACGTTGACTACTTCTAGGAGGCAGTTTACACGTTTAATAAACATGTACTTTGAACTCATTTTCTGGATTGAATACGAAAATGTAAATTTTATTTATGGTATCAAAGTTGAGAGCATATATCTAAGAAATGATTTAAAGACAAATGAAAATCAGTGAAGCGTAAATAAGATAGACCAATGTTTACAGTGAGGGTGGTACATGCGAGGCACAGGGAAGTATCTGTTATAGATATCTTCGCAGTTGTAAAGATGGATGGATGAATGATTTCGGGTTTTACGGTCCGTTCAACAGTATTTTAGTCAGGTGCGGCATATGAGCAAGTATAAGAGATACGAAACCAGATGCAGAAAATATTTGTGACCTTAGGAATTGAACCCACGATCTCTGGATCATGAGAGCATCAACCTCCCAGCCAACAGTTAAAATCATGTGGTCACATATAGGCATCATAAATGGGAATGAGCTGGGGAAACTGGTCGGAATCAATTTATCCTAATTAAAATCATGGAGAAATCGGACTTAAGGGTGGGTGGGTAGGTATGGTTTACATTACCTATACAGTAGGGTTGTGTCGATCGATGTAATCACTTAAAGTGTTTTTTTTTTTTTTTAAAAAAAAGCGCATGTGGCTGTGAAGAAGTGAGTGAACGCAGACAGTGAACTGACAATAGTAAGGACCTTCTTTTACCATAAAGAGTACAGGACAGTACCATATTTTTTTAAGATGGCAGCTGACTGCACTGTATTAAAAACGTTTTTTTTTTATTCCGCGTTTGATTCTGTATCGATTACAAAGAAATTAAATGAGGATTACAAGGTTACAAGCAAGGATTTATACAGTGCAGTCGTTGAAGGGGCCTAGCAGTCAGATGACAGGTCTTTTACAGTTAAACCTCCGGGACTTTGTAACAGTGAAATTATCAGGAAAAATGTGTTTATAAGATGGTCGCCAGTTGTGATAGTGGGCGACGGCTGGGCCTGTACGCTTTCGTTGTGACATTAAATAATTAGAACGTTAAGTTTCGACGAAAAAAAAAATAAATAAATAAAACTCGGAAAAAACGACCGAAAAAATTGGTGTAGAGGAGATAGGATGACAAGAAAATGTTAACCCCAAACGTACACGCGGACGAAAGGTCATTCTGACAGCTTTTCGATTATTATTTTAACCAGCTTATTAATTCGCTGCATTTCTTTCGGTTACAAGTACACATACAAGTTACATTGATCTTAACCGTTGTTACATGTAACCACAGTTCTAACTTGTACGTGTACGTGTGGCTACCAGTAGCTCTAAATCTTAACCTCCCTATTGTTTAAACCAAGTGAGCCAGCCTGTCAGTCGATCGGTTTTGGACGGTCAGTCAATAAACCGATCAATCAATCAAAAGTCAACCAATCTGTCATTCAATCAAATATGTAAAAGTTCTTGATAAGATCTTCTGCTGGCAATAGCTATAAAACTCGAATCATTCGCTTAAATTGTAGGAGTATATATGAAACGAGGTTTTACGCACTTGTTAAACACTTAACCTTAAGTGATGGACACTACTTGTCTAACATAAGAAACAGTGCAACAGTGTCTATGTTTGCGTTACTCATTTATATACTCCCATCCGGCTTTTTCAAGAGAAAAAGAAGCAGCATAGTAACGAAGTAACGTATTTATTCGTCTTTTAGCCGAATAAATACTTCCCAAAATTGTCAAAACTATGTAAATACAAATCCAAAAATCTGATCCGGCTTGTAAGACGGTTCTAGATTTTGGGATTGTTTTGGAAGGATAAAACCTCCGCTTTATAACAGAAGAAATATGGTAATTAAGTGGCGGTGGTGTCAGGGTATGGTACGATTTCCATTTTAAGCCGAAACATTTCAATTTTTCGATGTTTCATTTTGTTTTTATTCTGTTTAGTCTATCTTTGGCATTCAAGGAAAAAATACTTTATAGGTTCGAAGGTAGTATGGATAAAGTTCCATGGAATGTGTCAGTAATTATGCATTCTTGCACACCGGATAGAAAATGGCATTCTTTTCACTTAAGATAGAAAACCTTTTCTCCCACTTTTGCCTATATAAGATAGGCTCTCAGCTCATATAAGAAATTTCTATCTTATACCTGGCAACATCTTTCTTATATTAGCAACCAGACTTTTCCGTTTTTTTGACTAATATCTTAATTTTAAATGAACAAAATAGACACGCAAGCATGTCGGATGATGTTTGATAGCAGATCACGGGTTTGTGACGTCACTCAATTTTAATGACGTCACTAAACCGGTTAAAAACGTCGCTAGCAAACTTGACGCGCGTGACGTGAGAGGCTAAGTTGCTTTTTGTTTTCGCCCTCTGGAAGATAAAATAGTCCACATATCGGGTTTTCGTCTAATTTTGAGGTGCAAACTATGTTTACTCCCATTTTAGGACCTGATAAACACACTGGGTTGGTCAAAATTTACTTCAGATCATTGGTTAAAAAGTTAGAATTCTCCTGTTCTGAAGCCTAATCCGACTTGAGGTTTAAAATCCGCTAACAGTTGGAGAAAAATAATTCATCATGAGCCAGTCCATGTAGGATAGGGAAATCTCACCCTCGGGGTCGGAATTTCAACCAGGGACTCGGCAAGCCTCGTCCCTGGTTGAAATTCCGACCCCTCGGGTGAGATTTCCCTATCCTACATGGACACTCATGATGGATTGTTATAATCTTACCCAGGACCGGATAAAAATCACGAGCATTCAATGCATTGGTTGTATTGGAAGTCGCGTATCTGCGTCGTTAAGTGACGTTGGCGTTTTAGATGATGACGTCACGAAGACGGCAAAAATGACGTACAAGCCTCGTGATGCCGAACAGTGACCCTCGTGACGGATTTTTCAATCCACACCCCACACCCATAAAAGATACTTAAATTCTCAATTATTCACTAGATTGAGTGTCCTGCCACACAAAAAGGGGCGGGACTTTATGTTACATCCTCTGAAATTATGATTGTCTGTCTTCTGTCCGTATGTCCGTCAGCTTTTGACCGATTTCTTCAAACTTGGTGACAGTGGTTTTGGGAAGGGGTGGAATGGGATTGCAAGTGGACTAATTTCGTTCAGAAACAACACAGTGATGACCTTTGAGTTGCGACCAAAATGTACTTTCTGTCAATATCTACAGAATGAATGGAGGAATTTCAAAAGGATTTTGCATATGCAGTGATATATTCATGGTTTACTTTGGTACTTTGGGCCAATTACATTTCGCTTTTCGTTAATTTTCAACAAAGTAGCGGCCCTTGGGTCAGGTAAAAAAGTTGTTTTTTTTTCTTCTAAAAACAGGCACTAGCGACCTCATTTATTACCGAGACTCTCCTGATTGCATTTTCAGGTTATTGGTTGGCGCTCCAAATACCACGAATGAAAACATTAAAGGGTATGGAGATGTGCAAAAATGCTCGAATCCAAACACAGAAAATATGTCATGTTCCTCATTGCAAATTAGGCAGATCTCTGAAGGGAAATCCATGTGCGGTAAGTGCCCATTAATTGTACTATAAACAAGAAATATCTTTAAAAAAGATATTCGGCTTATGCCCCATTCACATGCGCAGATTTACTTACGTAAGTATATTTGCATATGAGTAAATTTGCTCATGTGA
Organism: Ctena decussata; assembly: GCA_963989385.1. Taxonomy (NCBI): domain Eukaryota; kingdom Metazoa; phylum Mollusca; class Bivalvia; order Lucinida; family Lucinidae; genus Ctena; species Ctena decussata. The sequence goes on along the minus strand of OZ022498.1, from coordinate 46,941,313 downwards.
GTAAAAGTTACCTGGATAATGCTCTGAGTTTAAATAACCTACTCATGTAAGCAAATTTGCTTACGTATGTATTTGCGTTCACATGACGAATTTACTTACGTGAGTAAAATTTGCATATATGCAAAAAAATACTTACTTGAGCAAATCTGCGCATGTGAATGGGGCATTAGATTAAATAGAAGGTGTAACGCCGCGTTTACACTAGCAAAGCTTCTATGTCATAGAAACTTTAACAAAGAAAGTATGCCAATCATTTTGCGTTTACACGGAGCAAATTATTTGTTAAAGAAAATGTGACATAGAATCTGTGTCAAGCAAACTTTGGCAATGAAATATTTGCTGCAGTGTTCACACGACCAAATATTATTCGTCAAAGTTACCTGCAGCAATTAAACAAAATCTTTGTCACATTTTCCACGCTTATAGCAAAGTTCTTTGTTACATAATCTTGAGCAAAGTTCACCGTTTACACGGACAAATTAAATCTATGAGGTAACTTTACCATATATATTTGTCAAAGAAACTTTGTCATATTTTGGCATTTACAAGGGAGCATTTTTCTGTGGCAAACCGTCTTTGTCATAGAAACTTTGCCCGTGTAAACGCAGCTTAGTATGTATGAGTCCGGTACATGTAAGATATCTAATGAGCTTATCAGATTATACGGATGCGCATGTTGATAAGCATTTTGGTTGTTGTTGTTATTGTTGGGGTTTCGATTTCGGAAATGCTGTTGAATTTTGACTGGGGTCTGTCTGTGTTGCACATAACAGTGAGGATTGGTTGGCTGACCGCCCCACATATAACACTAAAAGTGTCGCAGTGTCAACACAAAATCAGCATTTTTTGATTGATTGATTTGATGGTTAACGTCCACGGTAAACAACTATGGTCATGTCGGGACGGTCAGTTAACCTAACCACACTCTTCCTGGGCAGGCCTTGACCTCCTAAGCGGTTAACCAGTACTAACTGCACATACTTTCGACAGTAACTGACAACTGCCCTTCTTGAATAAGCGAAAGAAAGGAGAAACGAAAGTATGTGGCCAGACCGGGTTTCGAACCCAGGACCTCTGACGTATGAGTCAGGTGTCCTACCGATTGGGCTACGCGGCCCGCAACTAAGATTGATTGTTTTGGGTTTAACGGCCCTTTGAGACAGTATTTCAGTCTATATCGGGCCGTCTCCCAGAGAGGGAGAAAGAGGAGAAATGATAGACGAGAGAAAAAATGTCCAAACAACACCCAACCGCACCTACGGCAAGCACAGTAGGCCCTTGCCCTACAATGTTCCAAATCAGTAGGACGCCCCGGCACTTCCTACCTAGCTTTGAGTTTGCAAGCGCTACCTGCAAAGCGAGTGCGAGCTATTACGGTATATTCCTGTGTGATTTCCAGATTCGATACGAAAAACTTCCAACAAAAGTCACTGCGAGGAGGACCAGCGTCTAGGAGCAACTATTGCTGTTAACAGGAATTTTGAAAACATAATGTGGACTACAAGTACGGTACCCATGGTTACGGTAAGTGTGGTGCTTGCTTTATGTCATCTGTTCTACCACGGGGAAAACGCCACATGTTAAAATATAGAAAGAGAAACAGGCAAACATCTTGAATAGAAAAAGACAACCAATAGACATGCAAAACGCTGACAAATTTACCTTAAGGTATACATGTAGATACACCTGCATAAGTTTCTACCATTTTAGCAAAGGGTAACAAATTTTGTGACTCCGTTTTTGCCTCCCTGCACGACGTAGCCCTTCCGTTGTGTGGTCAACCTTCAAAGGAAAGAATTTGCTCCTTGAAGAGCAATTTTTTTCCTTTAAGAGTTGACCCCACTTTGTAAGACAAGAGGGCCATGATGGCCCTGGATCGCTCACCTGAGTATCCTGTGAACTTAACCTCAGAAACATCCATACGTCCAACAGACAGAGTTTCACAAAGATTCAATGGAAAATGAACCCTTTATTGTGTACCTTAGGTTTTTATAAGATTTAACCTAATGACCTTGTTTTTGACCCAACATGACCCAGTTTCAAACCTGGTCTAGATTTCTTGGATATAAACATTCTGCAAAAGTTCATGAATATCGGATCAAAACTGTGCCCTCTAGAGCGTAAACAATGCTTTTCTAAGGTTTGACATAGTTTTTGACCCGACATGACCAAGTTGCACCCTTGGTCCAGATTTGTAGGAGAAAAACATTTTGACTAAGTCTCATGAAGATTAGAACAAAACTGTGTCCTCTAAAGCATTCACATGGTTTTTCTAAGAACTGACCTAGTGACCTAGTTTTTGACCTGACATGGCCCAGTTTCAAATCAGGTCTAGATTTCATAAAAATAAACATTCTGACAAAGTTTCATGTAGATTATATCATAACTGTGCCCTAAAGAGTGTACACAACGTTTTTCTAAGATTTGACCTAGTGACCTAGTTTTTGACCCCACATGACCCAGTATCAAAGTTGGTCTAGATTTCATTCAGATAAACTTTCTGACCATGTTTCATGATGATTGGATCGTAACTGTGCCCTCTGATTCATTCTAAGATTTATTTCTATTTTTAGCTCTGGCGGCCATTTTGTACAGCAGAGTGGAACCGTTTCAGCAATTTTTGTTTAGAACCATGAGTCAAACACTTCTGTGAAATTATTTTGAAATCGAGCCATTGGCTTTAGTAGAGGTGTCGTTTAAAGGTTTTTCTATATTTAGCTCTGGTGGCCATTTTGTTCAGCAGAGCTGAACCATTTGAGCAATTTTGGTAGATGGTCTCCTAAGGAACATTTCTGTGATATTATTTCAAAATCTTCCCAGCAGTTTTGGAGGAGAAGTCGTTTAAAGGTTTTTCTATTTTTAGCTCTGGCGGCCATATTGTTCAGCCGAGCGGAACCGGTAGAGCAATTTTGGTAGCAGGACTCCTAGGGAACATTTCTGTAAAATTATTTCAAAATCTACCCAGCAGTTTTGGAGGCGAAGTCGTTTCAACGTTTTTTCTATTTTTAGCTCTGGCGGCCATTTTTTTCAGCGAAGCGGAACCGTTTTAGGAATTTCGGTAGAGGGTGTCTTAAGAAACATTTTTATGAAATTATTTTAAAATCTGCCCAGCAGTTTTGGAGGCAAAGTCGTTTAAAGGTTTTTCTATTTTTAGCTCTGGCGGCCATTTTGTTCAGTGAAGTGGAACCGTTTTAGCAATTTTGGTAGAGGGTGTCCTTAGAAACATTTCTGTGAAATTATTTTAAAATCTGCCCAGTAGTTTTTGAGGAGAAGTTGTTTAAAGGTTTTTCTATTTTTAGCTCTGGCGGCCATATTGTTCAGCGGAGCGGAACCATTTGAGAAATTTTGGTTAAGGGCCTCCGTAGAAACATTTCTGTGAAATAATTTCAAAATCTGCCGAGCAGTTTTGGAGGCGTAGTCGTTTAAAGGTTTTTCTATTTTTAGCTCTGGCGGCCATTTTGTTCAGCCGAGCTGACTCATTTTAGCAATTTTTGTGAGGGTCTTCTAAGAAACATTTCTGTGAAATTATTTTAAAATCTGCCCAGCAATTTTAGAGGAGAAGTCGTTTAAAGGTTTTACTATTTTTAGCTCTGGCGGCCATATTGTTCAGCAGAGCGGAACCGTTTGAGCAATTTTGGTTAAGGGCCTCCTAAGAAACATTTCTGTGAAATTATTTCAAAATCCGTCCAGCAGTTTTGGAGGCGAAGTCGTTTAAAGGTTTTTCTATTTTTTTAGCTCTGGCGGCCATTTTGTTCAGCAGAGCGGAACCGTTTTAGCAAATTTGGTAGAGGGTCTCCTAAAAAACATTTCTGTGAAAATACATCAAAATCTGCCCAGCAGTTTTGGAGGAGAAGTCGTTTAAATGTTTTTCTATTTTTAGCTCTGGCGGCCATTTTGTTCAGCGGAGCGGAACCGTTTGAGCAATTTTGGTAAAAGCCCTCCTAAGGAACATTTCTGTGAAATAATTTCAAAATCTGCCCAGCAGTTTTGGAGGAGAAGTCGTTTAAAGGTTTTTCTATTTTTAGCTCTGGCGGCCATATTGTTCAGTGGAGCGGAACCGTTTTAGCAATTTTGGTAAAAAGTCCCCCAAGGAACATTTCTGTGAAATTATTTTAAAATCCGTCCAGCAGTTTTGGAGAAGAAGTCGTTTAAAGCAAAAGTTGACGACGGACGAACGACGGACGACGGACAAAGACCGATCACAATAGCTCACCTTGAGCAGTTCGTGCTCAGGTGAGCTAAAAAGCCAAATAGTGATCAGCGGAGTTGCTCTCCATGAAAGTGTACCCGTTCGCCTTAATCATTAGCTAATGTAGTCAGCTGGTCCAGAAACTTCATAGGGAAGTCAGCCATTGGCAATAGAAAGAGTTAATGTTTATGCTTTACCAATCTGGTTTAAGAAAAGTAAAGACAGGAAAGTAAAAATTATACTTCCAAAAGTAAATGAATCTAAGAAAACAAATCTTAACAAGCATTTAAAAGCGGGAAATGAATAAGAAGTCCAAACATATTGGTAACCAATATCATATATTTATAATATTGTAAAGAAGTTTAACTATTATTTTATCAGTTTGGTTAAGCAGCCAACTTCTCCATGATTGATCTGTGTTGCCAAAGCACTGAAATGATGAAAATGGCAAAACATTCAAATGTCAAGTTCTCAGTGGCTACATGATTGAAATAGTTGAAACTTTGTAGAAATACTTTTAACATAGGCCTTTTTGAAAATATAGCTTTTCAGTGCTATTTGTATCGTCATTTGGTTGCTATAGCAACTTAAAGTTGACTGTAAATGGGAGAATTGAATACGTGACTCTTATTGCCTTTAACAGTGCAGAGATAATAACAGATTTTACACACCGACTCCTTTGATCTCTGTAAGTTTATATTTCACGTAAACACCTGCATGCTTTTCTATACCACCTAGCGGATAGGTGGTATAGGTTACACTTCACTGGAGGAGGTTGTTCACCATGAACAACCTACCTCCAGCGAAGCGATTAATCCTGCTTAGCACATGCAAAACAGAATTTATCCCCAACACGCGAAAAAGAAACTAACGTATCTGAGACCAACGATTACTCTAACCAGTCTGCGATGCGCTGACTGTGCGCCTAAAGATGTCCTCGGATTCATTAATATCTGTGGATGCTCCGACCAGACTGCGCGGATGCACATGCTGGTTTGAGCCTTTTTGGCGTTGAGCACCTTTCTGCGTGTCACATCGCAAATGTATATGAGACTTGGCACTCGTAAACCAGAAATAAATGTTAGCTGTATATTCTTGTCTGCCGTTTCAATAGCTGGATGATGTGAAATTTGACGTCCTTTTCAACAGTATTTCAGTTATATCAGGATGACAGAAGGTGGTAATGAAAGGCTGTGGGAACGGGAACCTCGTTTATGGCTGACAAGGTTTATGCCTCCAGCGGGAATCGAAATCGGGGCCGCTAGATCAGTTGGTCAGAGCTTAGCCCACTAAGCTATCCACAAATTGCAAAAGATCAGAATTCATTACGGAAAGGCCCAGAGAGCGAACTGATCTTAACATTTTTTTTCTTTTGTTTCTCCAGTCCGACAACCTCAATATAACTAAAGAACATGGGCAAAAATGATGTCTACGCATTTGCACTAACTGATCTTTAGCCACCTTTCATCATTTTAAAAAGCCCTGGTGGCTCAGTGGGTTTAGCGCTAGCCTGCTGATATAGCCGTCCCATGTTCGAACCTGGCTGTAGGTGGGAATCTTTTCAATCAGAAACGGGGTCCCATTGCACACAGCCTTTCATTGTCGTCTACCCATCGTCCTGATATGACTGAAATACTGATGAAAAGGACGTAAAACCACAAGTGATCATCCTTCCATCCATCATTTAAAGATAGATTCAATCTGCGAACAACGGATACTCAGACCTGGGGCCTGTTTCACAAAAAATTACCGCACGATGAATCGTGCGATAATCGTACGTTTGGTCGTACGAGAATCGCACGATTCTCGCACGATCGTTTCATAAAAACATCGTACGACAGATAGTACGATTCTCGTAGGATTTTAGTTATACGATGGATCGCAGACGTGATGTGTATTAGCTTTGACAGATGTGTATTGGGTTTTATAAACACAAAAAGTAGCGATTTGTAATACAACGCAATCATGTCAAAGAAAAGGGTCAACAGGACCTCCAATGAGGTTAAAGCCCTTCTCACTGAAGTAAGGAAGATAGATGGATGGATGCCTTGCGATTTTACGTCCGTTTCAACAGCATTTCAGTCGTATCAGGACGGTGGAAGGGTGATAATGAAAGGTTATGTGCAATGGAACCCTGTTTACAATTGAAACGATTTCCGCCTCCGGAAACGACCTCAGGACCGCTTGATCAGCAGGCCAGCGCTTAAACCACCGAGCTACCGGTGGCTTCTAATTAAACATGGACGACTCCTAACCAAAGACACGAAGGGTTTTCAGTCCAAGGTTTAAAGTTTTTATCCTTAGTTGCAGATCTTCAAAACCAAGATAAGTAGTAAAGGGTGTCACTACATAGTGACACCCTTTACTTCTAAGATATGAAAACAAAATTCCTATATAAATTCATTTTACAAAAGTGGGGATTGGAGATCCAAAACCTAGGACTGAACCTCTAAAAACAAGGCTGAAACTCAGGGTTTTGAAATTCATTGTGCATTGGCTTGCCATGCCCTTCCTCGATTTTCGAAATACAGTTGTGAGAAAGAAGTTCCGAGGAATTAAACTCGGGTCTTTTTATTTTGCCAAATGCTGTCTGTGATTGTATCAGCTCTTTCAGACTTGCACTACAGAACCTTGTGGTCAGCGCAATAATTCGCTTGTATAGTATAGCAAGCCAAATTTCGCATTCTCAATTTTAGGTGTTAAGTTTTCAATCCTTTGTTTTAACTTCAAAACTAATTTTTGAAAATTGAAATTTTCTATAATCGTTTTTACAAATCCGGGTATTGAAATCAGATTTGAAACCTATGACTGAACTGAAACCAAGGTTTGAAGCTCAACTTAGGGTAAAATTTCTTAAACCTAGTTTAAAGATTTATTGTGCATTTGGCGTGCCATACCGTTGAACACAAACATGCAGTCTCCTCAGATCAGAGATCACCTAATTAGGGGTTCAAACAGTCCTAAAACCTCCTATTTTCTTGTAAGATAATTTCTCTCTATAAGAACAAATGCTGCCGTAATGATTTTGAGAATAGTCTCTAATACATTGCAAGTAAATTATCCCGCAAGAATCGCACGACAATCGTACGATAATCGTACAGGAAAAACTTCACTCAAAATCACCCTTAGCTGATTTATCATAAATTTGGAATTTTGTTAATTGGCTGATTTGCTCAAAACTTGGTATATGCTTTTCAAAAAGACAGTAGATAAATGTAATCTATTCAAAAGTTGAGTATGAATATGTTGTGCGATGAAAGAGGAAAAAAGTGAAATTTACGACTGCCCTTAAAGTATCGTAGATTTGATCGTAAATTGAGTTCTACGAGGACAATAGTGAAACTGAGATTTTCTTCATGAAAGCGATTTTTGGTCGTAAGATTCTCGTACGATCATCTTACGACGAATTTCAATCGTACGATTCGTTGTGAACCAGGCCCCAGCCTACAAATGTACGCAGTCTGATCTGAGTCTCCTCTGTTCGTACAAATCACAACTTTAGGTAACACTCGATCAGCTGTTGATAGTTTTTTTTCTGTTTATGCAAGATACTGTTTGCAAATTCTCGTAAACAATAATAAATATTAGCCGCGACACGAGAAAACCAACAAAGTGGTTGTGCGCCCAGCGCACTCAGATCAGTCTGGGCGTCCGCCCAGTCTGCTCAGACACTTCGCTAAGCAGTTCAAGGATAGCTAAGGGTCTAAACTCCCTCTGATCCGAGTCTGCACTGTGCGCACAACCGCATTGTTGATTTTTTCGTATCGCGGCTCATATATTAAAAATGCTGGTGCTTCTCATTAAAACCGACTCCCCAAGGCTGTTCTAATAACGGCCAATGAGGAGCCACAGTCATCGTTTCTAATGAAGAAAACGGCAAACCATCAACTCTGTCATTCTACAACTGTATTGGCCGAGACCTTATAATCCAGAGGTCGCAAGCTCGAGTTCGGCCTAGATCCTAATTCTTCCTTAAGCGATGGTTTACCTCACCCTTATCCTCATGATCATTTCCTCCTGTTTCCTAGCTCGGGTTCGAACCTGGCTGGCAAAAGAATTCTTTACAATCGTAAATGGAGTTCCATTGCACATAACCTTTCATTATTACCCTCTCATTGCCCTGTATAGCTGAAATAATGTTGAAAATGATGTAAAATCGCGTCATCCATCCATCCGTCCCGTTTCTCAATAAACTGTGTCAGAGATATTATTTTACAAATATTTATGTTCGTATTTCTCAAAGAAAACCTATGTTGTGGCGCATAAGAACCGTTTCGGCGAGACGATTCTAATAAGGGATCACAACTTAGTTTTCTTATGGAGAAATTCTGATAATTATTCCTAGATTATCCCTATTGCCCCTTCTTATCTTTAGCACTGTAATAAGCCTCATATGAGATACTATACGTGTACAATAAACAGAAAAATTCAAATAAAGCATTTTACCTGCCTATCCGATCTGCGACTGCATTCTCTAAACATGTACTCAAGTACTGTCAATGTTGCTATTCGGTGTGTAAGTCGGATATCGCCTATAGAAGCAATGGAAAGTTTCCGTGTTTTATTCTGTAATAGCTCTTTCTCGTTTCGTCACAGCCCTTGTATATATACAAAAGTAAGCAGGTGTGCCTACGTCATCTAACACCAATCATCGATGACGCACCAAATATCATGCTATAGTATAATAACTGCTCACCGTTCAAAATAATGTTATCCGGGTTAAAACCTGGCGGGCTGAGACCTAAGCACGACAACCTATTGCCTATGTTTATGCTTCAAATATAGTACTCGTACCAAAATTGGAATAATATATTGAGTCGCGACACGAGAAAACAAACAAATTGACATATGCGCCAAGCGAAGACTCAGATCAGCCTGGGCATCCGCCCAGTCTGATCAGTCTTCGCTACACGCATAGGGCTAACTTAGACCCGAAGCTACCCTTTTAACGCACAGCGAAGTGTCTGATCATACTGAGCGGATGTCCAGACTGATCTGGGCGCACACGCCACTTTGTTGGTTTTTGTCGTGTCGCGGCTAAATTGGTATTATGTTAAACAGCAGGCTGAAATAAATGGCATTTATCTCAAGTATATTGCCGAATTTGATACTTTAGATTTTTAAGATTAGTTAAAGCTATGGTAGATATGTGTTTGTATTTGTAAGTTATAGAATATTTGTGGGCAGCAGCCCTGGACAACATTTTATAACTTATACAGCACCTCTCGCAATTTTTAGGGTAATCAGACTTCATCAATTTGTTGTGTAATAGAAAATAAGAACCATGTCTCTGGCTATCCTTAATAATGCTGTAAAATAGCCATAGGCCATAGTGACATGAGGCATTCATTTCCTCAAAGTCTATCTACTTATAGGCCACTTGCTGTCTATAAAACAGGTCATTTTGCTAAATATCTCTAAAACTACCACAACTATCACTGTGAAGTAAAGCACATCTTTAATGTCTATCTTAACTAAACAACAATTTTTCTCAAACTTATGTTTTGAAACTAAAAAGTTTCTTTTGAAAACTGCCCATTTTTAGGAGATATTTTAACTGTATTTTACAACGGAGTAAGTTTGTTTATGTAACAGCCCTAGAAAGGTCCATACTTACCTATGTCAATTGTAAGTTAATTGTACAGAGTTACTCACTGGCACCTTTATACCTGTTAATCTTTTCATCATATTTCTGTATGCCTGTGAATCATGGACCTTGACAGCAGAGTTAGAGAAAAGAACGCAGGCCTTTGAGATGAGATGCTACCGAAGGTTACTGAACATTTCGTACAAGGACCATATAACCAATGAGGAGGTTCGCAGGAAGATCCAAGCAGCCATTGGAGAATATGATGAACTCCTGACGCTGGTCAAGAAACGGAAACTAAGGTGGTTTGGCCACGTCTCAAGGTCTTCTGGTTTAGCAAAGACAATTCTTCAGGGCACAGTGAAAGGAAAAAGAAGAAGAGGTAGACAGAAGAAGAGGTGGGAAGACAATATCAAGGAGTGGACTGGAATGGATTTTGCCAGCTCAACTAGGGCAGCTGAAGACAGGACAAGGTGGAAAGGGATTGTTTTGAAGTCAGCTGTGGTGCCCCAACGACCTAGTAAGGTTATGGGATAGAATAGAAATAGAATAATGAAATTCACTTATTTATAGGTTGCTAAGAGAATTGATTGGTGATGAATAGGATTAATTTATCTATAGAAGCATTTCTTGTTTGTGATGCATATATGGGCATTGCTTATAGCTATTACATTAAATTATTGTACTCCCCTGTGCTTAAACCAAACATTTTGTAAATTTTTGTACAGGATTGAATAAACAAAAGCAAAATTTGAAATGATAAAATTCTGAAAGTCAGTTTTCAGTTATGTATTAGTTGGACAATACTAGTCGACAAGAAAAATCAATTTTATCACCAATAATAAAAGAGAAAATCTGCAAAATGACCCGTTTTTTGACAGCAAATGGCCTATACCTGCCTACTTAATACACCTATCTACCATTTGGCTTGAATTGATTGCAGAAATAATTTTAAATCATTTGAATCTGCTTGAATTTTACTGAAAACTATTATTTGCAGTTTAGAATTTCGAGTTTAATTTTGAAACAGGTATGTGCACCAGGTTGGAAAAACACTTATACCGAGTATACTCCGAAATACTATCAGAAGTACATGATCGGCGTTTGTTTGAAACTACGGGAAGAACTCCAAGTTATGGACTGCTTTCCAGGTTCCGATGGAACTAAAGAGTAAGTGTGTCATTTATTAGTCAAAAAAAAAAAGCCACGTTGCATTGATGTTGATAACAGGTTTTATCATATGACGTCGCCTCTGAGAGTGTAATAAAGCCATGCATTAAATGCGATAATCCACTAGTGGATTAAATATGCAAATTACGTCGTAACGTTATACATTGACGTCCATAAAAACGTCGCGTTTTCTAATGGCGAAATAGTGACGTTTTAGTGCAAATTTTGCTGATAAAATGCGATTTTAGTGTCATATGATAAATAGAATCTTGCATTCGTGCTCCTGTATTATTGAATTTATTAAACTTGTTGGGGAAAACCGATAAGATGCTCGGCAAAGCCTCGCATCTTATCTTTTTCCCCAACTCGTTTAATAAATTCAATAATACATGAGCACTCATGTAAGATCCTCTATGTCTGAGGATTCCTCGAACACATGATATTGACGCTCTATCAATGAAATACTATTCAAAGACCCTTTACAACCAATGATTATATATTCTATATTAAGCCACAGACGCTTTTGTATTGGTTCCATGGATGCATCGTCAGTGCCCAGTGCATCGACTTTGAAACGAGGATGTGTGCCACTTTAACATCGACGTTGACAAGACGCTGATAAGACTGTTTGGCGTTACCTAGACGTTGAAACGAAGACATATGTCAACAGGAAATATTTCAAGAAATTTTAAAACCAATAAAATGCGGCGTTGCTTTTTTTTTTTTTGCAAGTATAATACTACATGTATTTATTATTTCTAGAACCCATAAAAGACCCCATAGTCCTATCAGTGGTAAAAACGTCTAAACGCAAATCATGGTAAAAAGCGGTTCGACCTTCACGTTTGGTGATAAAATGTCGGTTGATGTGCATGTATTGAGACATTTAATTGGCAAAAAGTACAAAAAACAAGTTTTTTTTAAAAATAACAAATCTCTCCACAAAATACAATTTCCCGTTCTGTTTTCCCGTCTAGCCATAGGCGGGATAGTGATTTAGGCTCCACACCTGTACATTGTATTTTTACCATTTTATTCAACTTAATGAAATCGAATTTAGGTCATTTTAGTTGCCAACCAAAATAACCTAATAAGTTTTCAAACCCTTTTGTGAAACTCAAGGATGTTTTATTTGTTAAAAGCTGTCTGATCACGGTCATTTACAATGACGAAACTGTAGTGAGAAGCTTGCAGCGATACCTCATGCTAAAAGTTGTCATACAGATAGAGCAATGGGGCCTTTAATGGAGGGGCTCTTAGCAAATAGTTTAGGTTAGATCGGATGCCGAAAAACGCGAGCTGCCAAGAAATTTACTTGAAAAAAATTGTTCAAAGGAATTTTCTTAAAACTTGCAACAACAACAGCTTTCTGTCATGATTAAAGTTCGATCTATTTCTTTGCCACTTCTCTGATGTACTCATACAGGAATAAATGAAAATGTGTAAATGAATCAGATTTAAAAGGATTTTTCTTAAACATTGAACCGTCGATCAGAGTCATAAGAGCATCTAGTCGTGATCGACAATTTGCCCCATTGCTGTTGTCGAGCCTATATGTAGGATACATATAGCCATTACTAAATTGTTTATAATCACTCCTTGAAATTTATACCTTTTAGTTATGATTGCATCGGATTAAAATTTTATGTAAATATGTTTAGATCCAGAAAATTTCCATGATGTAGCGTAGAAAGCAAACATACCATTCCTGAAAAAGGCCTAATAAGCCGAAAGGTCGAAAAAATGGTGTACTGAGACTTTGTAAAATAATAATTTATAGTAAAACTGCTGTGTTTTATGTTTGAAACATGGAATATAGTTAAACTTTGACCACTTGCTAAGAAAATGATAACCTACTACACTACACCGTCTCTGCCCCACCCTCTGCATGCCTCTACCCCCAACTCCCCAATTAATTTTCTTATATTTCATGGTGGTACACGAAGAAATTTCACCGTATTTATTCAATAATAAGACGGGAATTTATCTTTCCAAAATTATAGCAAATATCTAATTTAGCTTTAAAAAGGGCTGTCCCCCCCCCCCCCCCCCAAAAAAAAAAAAAAAAAAAAAAAACACTCTCAAAGATCTAGATCCGTCTTATAAGACGGATCTAGATCTTTTAGATTGTTTTGGAAAGAAAAATGCTATAATGTTCTATGTTCGTTTTCTGAAAAACCGAGAAAATGGGGTTCGAAGTTTGCAGCCCTCTATTTAATTTGAAAAACCCCATAAGAATAAAGTAATTGCACTGCAAATCATGCGAATAAGTCAAAAGATGTTAAGTTTAAAAAAATACTGTTTAAAGCCAGTTTATTTAGGAGAAAAATTGCATTTTCAGTTTTAACATAGAACAATTTGTTTATAAAATCAGCCTTTTTTTCAATAACCCGGAGATAGAACAATGTCATGACCCAGATTACATAACCAGCAATGCAGCGTTTTATAGTTCTAATTTCAATATACATATTACACTATCCAAATAGACTCCATATGGATTGCTACTGCTTTCTTTTATAATTTAAATTGAAGTATTTTCCTTTTCTCTTCTATCTGTCTCTTCATTCTCTGATAATCACTACATAATGTTATTGAACCAATGGCATAAAAGGATTTGATCATGTGACAGCAGAAGTCACGTGATCACATATTTCTAAATACATGTTCTTCCATTTCATTGATTCAAAATGGACATGGAACAGTATAGTACTAACAAAAAGTCAAAGAAGCCAAATTGAATAGCTTATAAATGCCTACAGAGACATGATATGCAACAGCTAAGCTGCTATGGAGATAGAACATTTGATTCTGATGCGAACGGTATATTATACTCATTTTTTTTCCGAAAAATGGACTTGAATACTATAGCATTCAGCCTACGAAACGTTACGTATAGTTTCTTTTGTATAAATGTAAGAGAGAGGGCGATTTTCCATATGTTTATGTAGAAAATAACACAATTCCTTCAATGTATGTTTGTAATATGTCAATAAGGCTAGATTTGATAAGAGGGTAAGTCCTGTTTTTAGTATTTTGTCACTCTGCATTCTAATTTGCATTTGTCTTTTCCCACTTGTCGTTTTTTCTTTCTCTTTCTCTAATCGCTTTTCTTTTCTTTTTCATCTTTCTCCTACTGATTTGGCACATTTTTGCTGAAGACAGTAGAGTACAACGTTTGACATCGATCATATAAAACAGATTAATATCATGACTTTGTATATTAGATAGATCTGAGCTATTTCAAGTGTCCGAAAAATGGAACAAGCAATTCATTGTTAATTTAGTTTCATATCTTCATGATCAGTTTGCTTCATATGACACCAATACATGTATTGAATTTCTGAAAGGAAACCTGCGATAATTTAATGTTGTTATGCATACCTTTTAATGAACGACTGGTGTCCGCCAGCGCACTTAGTTCTAAATCCCTCTCTTTTCCACTGCTCACTCGGGAGATGCAATGTCCATGCCTGTATTCTTTGAGTTGGTCCTTCGATATCTTTTTTTATTTGCTTCTTCCTTCTTTAGTTTATAGTTCTTGACTCGACCTGATGAACGTGAGATGTGACCATTCCATCTCAGCTTGCGACTTGAACAATTTCGAGTAGTCCTTAAATGGGCTGCTAGCTTTGTGTACGCTGATGTGCACGTCTGCTTTTTCTGATGCGGCATGGCGAGGCAATTTATGCCTAGGTTTTAGCTTCAAAATTTGCCTCGAACGGTTTCAAATTTTCAGTTCTAGTACTAAGAGTTGAAAATCAAGTTTTGAAAAAATAATTTCCTTAGACAACGTAATTATATTTAGAATAACTAGTCTTTGAAAGTCCTGTGACTTGCAGCTGTTAATTCCTATTTGAAAAAGAACAAGGTGGTATTATTTTCAAACCAAGAATGGAATAGGTCAAATACAAAATAAGACCTAACATTTTTAATTCCGTATCGATGCTTTTAAACCTAGGTCTTAAGTTTTTTTTTTGTTTTTTTTTCGTTTGGCTTGTTTCAAGTGTGGCAAGATCTAGTGAAATCCATACGTTGATAAATCAACATCTGGGACACTATTTAGATAGTTTACTATCGAGCTGAAATGCCTGCCTTTAAAGTTAACAAAAAAAATCTTTAAAAAAGATAATTGTCGAAGATGAAATTCGTTTTTAAAGAACAATTTTTTAGTCATGTCAGGCCGGATCCACCGCTTCCTGGGTATTATCAGTACTTTTGTAAAGTAAATGTGTCTTGTTCAAGGACAAAACATGAATTCCCGAGTGAGGATTATCGTGATCAGCCTTGGTCGAGTTCGATTACAACTATTGTCTGGCGATAGTATGTCATGGAAGAAGCGGGTCAACTCGGCCTGCTTTCTGTAAGCCTGGGGTCTTCACTACTCCTGGGTCAACTCGGCCGCCATTCAACTCGTCCGGGTCAATTCGGCCTGCTGTCATTTGCATCCTCGCCCCAACCTACGAAGATGGGCAGCGCCAGGAACGAACGGAAACACAGTAAACGAATAGAGTTTGTTGGGTTGTTGATTTAATAAGAAGTCCTTCAAGATGGTGGACAAAACATGAATTAATATAGAGGGCAACCAAATAATCCCTCAACGGATAACTGCAACTGCAGCTAGACTATGGTAACGAGACGTTCCGGGCCTACAATAATACAATGGCGCTGGGATAGCCGGACCAAGGTGCAGGGCAATTATATTTTAATTGTTTCCATAGTGCCGGAGTTTTCAGATTGGGGTCCTTTACCCTGTGAGATTTTCTGTAGTATAGGGTCGAAATAAGAGCAAGGTTGTTACCATCAGCTAATCATCACAGGTCTCTGAAATGTAAGAATTCCGTTTCTGTAGATGGGGGTTGTGGATACAAATGACTGGCGCATAGATATATAACCATGCGGCACCATGGCCAAAACTGATGTTTTCCTAACTCATTTTCATACAACTTCGATATCCTAGTTTATTTGCCACAAATAAGATTTAATGGCATGACTGAACTGCAAAAATACCGATAACTCACCAGGAGCTAGCTGTAACCGAGGGAAGACTTATTAAAAGTCTATTTCTTAGCTTTTTCTGCCTCATATTTTCATGATTTTTCCTGACTTCGTTTGGCCCAATTGCTAAGGGAGTGAATTCGTGAGTTTGTGAGTGAGTGAGCGTGTGTGCAATTGAGCGAATGAGTATCAAGATAAGCCTGCATCGAAATAATTCCTTATCTAGAAAATTTTATCGCCGATGCAATGAATTGGTTTCAAAACTCAATGTCAGGTTAAAATCACTTTCACACGAAGGCCTATCGGAACCAGAATTTTATGATGACTTAGTATACAAATTCAAAAAGATAAGGGGTATGTCTGATTTTTCGTTCAGCTTCGAAAAAGTAGTTTTTTGTTCTCATTGTATTTTGTTCAGTGCTAGGCTGCTAGCACTAACCATCAAAATCATGAAGTCATATGACTTCCAAGGTTTGTCATTTGGAAGTCATGCTGAAGGATAGACTTGGTTTCTTCCAGAATGTCGATATTTATATTGCTTTCTCCTTCATTAATGGGTGACATACCATTATTACAACAAATTCAACTCATTATTTAAGTCAATATTCACTAAATGGTAGGTTATGATAAAAATTGGAAGTCACTGACTTCCTGGCATTCAGTTTTCGAAGTCACAGACCCCCAGACTTCGACTAGTGGAAGCACTGTTTGGTTCTTTGTAATTTTAGTATAGAAATACATCAGTTGTTAAAGAAGACTGATTTCTGGCGCGGCAGATCGGAAGTGCGGTGCGGTTATGGCTCTCATACTAGACCTTTAAATACACGATTGGAAAACTCGAAAACGCCTGATCTACGGCTGCTCAAACGGGTCATGAAATTTGCAAATACACTTTTCGTCATTCGTTATTATTGAATAAAACACGTCTATCCGCAAATAAAGGCGATTAAATTAAAAAGGAAACGAAGCCAAAATAAAGTTTATATTCATAAAACGTCATTTTAAAACTGTTTCTTTTCACAAATGGTAGATCGTGTTTATTATCCCCCATACAATAAAAACCCGGATGCAGGTCATGCATGCTCTGATATGTCTACGACAAATAACCTGACAGATTTTATTTAGGTCCATAGACTATATTTAAAGTGGTAAAAGACGTGTTTTCAATGTTTGGTTTAATTTTTAGTTATCATTCAAAGCTGCTATAATTTTCTCTAAACAACATTTCAAGGTATTACATTGTAAATAGATGGATGGCTTGCGATTTTACATCGTTTTCAACAGAATTTCAGTCATATCAGGACGATGGAATTACGGATTCTATACTCCTTCCCCGGTAAATTTTATAAAGGACATACATTCACAGATATTTATCTTTTTGCGTATGAGGGGCCAGTCAGTTGAAACTGCACGCTGCGACTTTACATATCATCACTATAGTAGTCAGGTATGTGCCTAAGACAGATCATATTGCGATACAGTCATACATTTGTGATGATTATTATAAACAGTAATCTTTTAATCATTATTATAATAATAACGGTCAAAATAAAAGAAATGATGATGATGATGATGATAATAATCACAGTAAAAACAATAATAACTGATATTAATAATATAAGATGATGTTGATGCTTGCTTTATTTTATGCATAGGTATTGCTGGCCGTTTTGGCCCACAGGAAAAACTGGCTTTCATGCTGGACGACCAGTTTATTCATACGCTGAATCTGGATTCGCCATGGATTTCACGAAAGTAAGACACTAACTGAGATACATGAGCCGCGACACGAAAAACCAACAAAGTGGCACGTGCCCTGCTAAAACTCAGATAAGCCTGGGCAGTCGCCCAATCTGCTCAGTGTTCGCTTTTTCGCTTAAAGAGTAACTAAGGGTCAAAGCCAGCTCAATGCATACAGCAAAGACTCTGATCAGACTTGGCGGATGTCCAGGCTGATCTCTGTCCTCACTGGGTGCACATGTCACTTTGTTGGTTTTGTCGTGTCGCGGCTCATATGTAATACCATCCTAATAGAGCAATTTTTGCAGTTTTTTTTATCCACCATAATCACCATCTTAAACACGTTCTGTAATGACTGAAGGCTAATTTTCTCCGGCCCCAAGGTAAAAGAGTCATGTTGAACCAAGACGACCTTGTATGTTTGTGGGTGAGACAGGAATGGGGTACTGGAATTAAAAACATTAGAGAGAGACTTGGAAATATGAATCTACAGCATGTAGCAAAAATGTTAAGTTAAGGTTGGGGTATTTTGGCTTTCTCAGTTTAAATACTAGCTTAAAATCTCCAGAGGCCTACAAGTGGTAAACGTCTTAACACAAATCATAACGAAAGGCGCTTCAACTTCCCATTTGGTGATAAAATGTGGGTTGGTGTGCATATATCATTGGCAAAAAATAAGAACTGTTTTTAAAACCGACAAATCGCTCCACAAAGTACAATTTTCCTTTTCTAGTTCCCTATCGAGCGATGGAATATAAACAGAGAACGAGACACTGAATGGGGCCCGGGCCGCGTAGGGCAGTCAGTAGCGCGTCTGACTCAAGAGCCAGAGGTCCCGGGTTCGATACTTGGCCCGGCCGCATACCACATACTTTCGTTTCTCATTCCGCTGGTTCAAGAAGGGCAGTTGCCAGTTACTGTCGAAAGTATGTGCACTTTGTACTGTTTAACCACTAAGAAGGTCTTAAACTGCCCAGGAATAGTGTGGTTAGGGTACCTGGCCGTCCCGACATGACCATAGTTGTTTACCCTGGACGTAAAACAACAACAACAAGGGACACTGAATGGGGTCCCACGCCTGTACATTGTGTTTTACCATTTTAGTCAAGGGTATGATATTTAGTTGACAAATGAAAATTAAGCCTACACAAGTGCTATAGTATAAATAGTAACTGGTAAGTGTCCCATTACTTGCGAATTTAGGAACTTAAAAGTCACATGGTTACTGTATCAGAATGAAATCGTGAGGTATCATTTTTCAAATATTTTTTCATGCGATGTTTAATCACGGTCATTTACAATGACAAAACTACAGTGAGAAGCTTTCAGCGATACCTCACAATTTCATGCTAATAGAGCAATGGGACCTTTAAGTTCCTAAATGCCAAAGTATTGGGACACCTTACCCGTTACTTTAAATACTGTAACACTAGCGATAGCTTAATTTTTAGTTATAAATCAAAGCATTTCGATTGCTTCTTTTGGTGTTCTGGGCAGGCTGTACGTTTAATTGTTGTAGACGTTCTTAGGTATATATTACAGGATGGGTTGGAGGAGGTAATTGCTGCCCCTGGAATTGAAGACTGGAGAGGTTTGTCTCCCTTTCGGTTTGTTTCAACGACATAAGAGCCAACAATAGGTTGTTGAATTCCGTTCTTAGCTCATTTAATTGAAAGAGCACGAAAAGCTGTAGCAGTCACTGTGACTTCCGCGTTTGTGTTAAAGTGTTACCTTATTTATTGCATTTAAATATCCGTGCATCACGCTATTTTACAAACATGCATGTTTTAACGACCACAGAACTATTAATAAGGCAATTCACATGTTGTCAGAACAGAACAGAATTGCTGTCAATAGCTTGCTTCGCAATTTTCAATATAATCGTTCCGGGGCATCTTAAATTATTCTGCCACGCACTGCTGATCCGTTAGTCTCTAATTATACAGCATGCACTGTCAAACGATGATAAAATATAGTGCCATATTTTCGCAAATTTTAATGAATATTTCGTTGAATTTGTACAATTATAGAGACGACACATTTCATTTCAATGTATTAATGTTTGCCATGTCTCGAGGGACATTTTGAAAATTCGTCCTCGGGTTTGAACATCCCTTTCGGGACCTGGCGAACGTTTACGCATAAAAAAACATGTTGGATACCTGTATTAGATGATGGGCAAGCGCGAATCAGGCGAGCTATCCTGCACGCAGACAAGTCTGTCTCTCTCTCTCTCTCTCTACTTTCTTTAGAATTCTTTAGTATTGTAATGCCCCACCATCTATTGTCCGTAGGTCCATTAATTGCTTCTGAAACCTCCAGGCCAAAGTTGATAATGACTCTACAAAAAATCGAAATAAAGTGAATTAAGTGGTAGGGATAAGTTAGTTTGGAACTTCACTGTTCTAACTGACTGAGAATATGTCTCATTCTTATTCTAAAATATCATTTTATTTTTTGCCTTGTCATTTCAGGTGGCTATACCTCTCACAGAGGAAGATACACAAAGAAAGTCAGTCGTAAAGATCACCCAACTACCCAGTATTATGGTACAGTTGACTGCCCTTATCTCAAACACTGATATCTTAAAGTACCCTCTTAAAACCAAAAATATAGTTCGAACACATTTCCTAACACATTTCCTATTTTTCTTTCTATTTCATCTTCTGTTTCCGCGAACTACTGGTATTTCAAAGTAAATTTTCAGGGACCAGAAAATTTACTTTTAGCTACCAGTTGTTTGAGCTGAACTCGACTTTCTGATATCGAGAGTTGATTGTACTATACTTTTCCTTATTCTGTTTTTTTTCTTACTCATTTTTCCGATACTATATTTTCTTAACATTTAAACAGATTAAAGGTGATGTGTCAAGAACTGCCGGCGGAAAGGAGAGATCCGGATCAATCGGACCCCTTAAAGTTCGGGCTTTTTAATCACTTTTGCCAGAGTACTCGTATTTAGGATCAACACGAGTACATTTTACTAGTGAAAGATTGGTCAAAATATGAAATAAAATCTCAGCTTACATATTTTTATTAATTTGTTATTATTGTTTATTTATTTATTATTTTTTGCTTTTCTGGCATTGTACGATCTAAGTCATAGCTGATCTGATTAGTCACTGTTATATATATACCGTAAAGCTTAGGGCCCCTTAAACTACCGTACTTTTCCTAAATATCGAACATTTTGGTTTTATCATGCGGCTATGCATTCGAAGGATGCAGATGAAATGGCAAATAATATGGACACTGACCAGACTGCTTCTTTCTGATCTGGGTCTGCACTGTTTGCCCAGTCCTATCTGTCCCAATGCTAATAAGTATACTGTTAGCATCCTCTAGGATATATGAGCCGCTACACGAGAAAACCAACAAAGTGGGAAGTGCGCCCACCGAAAGACTCAGACCAGCCTGGGCTTCCGCCAAGTCTATTCAGTCTTCGCTGTCCGCGTCGAGCCAGGTTAGACCATTAGCCATCCTTATAGCGCACAGCGAAGACTCTGATCAGACTGGGCGGATGCCCAGGGTGATCTGATTCTTTGCTGGGCGCACATACCACTTTGTTGCTTTTGTCGTGTCGCGGCTCATATATACCTTGAAATGTATTTCTGTTATATGTTAAGATGATATGCTGATTGCCATTGTGCATCTCGCTCTCTTATACGATGGTAGACACACGTATCGTCGTAGCCCGCATGGTTCTACAAAACTGTTCACCACACAAAGTTATACTTTGTACATGTTGTAGGATATGAATTTAAAGCACTGATTGCTGACAAAACATTTGAATTTACGCAATGTTGATCACAATTACCTTGGTGACATACCCTTTACCCTTGCAACAACAAATACACCACCCAGCTCCATGACACTGACTGTATGACTGACATCTAGCAACTAATTAATAAATTACTGTTCTCGAGCTGCAACACAACGAGACCTGTTGTATATACTTTGATTATTGTAGCGCTGTGTTTATTCACAAAACAATTGCATAACATTTAGGCATTATAATTTGATTGCATGTTCTCTGCTAAGGGGTTTGTTTCGTTTAAATTTGGTTCTGGGATCGTTTTTATTTTCTGTTCATATTTCTTTTTCAAAATGTTGATATTTTTGCTTAGCGTTTCTATTTTTATTGTTTGTAAACCTGTGATGAAGTCGAAAGGGAAAGCACTTACGTAGATCTAACAAATTAAAAAATTACCCTCTGTTGATCTAATCTCTCCTTTTTGTTGTATTGAATGGATAATCAAATCTTTTTTACTTATTCAGGATACTCTTTGGTCACTGGAAAATTCAAGATCCTAACTGGCGATTATAAATATTCTAATATATTGGCAGGTGTTCCAAATTTCTTTGATAGAAACAATGGCAATCTAGGAAAAGTAAGTACCCTCAGCTGATTTACCCTTAAAGCGCAAAAAATGAAAATATATGAATTTGCAAACGGCGTAGATCCATATGAGGCGGCTCTTAATTAGTACCTCATCTGGATCTACACTGTTTGCCCTATAGTCTTTGACATTCCAATGCGAAACATTATTTGAAATTTGCAGACGTAATGTTACATCTTGTCTCGGTAGTAAATCAGAAATTGGGTCATTTTATCTAACTTTAAAGAAAGGTACTCATGCATAATGATGAGATTGCTGCGCATAAGACTGAGGCGTCTGTTCCAGATGACAGGGTCTTAATCAGGGGTCCAAGGTAAAATCGTGTAATTGTGATTATTCATAGACAATTGAAGCAAATTGGATCAGTTTTCACAGGAAAATAAAGCACAATGAATATAGGATTAGGTTCTCACACTCAAGATTAAGGTTACAGTCTCGACCATTACTGAAGGACGACTAAAGCTAGCATCGAGAGAACAAAAAGAAACCTGACGTGAATTATGATAAATTAGATAAAGCACAATAATGTCTTACACACAAGATTTATATAACCACGCCAAGGTCAAGGTTTGAATCAAGGTCAGGGTCAGAGGTTGGTTCAAAGAGACCTTCAGGGACAGGGCATTTCTTATATACTCATATATTCACATCTTTGTTTATTATTATATTTACTTTCCTTTGGCAGGCAGAAATCCTTGCAAATGGTACAAAGATAGACCTTGCGATATTTGGAAAAGTGCGGAAAGTAAGTTACCATGTAGCCGTTAACGCGTCAAAAAACGACAAAAGTTGATCAATATCTGGAGGCTCATAAAGAGCCGTCTTATCTGGGTCTGTACTATTTACCCTGTAGTCAATATATCTTGGACGAAACAGTTTTTTTAAACTTTGCAGACGTAAATTTTGTCGTCTGGTTTTCTGGCGCTTTAAGGGTTGATGTTCTTCCCTGACAGCTGCTTACAAACCTCAACGATCCCAAACATCTCATACTTTTTAACTTAAACAGATCAGTTGTTACCAGTCATGCAGGGTCCATCCTAGTCTAACAATCTGCTTACGGTCCATGCCAGGGGTGGTCGGGTGGTGCGATGGTGCTGCGTGTAACTTCCAGTGCCGGGGCATCCTGCTGGTTTGGAGCATTGTAGGGCAAGGGCCTTACTGTGCTTGCAGTAGGTGCGGATGGGGGTTGGACAATTTTTCTCTCGCCTATCAGTTCTCTTTTCTTTCTCCCTCTCTCTGGGGGACGGCCCGATATAGACTGAAATACATGTACTGTCTCAACGGGCCGTTAAACCCAAAACCAATAAAACAACGGTCCATGCCAGTCCGTTCATCTGACATGACTTTGGTATAAATACTACCATGGATAGAGACCGGTGTTGATAGATCTGCTTACATTCGAATGCATAGAGTCCTAAATACAGTCGAACCTGTCCTAAGGGGTCACTGTATAATGGGGTCACCTGTCTGTAGCAGCCCATTTTTGGGGGTCCCTTAGACCAAAATACAGTGCAAATGAACCTGTATTAAGGTTCACCTGTCTTAAGCAGTCAATTTTTGTGGGTCCCATGGGGTGACCCCTTAAGACAGGTTTGACTGTAGTTGGGCAACAGTGTCTACGCAAAAAGTATAAGTCCAGATTAGACTACATGATGTACACCTATCGGGATATTGTAATAGCAGTAATAAAATTTCAGAAAAATTACAAAGAACGTGAATCAAGCAATGCACCTAAAAAAGATACCCGCAGCAGTTCAAATAGATCAGTTTAACAGGGAATCTAGGTGTATGGATACGCCATTTCTGAGAGCGGGGGTGGAAGGGGGGCAGTGGTATGGGGAAACTTACAGAATATCATTTCTATTTCCTTATAGATGAACCCTTTCTCCAACTGAGATTACACTTGAGGTGTGACGGCACACCTCCATGTTTTCTGACATTTGCACAATAGGGTTCTACTTTCTTACTAACTTACTTCTAACTGGACGACGTAGCACTAGCAAAAAGGCTTCTGCTCTTACAGAGAAAAACTTGCTCTGAGAGCAGCAAGGTCTTTCCTGTCAGGGTTGGCACTTATTAAAAAATAAGGTGAAAATAAAAATGGCATTTTTGCTTCCTTTGAACATGTGCCTTTTCAGAAACCTTAAAGGAAATACTTCGCAGTAACTGAGTGCATATACGAGGGTCATCCAATAAGTCCTGCAAACGGCAGAGTTTCAGGCAAATGATAATTAAAAACGAATCAAGCAATCCACATCCTACATTGCATCTTTCCTTCTTTCCAGTCAACAATTTCCAGAAACGTCATGATCTTGCAAATGGCGTTGCTAGGCAACTGAAGAATACTACCATTATGAGTACGGTGGTGGCTTCTAGTTGTCTGTTTAAGATCCCCTAGCTTAGTTCAGAATCCTTGTAAATATCTGAAAATTGCTGGGAGATACGGAAAATAATACTGAAGAATGTACACGGTACCAAGGTTAAGATATTGCCATCAGTCAAAATATAATTATTGTTCAAAGTAAGATCACCATCTTTTTCGGGCAGCTAAAATATCATATAAAATGAGTATATGAAGAAGAGGCTTTCACAGCAGATGAAGTGTTTCCTAAACTGCCATTAATTTGTCATCAAAGAATAGTCCCGAGATGCTGAAACGTAGATATAAGAGAAAATATAAGCTTCGAGCCTTGTTTAATATCGTTTGCCGCCTTAAGAAACCAGAGGTAAACGTCAAAAACTAAAATTTTGCTAAAATTCTGTAATATTCTCTTGTTGCCTAGCAACCACATTTGTCTGGTAATGTGAAGATAAAATTGTCTCTTATTTGAATTCTTAAATATAAGGCGATTACTTTAGAACATGAATTCTTGTAATTTGAAAGAATAATAAACAAGTATGCAGGAATTTTCTTCCCCTAACCTCTTGTAAAAAACGTCATGTTTGTGCCATTTCACCGCCGATATCGCTTACGCCTTTGTGTTCAAAACCCTCTCATATCTGAGAAAGGACAGACAGACAGACAGACAGACAGTAACTTTATTCACTCAAAGTACATGTAAACATGACATAATGAGGAATTTCTCTAATACTAATCAACATGGCAAACGGACGGTGGATCATGTACTAATACTAGCAATGGTAACAGTAAATGATTTGAAAATTTAAATGCAAGGGGAGGAAAACACAGAGCACAAAGCGAGAAACTGAAAGAAAGAAAGAAAACAAAATTATTACAATATATTTCACTAAACGGCTCGCCGCATACTTCCTGCTGCCAAAAATAAATAAGGGGCAAGGCATCCTAAATAAGCTAATTTTCAGTAAAGTTAAATCTCCAAAGTTATGATGATAGTAGCCATAAAATTAGTTTTTACAGTAAAGGACAACAGAACGCATATGGCTAGCCGTTACAGCCAACTATCAAGTACAGAGCTTGCTTCTCAAAACCAAGGCATCTTAAAAAGAATTTCGTGAGAGAGAGAGAGAGAGAGAGAGAGAGAGAGAGAGAAAACCAGCAGGTACAGTGACCGCGGGACGACATCATACCGACGTCGATGCGACATCATGTCATCATGGCATCACTTCGACTTCGGCGTGACGCCATCCGGATGCCACATGGTGAAAAGAGAGAGATAGAGAATGAGTGAGAAAAAGAAACGTAGTCTTTTTAAAACACTATTTTTCTGAATAGCAGCAATGTAAATATTCGATTGGTGCTTAGACAATCAGATGGGTTAACAGCAAATGTGACTTAACGAATTCAGTTTTACTGGTACCTCACACTGCCTGCCATCCTTACCGAAACGAAATGCAAGGGCGACAAGCAGAGATTAGGAATGGCATATCCTTCCTGTTTTGCCAACTTTGCCGGGGAGACAGGCAAACGTGGCGGAGCAGGACGGAAGAGAAAAATAAGATAAACTACTCTCATGTGTCATGTACACTCCTACTTTTAAAATTTGTATAAATGTAGGAATAATAATGATAATACAGTAATAATAATAATAATAATAATAGTAGATTAATTAGTATATAGAAACGCGTTAAATGATTCATCCAGTATGAATGTTTGGGAGTTTACTGTAGAGCAATATTTAGACGCCTCCATTGAAAATAGGTAAACCAGGTTGCAGTTATAATAAATGGCAGGTAACGGCGTCCAATGGGCCCGTCCAAGCCGATGCATTAAAAAATCGTGCAGTTTATAATCTGCTTCATTCATACTTGTGAATCGGATAACACAAAACAGACTAAGCTCCAAGAAAGGAAAACAATCAGGAGTATAAACAGGTATTTTTAAGATATTAGTATTTCAAGATATAGCAATGCCGCAGACAAGACAGAACTCTTCGTACGATGAACAGGAGCCTTCTGTCTCCACACCCAGAGGATAGCGCGACTAAGTTTTTCAGATTCGAGGAAATATATTTCAGAAGAAAGGAGATAATAAGTATATAAATAAGTAAATAAATCAGATGACTAGAAATAAAGATTGAAAGAAAAAAAAAAAAAAAAAAAAAAGTTCCACCTCAGAGTCCTGGCTTGCCCTGGCAATTGAGAACGTAAATATACCAATTGGTGTTCTTGTAGAGTTATATAACCGAATCTAGAGACTAGACGTGTCTTCCTGCACTAGCATCAGCAGGATCCCAAATTTATTGCCCATCAGACTCACAACGCTGAGTCAACGCAAAATCAACGTCGATTCAACGTTGTGTGACGTTGAATCAACGTCGGCTAAACGTCGACTCAACATCGTGCGCCTGTTGGGTGAACATAAGCATGTGGGGCGAACCTTGGTCCAAAACACCCAAGGGGCATAGCAAAAATGACTGCCCCCATCAGGGATACTGCAAATACTCCAGGTGTTCGCCTAGTCTTGTGCACAGTCCCATCGGAACTGGCAAATATGAGCAAACTGACTATTCAATATTCAAAAGCAACAATGTCTATGACAATTATAAAAGCAAGTTGAGACGTTTAAAAGTACCCAGCAGGCACATGACGTCCAAATGACGTCGTACTGACGCCGATGCGTCAGTTGGGCGTCATTACGACGACATGTGCCCGCTGGGTAAGGTCACCAATAATTTTAACTATATATTATCGCATATTAAGGTACCTATTGATTAACCCATTGTTTGCTTGCGATCCGGCAAAATCAGTTCTAACCTCTCAGCAAGCACAATTTACTGCAGCAACGTCGATGATATCGCAACGACCTTGATACAACGTCGCTCAGCGTCGTGCGAATACTTAGCATAGATGTTTGCCAAAAGAAACATGTGGCATGGATCATTCGGAAGTTTATTCTATTAGGAGAGAGAGAGAGAAAGAAAGAGAGAGCGAGAGAGATTTACATGCAAATTTAACTTCATCAAACAAAAGAAAGATAATATTGTTTTGCCAAGTAACTGTACTTAGGTAAATAGTCACGTGCCAGCTCAGCCGGTTAGAATGTTCCACTGAAGAGAAAGGTATCAAAGATCATAGTCAAACAAAACGTAGCAACGTCGATGCAAGTTACGTCACAGTAAAGCGTCACATCGACTCGTGCATCAGTATCGTGCGTTTTTTGCAGTATATTAATTTGCAGATAAATTTATAAATTACTCATACATATGGATATGTAAGTGGAACAGCCCAATCGGTCAGCTGAAAATCATGCGTTTCATGATTCATTCATAAGTATCTGGGATAACAAAACAGTTGTATTTTATACAGCTTTTATCGGGGCACCTGAGAAGGGGAATGTTTGACTCGACTCTAAGTTCAAACCCATCGGGCACATGACGTCGAATCGACGTCAGTACCACGTCGCACCGACGTCACGCACCCGCTGGGAAGCGGCTCCCAAAACAGACTTCCATAAAAAAATATCATTGTCAAACTGTCCCAGTTTCTGGTGCTCGGTTTAGTAGTGCAGGGAATACTCTTTCACCTTACAGCCCTTTCAACACCGTCGGACAGGAAAACTGACAAAATGGTGATAAGTCAAAAATTTCAGGCGTGCGTAGTAAGCGCACATTCGAGGAACTTTATGCTCCTTCATCACTTTTTCAGTCATTTTGGGCCGGTGAGAGAATCGGCGTAAAACTGGGTAGAAATAATTTTACTCAAGGATTGAAATGACCAGGCTTGAGGCCATGTTCTGGGTCATTGTTGATCCAGAAAATATGCTTGAAAGCCCGGTCAAGCGGGGAAGACCCTGATAAGCCTGTTCGTCTGCTCAGTCTGATCAGACTCTCCTCCGCTCCTAACCATTAGCGAATTGGTTAAATTCATGCAACAATACGGCCAAACCAGTGGAAGTTTGCATTCATGTGCAATTTCTAAAATGACAGCTATGGCTTGTAGTTAATCCTAGCAGTCTCAGTCAATCCTAGAAATCCGAAGATAGAAGATTGGTTATTTTATGGGTGACTACTGTTTAACACACAGACCAACCTGCACACCAGCCTGGCTGGCGCATGACGTGGGGGACGTTGGGTCTGCGTTGACACGCAGTCATGACGTGCATGACGTCGCGTCGACGCTGACGTGGCCTTCCCCAAACGTCACGCGCCCGCAAAGATGGTGGCCTGAATTGGATCTCTATTTTCGTGAGACACCTGGCATAGTATATATATTATAAACAGTAAACAGGACGGCTACTCTGAAGGACATATATTGTCTAATTAAAATAGCTTATCAAATGCTTCATAAATAAACTTAATTTCCGCAACTTCACTTCATTTGTTGTATTAAGAAGTTCTTTATATTTCAAAACATTTGGTCGTTTATGGTAATAGGGATCAATGAACAATTTTCTCTGGTAGTCAAAAAAGGGGCATATCAAGAGATAGTGAAAATTGTCTCCGATGTCATTTTTCTGACAAAGTTCACATTTTCGATCTGAAATTTCGATATTTTCCCAACGGCCCTTCTCGATCGGAAATTTATGATTACATGTTCGGAACTTTAACATATTGAGAAGATTGGCTCCATGCAATATAGTTATGTATTTTTCAGACGAAATATTATCTTTAAATAGAGAATAGTGGGTTCCTTTGGAAGAAACCTGTAGTTCAGAACTCCAGTGCTGCAGATATTGGTCTAATAGCCTATTTTTGACAATTTTTGCTATATTTTTAGGGAGATATATAAACTGTTGTAACCATATGTAATTCAGTCCACATGTATCTAATATTGCCTTAATACAATTTGGCCATCTGAACTGGTTATTTGAATTAAACATGTAAAGATAAGTTTGATATGCGAATTTCGATTTCTTACCGGTAAGTATTGACATCCAATAGTTTATCATGCGCGATTTTATATCTATTTCAAGAGGATGTCTTCCAAGCTCGGCGTACAGCATATACCTTGGTGTGCTTTTTCTAGATTTAGTAATTTGTCTTAAAAATTCCGTGTGGATACGTTCAATAATTTCAAGATTGCTATAACCCCATATTTCACAACTATAAGTAAGTATGGGCAGTACAGTATTATCGAATAATTTCATTTGTAAGTCCAGTGGTAAATCAAGGTTATTAGCTCTCATAAATAACAAGTGCATTGCTTTTCGTGCTTGCTCTACAATATGCTTTTTCGTATTTATAAAACTTCCAGATTTAAACAGTAAAGTGCCTAAATATTTGTATTTATCCGTTATCGCAATTTCTTGCTCACCCATTTTAAAAGTGAAATTAGTACTTCTTGCATTAAATACAATTATATTTGTTTTATCATAATTGATTTGGAGTTTCCACATTTGACAATATTCCTGAAACGCATCAAGACCTTTTTGAAAGTCGTCCTTATTATTGGAGAAAATAATCGTATCATCCGCATACAATAGGACGAATAGTTTTAAGAAAAATACGGTTTCATCAGTTTGAAACTCTAAGGTTATAGGTTCAGTACCTGAAGCTAGCAAATAGGCTTCGAGGTCATTCAAATACATAGCGAACAACAATGGAGATAGATTTTCTCCTTGTCTCACTCCATTTTTACATGCAAAAAATGTTGAACTCTGGTTATTGAACTTAACACAGGATTTTATATTGTCGTACATATTGTAAACAATTTGGAAAAATTTTCCCTTTATAGAATTAAACAGCAATTTGCGCCACAACCCGCCTCTCCAGACCGAGTCAAATGCCTGTGAGAAGTCAATAAAGGCACAAAAGAGTTTTTGCTTTTTAGCTTTTAGAATTTCAATAAGTGAACTTAGGACAAAAATATGGTCTGAAGTACTGTATTCTTTTCTAAAACCTGCTTGGTTCTCGTTTAGCATGTTAGAATTATTTAAAAACTTAGTAAGCCTGTTATTTAACACTGCTGTAAAAACTTTACCAAGACAACTTAGTATAGTTATTGGTCTATAATTTTTCGGCTCTGATGAATTTCCTTTGTTTTTATAAATTGGAGTTATTGAACCTTCAAGCCACGAGGTTGGTAAGAGTCCAGAATCAAATATTTTATTAAATAATGTTTCATAAACTGGTAAGAAAATCTCTTTGGTCGATTTAAGATATTCATTTAAGATATGATCACCACCCGCGGATTTTCCATTTTTTAAATTATTTATACATTTTCTTATTTCATCACTCGTAATATAGCTGTTTAGTATTTCGTCGGTATCATTTAGATGCATGTTTATGTCCATATCGTTGTCATATTTATTCTCGTTTACATTTCTATAATGCTCATAAAATTCGCCAATTGTTGGCTGCGGCCGTGGCTTTTTATTATTATTCAGACTATTTAGATATTTCCAGTACTCTTTAGGACTTTTGTATTGCATATTTCTAAGTTTTTTGGCCTTATCTATTTTAAACAAAAGTATGTATTTATTCATAACCTTTTTAAAATTTTTACTTTGTATGTGCAAATTATTTTTCAACCTTTGACATTTATTTAATTTATACAGCCTTTTTGCTTTATGATATTGTTTTCGCGCCGTTTTGCACGCGGGACCAAACCATGGTTTGTCGAATGGTCTTTTATTATTAAAGGCTTTAGTCTGTTTTAAAGAATTTTGTGCAGCTTCCTCAAATATAGTGGAAATTTCGTTAGTATATCTGTTTATATTCTCACTGCTTGGCTCTAGTGTTTCTATTCTTCGTTTTACGTGCAGGACTTCAGCTAAATCAATTTGTGCAATAAAATTCTCTTTGGTGTTTTCAGACCATATGAACTTTGGCTGAATATTCGTTTTGTCATCATTTGAGTTAGAAGATTGATAAATATTTAACTCTTCTGCATGCAAGGACCATGAAAGTAGAGAATGACCGTCGGAAAACATGGCATCCATTTCAATAATTTCAAAATCCGACAACCATGCAAAACATTCGGCCGTACAGATTGTATAGTCAATGAGTGACTTATCTCTAAATGTTGGTACCCCTAGGAATTTGTCCTTTCCTACTCTGCCGTTTACTATAAACAAATTATTATTTTTGCAAGTTTCAATGAGCCAATTACCTGTATTGTTAGTTTTACTATCTCTGGTTGCTCTCGCAGTCGGTATATTATATTGTTCAAGAATATTTACTTTATCAAAAAAAGAACGAGTTTCATTATCGAAATCAAAAATATCAGATAGAAAATCGTCGGCACGTATGTAGTCCCTCAGTCTAGCCGTCCTAGCATTAATATCCCCAGTAATAAACACATATTTGTTATTACTGCAGACTGATGTTATTTCTCTCTCTAAGTTTAGGATTTCTTCAGCATTATAATATTTAGATTGCGTAGGCGGTACATAACTGATACCCAACATCAAGTTTTCGTCACTATTTATTAGGGCTTTATCTAGTTGTATCCACATTACATAGTCTGAGTGACTATCTATATGCTTAACGTATTTCGCCAGATTTTCTTTGACACAAAAAGCCATGCCACCAGACTTCCTTAGATAGGTTTGTTTACGTGGCTGTGATATGCATATAAAACCTGGGAGAGAAACAACATCAGTGTCATCTAGTTTTGTTTCAGCAAAACACAGAAAATCGTACGCTTTAAAAAACGAAACAAAATCTGGGTAATTTGATCTAGACTTTAGACCACAAACATTCAGCGTGGCAAAATTTAGAGTTTGTTTAGGGTTCGCACCAAAAGACAAGTTACTTTCATTCGTATGTTCAACTGGTCTTTTATGGTCCTCCCCTCCATCCTAACGTCCACCATTTTTATCGTTTGAATTTGTTTCATTTGGGGTTGTATCAGTCTGGCTTGAATTGAGACTGTTCGAGCCCTGTTCTCTCCTAGACGTAGATTGTTTCCTTTGGCGAGATGCACTTCTCTTCTGAGAAGCACCACGAACATCAGGTCCTGTTTTATTTGTTATGTTTGCAGGGACCGGCGATTTTTGACCAGCTAACTTTGAAACGTGTGCTCCTGTTGGCAATGGCCCTTTGCCCGTAGTACTGGCATTAGGCCCTTGAGAACAGGAACGCACGTGTACAGATTTAGACCGCGATCGTTGGTTCACATTGTTTTTACGTGTAATGCTGCGACTACGATTTATGCCACCATCATTTCCGGTTGGTTTTCTAATGGGTGGATTGACAGAATTGCCTCCCATGCCTCCCATGCCAAGGATCGTGGGTGGGGGCATTGGTTCCGCTAGGATTGAAGGAAAGTTTGGAGGAGAATGCGGAAGAGAATGTTCCTCATAGTCCATTGGCTTGGGGGACTGACGATTTACAGGCGAGCGATTTTCATTTTCATTTGCATCAAAACTACGCGGAATCCGATCGTTATCATTCAGTTCACTCCTACTTGTACGGTCAAAAGTATCCGAGTTTACTGCTGGGTTTGTTTGCTTAAAACGTTGTATATCGACCCTACTCCCTTGCAATACAGGAAACCAGTCCGGGAACATGTCAGCTACCACCACATTATCAACTGTTACTCTTGCAGGATACTCGAGAGTGACTTTTTTGTTTACGTTATTTTCCCTGAGTTCTTTAAATTTCCACCATAGTGATTGTCGGGCTTAAGAAATCTCTTTCGGGTAATCCCGACTGACGCCGTAGTTTGAACCTTTCAAATTTGGTGCATTTTCCATAATTTCATCGACGTCACAGTAGTCTCTAAATGCCACGATGATAGGCCGTATTTTCGAGCTGTCATAACGCCCCAGTCGGTGAGCGCGCTCTAAGTACATATCTCTATCTATATTTAACCGACCGTGTATAAAATCCCTCACCACTTCAAAACAATTCTCTCGTCGGTTTTCAGCTATTCCTTTGAAAAGGATATTTCGCCTCCTGCTACGCGCCTCAATGTCAATAGATTTATATTCTAGTAATTTTATTCTGTCCGTATTTGATCGTAATACACGCTCCACCGAGTTTACTCTACGTTTGAGGTCAATGACTGCCTCAAGTTTGTTTTGAATCTCTACAACCCTGCCCTCATTTAATGACACCTTCGACAATATAAGGGAAATCTTGTCCTCGCTTGTTAAAGTATCATAATTAGGCGGCTCATCAAATGGCACATTCAGTTCATTACTTTTTCCGCCTGTACTTATTCTCTGACGCTTGCCACGAACAACAATAAAGTCGTCGTCCGGGTCTGCAGTAAATGCCTCGTGGTCATCGTGGTCGTCGCCAGGAATAGCACATGTATGATTTTTAGCACATATGTGTATTATATATGTAAGCTGTTAATGGTGTAATTTGATAACCCTACCTCAATTAATAAAGCAGTAATGACGGCGTTTGCAAGACTTATTGGATGACCCTCGTACAGTCCATCTCCGCAAAACATTCTCTCACACACACAAATGAGCCGCGACACGACAAGACCAACAATGTGGTTTTGCGCCCAGCGCAGACTCGGATCAGCCTGGGCATCCGCTCAGTCTGATCAGAGTCTTCGCTGTCCGCATGGAGGTAGCTTAGACCCTGAGCTACCTTTTGAGCACTAACAAAGATTCCGATCAAACTGGGTGAATGCCCAGGCTTATCTGAGTCTGCGCTGGACGCACAACCTTATTGTTGGTTTTGTCGTGTTTCGGCTCACATACGAGACACAATTGCATCAATGCAGTAATGCGTCCATAAGATGGCGATGGAATGCGAAACAGTAAATGAGCCGCGACACGACAAAACCAACAAAGTGGTTGTGCGCCAAGCGTAGACCCAGATCAGTCTGGGCATTTCCCAAGTCTGATCAGGCTCTTCGCTTTGCGCTGAAAGGGAAGCTAAGTGTCTAATCCATCTCCATGCGGGCAGCGAAGACTCTGATCAGCCTGACTGGGCTGATGCCCAGGCTGATCTGAGTCTGCGCTGGGCGCACAATCACAATGTTGGTTTTGTCGTGTCGCGGCTCATATGTTCCAATACGTTTACATTAGGTGTATTCATACATTGTATACACCTTACTTTTTAACTTCCAGTGTACGGACATCAAAGTAATAAATCCGAACAAGTTTATTAAAGAGACACAAGTTGGCTCGAAATTTGGGGCTTCAGTAGCAGCTATAGATATCACAGGAGACGGGTTTGATGAGGTGTTTGTTGGTGCGCCTCTGTACTCCGGAGATCAAACGGAAGAAGGGAGAGTCTTTGTCTACACAACAACAAACAAAGTAAGATTAACTGTTCTGCATTAAATGACCTTTTTGAGATTTTTTTCTTCTTTTAGCTCACCTGAGCCGAAGGCCAATAGGTGAGCTCAAAGTATAGGCAGACGCCCGTCGTCCGTCATCCGTCCGTCTGTCATCAACACTTTTAAATGACTTCCCCTCTGAAGCTGATTCTTTTCATTTTTATAGGTGAGGGGAACGAATATTTGTGTATTTTTATTCCAACTGTATAAGAATTCTGGCTGCCTTTCCATTGACTTATAATGGGAAAGTGGACATTGGCAATTTTTATTGTCTTACTGCAGTTATTTTGTTTTTCTTTTCTACAGAAATGTTTCTTGAGTAGTCCTATATAGGATTCAAGTTGGTTCTGTCAAATTTGTTGAATTTAATTGGTTGCCATGCCAACATAAAGAGTAGTTTTCGAAAAAGAAAATATTAGAAAAAATCATCTCAGGACACATAAGGAGGATAAAGCTTATACTTTGCAGACATGTTTATAACATTAGCTCAGCCTATAAATATTTTTTTTTTTGCTTTCCTTGCTCATGTGGTTTCGTTGCTTTTGCAAATTAAAGGTTCCATAGTCTTATAATGGGTAGTGGATATTGGCTTTTATTTTTAGCTCACCTGACCACGAAGTGCTCAGGGTGAGCTTTTGGGATACCCTGATGTCCGTCGTCCGTCGTATGTCCGTCCGGACGTCCGTCAACTTTTGCTTGTGTACACTCTAGCGGGCACAGTTTTGATCCAATCTTTATGAAACTGTGTCAGAATGTTAGTCTTTATAAATTCTAGGCCAAGTTCGAAACTGGGTCATGTCGGGTCAAAAACTAGGTCACTAGGTCAAATCTTAGAAAAACCTTGTGTACGCTCTAGAGGGCACAGTTTTCATCCAAAGTTCATGAAACTTTGTCAGAATGTTTATCCTCATAATATCTAGGAATGTTTATCCTCATAATATCTAGGACAAATTCGAAACTGGGTCACGTCGGGTCTAAAACTAGGTCACTAGGTCTAATCATAGAAAAACCTTATGTACGCTCTAGAGGACATAGTTTTGATTCAACCTTTATGAAACTGTGTCAGAATGTTTATCTCTGTAAACTCAAGGCCAAGTTTGAAACTGGGTCATGTCGGGTCAAAATCTAGGTCACTAGGTCAAATCATAGAAAAACCTTGTGTACACTGTAAAAGGCACAGTTTTAATCCAAAGCTCATGAAACTTTGTCAGAATGTTTATCCTTATAATATCTAGAATAAATTTGAAACTGGGTCATGTCAGGTTAAAAACTAGGTCACTAGGTCAAAGCATAGAAAAACCTAATGTACACTGTAGAGGACACAGTTTTGATCCAATCTGTATGAAACATTGTCAGAATGTTTATCTCTATAAACTCTAGGATAAGTTAAAAACTGGGTCATGTTGGGTCAAAAACTAGGTCACTAGATCAAATCTTAGAAAAACCTTGCTTACGCTCTAGAAGGCACAGATTTGATCCAAAATTCATAAAACTGTGTCAGAATGTTTATCTTCATAATATGTAGGACAAGTTTGAAGCTGGGTTATGTCGGGTTAAAACCTAGGTCACTAGGTCAAATCATTGAGAAACCTTGTGTACGCTCTAGAGGACACAGTTTTGACCCAATCTTTATGAAACTTTGTCAAAATGTTTATCTCCATAAACTCTAGGCCGAGTTTGAAACTGGGTCATGTCGGATCAAAAACTAGGTCACTAGGTCAAATCTTAGAAAAACTTTGTGTACGCTCTAGAAGGCACAGTTTTGATCCAAAGTTCATGAAACTATGTCAGAATGTTCATCCTCATAATATGTAGGACAAGTTTGAAACTGGGTTATGGCGTGTTGAAAACTAGGTCACTAGGTCAAATCTTAGAAAAACCTTGCGTACGCACTTGAAGGAAATGTTTGATCCAATCTTCATGAAACTATGTCAAAATGTTTATTGTCCATATATCTAAGCCCCCTATGAAACTGAGTCACATCGGGTCTAAAACTAGGTCACTAGGTCAAATCTTAGAAAAAACTTTGTAAAGTTTGAAACTGGATGGTGTCGGGTAAAAAAACTAGGTCACTAGGTCAAATATAAGAACGACCTTGTATACGCTCCAGAGGGTACAGTTTTGATCCAATCTCAATGAAACTTTGTCAGAATGTTTATTCTTATAATATCCAGGCCAGGTTTGAAACTGGGTCATGCCGGGTCAAAAACTAGGTCAAATATTAGGAAAACCGTGTGTACGCTCTAGAGGTCACAGTTTTGATCCAAACCTAATGAAATTTTGTCAGAATGTTTATCCTTACAATATCTATGCTAAGTTTGAAACTGGGTCATATCGGGTCAAAAACTAGGTCAAATCTTAGAAAAACCTTGTGTACGCTCTAGTGGACACAGTTTTGATCCAATCTTTATGAAACTTTGTCAGAATATTTATCATCACAATATTTAGGCTAAGTTTAAAAGTAGATCATGTCGGGTCAAAAACTACGTCACTAGGTCAGATATAAGAATGACCTTGTGTACACTCTAGAGGGCACAGTTTTGATCCAATCTTCATGAACCTTTGGCAGAATGTTTATCCTCACAATATCCAGGCCAAGTTTGAAACTGGGTCATGTCAGGTCAAAAACTAGGTCACTAGGTAAAATCTTAGAAAAACTTTTTGCACACCCTAGAGGGCACAGTTTTGATCCAATCCTTATGAAACTTTGTCAGAATGTTTATCTCCATAAAATCTAGGTCAAGTTTGAAACTGGGTCATGTCGGGTCAAAAGCTAGGTCACTAGGTCAAATCTAAATTAAGTTAAGTCTTTGGAATACATTAGTTTCACCACAGTGAGATAATGATGCTACCATTGTATCATCTCTGTTTGCCTAATTTAGTCTAGTGCAAATCCATCAAAGGAACTCAACATGAACGGGAACTTTTCGGAGAAGCGACTCCGCCATTTTCAGCTCACCTGAGCCTTATAGTATTTGTGTTAGCTGCCTCTGTCATCCATCAATAAACATTTTCAAAAATCTCTGAAACCACTTGGCAGACTAAACTCAAATTTCATATGGAGCCTGCACATGGGTCAAAGGATTGAAAGGTCTTCAAATGATCTTTGTCACATGACCAAGGTGGCCGCCATTCCCATGTATGGTAAAAACTCTTATGAATCTTCACCAGAGCCAGTGGACTGATTAATGCTCAGGTGAGCGATTCAGGGCCACCATGGCCCTCTTGTTGTGTTAATGCAGATATTTTTTTAAAAAAAGTTTTAATGAGATGATCCTGGAGTAGTACTCAATCAAGCCTATGAATTTTATCCAAATCACTGATTTTGATTGGTTGCCATGCAACTGAAAAGGTAAATTATCTTAAACAAAAGTTAAAAGTCTTCTTCTCAGAAGCCAATAAACGGGATGAAGCTGAAACTTTGCATACATGTTCATGGCATTAGTCTGTACTTAAATGGTGTGTTATTGTGGTTGTTGCACAAAAAGGCATGTGCTTTCGTTGCTATGGCATTTTATAATTGTCCCCGCCTTTTCGAAGAAAAGCAGAGGGACATAGTTTTCGGCATTCCGTCCTTCCGTCTTTCCGTCCTTCCATCCCCCAAAGTAGTAGGTACCTTGTGTGCGCAACTCCTCCTACAGTTTTATGCGGATTCTTTCGAAACTTTACAGCTGTTTTTGTCATGGTCTGAAAATATGCAGGTGGTTTGGATATAATCCTGAGATTATTTTTGGCACTCTTTCCACAAGTTGAACTTAGTCATTTTTTAGGCGTTTTTAATATCAAATTGACTAGATAGTGGGTACCTTGTGTGCGCAACTTCTCCAACAGTTTTATGCCGATGCCTTTGAAACTTCACAGGTGTTTTGGTCATGGCATGTGCATATGCAGGTGGTTTGGATATAATCCTCACTTTTTTTGTCACTTTTTTTACAAGTTGAACTTTTTAGGCGTTTTTACTTTCATAGTGACTAGATAGTGGGTACCTTGTGTGCGCAACTCCTCCTACAATTTTATGCCGATTCCTTTGAAACTTCACTGGTATTTTGGTCATGGTCTGAAAATATGCATGTGGTTTGGATATAATCCTCATATTATCTTTTATTACTTTTCTTGCAAATTGAGCCATTTTTCATACATTTTTACTATCAAAGTGAATAGATAGTGGGTACCGTGTGTGTGCAACTCCTCCTACAGTTTTATGCCGTTTCCTTTTAAACTTCACAGGTGTTTTGATCATGGTCTAAAAATATGCATATGATTTGGATATAATCCTCACATTATTTTTTATATTTTTTCCCAAGTTGAACTTAGCCTTTTTTCATACATTTTTCTATTAAAGTGAATAGATAGTGGGTACATTGTGTGTGCAACTCCTCCTACGGTTTTATGCTGATTCCTTTCAAACTCCACAGGTGTTTTGGTCATGGTCTTAATATATGCATCTGGTTTAGATATAATCCTAAAATTATTTTTGTCGCTTTTTCTATTAGTTGAACTTTGTCTTTTTTCAGGCGTTGTTTTTCATTGACATGTCCTTTAATTGAAATAAACATTAATGGCGGGGGACATAAATTCTTTGAATTTGCTTGTTTCCATAGAATTATAATGGGATATATCCGTAGATTAATTGACAAAAGACATTGCTTATCAATCAAAACGGACTGAATAGTAGAATATAACAGTTCAACCTTAGATAACATTTCGTGCGCGCTTTACTCGGTACATAATCATTGTATTTTGATGTTGTTTGTCTGGGGTGTCTAAGGAGGTAGGCGTGGTTATATCATCACACGGATAAGTCAGCTGGCATTTATTGGCTCATCTGAGCCTTGTCATCTGCGTTAATTGCATTTTGTTTAACACTATTTTATTCACGATTATTTTACAACAATACAATATACATACAACAAGACAACAAGATTTGATAGTAAGCTTGTAGCTTATGTATATCATCTCCGGGAACAAATATATTTTACAACAGTACAGATGGCTTAAACGCAATAAGACATGTAACATGGAAGTAACCAATAGGCACTTACAAAAATATAATTTAATATTGAGAGTAAATAAGCATATTAAGTTAAGTGTATACAAATAAACAAGTTTTAGGTATATAAAGACAAAAAGTACCTTTGCAAAAAGATGCAAAAATAGTAATAATAAATATAATTATAGCAGAGAGAATAATGGTGATAAAGCGATAAAAGGAGGAACCGGTCGGTAATTACAAGCCAAAGACCTATCTCCGTTTTTAAAGAGTGGGCATATACATGTATTTCCAAGAGACGGTTCCTTTGGGATTTCATCCGTGTCAATAGATTCTTGAGACAGGTGAGCAAACACTGGGCTTAATTCGGATGCGAATTCTTTTCAGACATTGGGATGCAATTCTTAGGTCCTCAAGCTTTTGAGGGGTTTAAGCCTTCAAGAAATTTTGTTACTCCTTCAGCCGAAACGCCATCCTTGAAAGGAGCCGCGCGACTAGGGAGGGGGACTTTGGTGTGTTCACTATTGTTGAACACACCCGTAAACTGACCATTAAACTGACCATTAAATTCATCAATGCTTGTTCCAACTCTGATTCTGCTACACCGTTGCAATTTCTGAACTTAAGAGGTGGGATAGTTCGAGTGTCTTTCTGTTGACTATTAACGTACCGGTAGAAGTCTCTGGGATTTGCCTTAATGTCAACAATAAGTTACTGACATAAAAAAGATAAAAAAAAACATGATGCTCTTTGTACATCAGCCTTAATTTACCTCCTCAGAGATTCAAAGTTTGACCTACGTTTGCTTCTGCCAGTCTTTCTAGCCATTGAAAATGCGCTATTTCTTCTACTAAGTTTTCTTCCTTTCTCATGTGTTATCAAAATGATAGAAGAGGTTGATCTATTGTTTCTTTGAAGGGATATGCTCTTCAGCAGACTCCTGAATATTTTCAAACATCTTCTTGGGTGGTCGGGTGGGGCGATGGTGCTGTGTGTAACTTCCAGTGCCGGGGGTCCTACTGATTTGGAACGTTGTAGGGGAAGGGCCTACTGTGCTTGCAGTAGGTGTGGGTTGTTTGGACATTTTTTCTGTCGTCCATCATTTCTCCTCTTTCTCCCTCTCTGGGGGACGGCCCAATATAGACTGAAATATTGTCTCAAAGGGCCGTTAAACCCAAAACACCCAATCAGTCAATTCAAACATCTTCTTCTCTGAAGCCGCTGAGTTGATTGAAGCCCTATTTCATGTGGAGCCTATCTAGGTCAAACGAAAGTTTGTTCAGGTGGTCTTAAATTGGTCGCATGACAAAAATGGCAACCATGCCCATATGTGGTAAAAAACCCTGTAAAAGTCTTCTCCAGAACCGAAAGGACAATGACCTTGAAACTTTGTATGTAGCATTAGGGACTTGGGGTCCTACAAATATTGTTCAAATGATAACCCTGCATTAACCCTGACCACCTAATTCATAGAAAGGTAAACTTCTTTTATATGCGACAATGCTTAAACAATTGATTGCTTAGACACTATTTAGTTTTGCATATAATACTGGTATCCATATATATTCTTAACTAAATGAGCAGATGAAGACATTATATTGCTAAAGGCCAATGTCATTCTTTGTAAGGTACAAAGAATGGCATTGGCCTTTAGCAATAAAGGTCACAGAATTATGTCACCCGTCAACATTTTAAAACTTTTATTCTGAAGCCGCTGGGCCTATTGAAGCCATATTTCACGAGGAGCTTGGGTCAGGGGAACGTGTTTGTGCAAATAAACTAGGTCACATGACCAAGTTGACCACCATGTCCATATATGATAAAACACTTTAAAAGTCTTTTTCCTCCAGAACGAAAACTCCAGTGCCATTGGAACTTTGTATGTAGCGTCGCCGTCTCGGGCCCTACAAAGTGTGTTCAAATGGTGACCCTGTATTGATCTTAACCTAATCAATAGCAAGGATAACTTTGGGGCTTTATGTTTTTATATTGGTAAATGTTCAAAATAATTTCTCAGAAACTATTTGTCTAAGGTATATTATTTGGTATATATGTTTAAATGATCTATTTGATAAAAAAAGTCAGTCCCTTTCGTACTATGGGTCTGTACTGTTCGTATGGGCCATAAATTTTTTTTTCAATATATGCACTTAACCTCCATGTTTTTCTACCCTGTTTTCCAAGGGGAACAACTATTGTGACCTCCTACTAGCTATCTGGATGACAAAGCCCTTCCAAAACAGGGTCTGTCCTTATAGGAACGCTGGAGGAAAAATTATTTCCTTTAAGGCTGATCCCTATTAAGAAAGAAAGCAAAAAAGAAATTGGCAGAATTGCTTCCCCTAAAAGTGTACCCATTCTCTTTAACTTTTTATTTGATTTCAGGACCTGTGTGGGCCCATTGGTATCTTGTCAGGGTCTGCCACAATAAAACAGTTTAAATCCCAGTCCAACTATGCCAGGTTTGGAACGTCAATAGCATCTGCTGGTGACCTCAATGATGACAACTACAAAGGTAATTCATATATATATAAAATGGCATAGTACTTAAGGTGGTGATTTGTGGTAAATACAAAAATCTGCATAAAACCATAAAAAATTAACGTACCTCCCTGAAAGTTTGCTTC
Source organism: Ctena decussata (assembly GCA_963989385.1). NCBI lineage: Eukaryota > Metazoa > Mollusca > Bivalvia > Lucinida > Lucinidae > Ctena > Ctena decussata. Next base: position 46,899,006 of record OZ022498.1, on the reverse strand, counting down.
TCTACAGTTTGGAATACAGAATAGAGGGACATGCTGTTAAAAAAGTGTTTGATATGGAAAAATCAAAGGGTAATTTTGTGCGCATAAATCTAGAAAATTAACTATACTTAGCTCTGAAGTTTCTTTAATGCATTAAAAAGAGCGTCCTAGCATTTATTTGTTCCAACTCTTTCTCAAATTTATAAGATAGAGCAGATGAAAACGGCCCTTTTTTCTGAAATGTCTGACCACGTATGATGCATGTACACTGCATGCATTAATTAAATACAGGTAGAGCAGTTATACCTTTACCCTACTCACAGTATACCATAAAAATTCTATATATTGGGACAGTTAGGTCTGAGCAAATAGTGCAAACCCGATCAGACAGGAGCAGTATGATCAGTGTCTACACTATTTACCATCCCATTTCCATTTTTGGGGCACATTACTGCGCTGTAAAACCAAACTGTTCTAATTTTAGGACAGTTATGGTAATTATTTTTAGTGTCCCAATATTTAGAAATTTTACCACCATGACATAGGTGTGTATATATGAAATTGTTCAACCTTGAATTTGGACTCTACTGTGTATTTTTGCAAATATTTGGAGACAAATGAGACCATTTTTATCTGCCCAGCCTGAAAATGTGTGAAAAAAATGGAAAAAAAAATAATTGCTAGGATGCTCTCCATAATGTATTAAAGAACCTTCAGACCTTATTAAATTTTTAATAGCGGTGGTTATTTTTCAGATTATTGCGCACAAAATTACATTTGAAATTTTCTTATATAAACCCTTTTTAACTTCAACAAGTCCTGCATTTTTGGATTCTGAATCATGCGAAACAACATAAAGAAGGCATCTGCTAATTTTGGGGAAGATCTGTATTTTCAGAATTTTATGCAGATTTTTTACTTCGCCCCAAATCAGTGATTATCACCACCTTAAAGCCACATTGCTCTATTAATGGTAAAAATTCGCATGATATTTAATCGTGAGACATTCGCTACAATGTTGTTATTGTAAATGTCCAAGAGATATGACAAAAATAAAAACTTAAACCGAATACCATGATCACGCACTAAGTGTATCTTTTTAAAGACTGATCTTAGTTTGTTTTTAGATGCCTTATAGTGCATTTAATGCTGTTCGTACATGCCGAAAAGTACATTTAATGTTGTTCGTTCATGCCACGTTGCTCGTATATGGTGTTGAGTACATTTAATGTTGTTCGTACATGCCGTATTGTTCATGCCGAAAGTAGATTTAATGCTATTCGTACATGTCATAAGTACATTTATGTTGCTCATTCACGCTATGTTGTTCGTATATGCCCTTAATAAGATTTGATAGTGTTCTAACATGCCGTAAAATACATTTAATTGTTAATGTTGTCCTTAGATGCCGTAAAGTACATTTGATATTGTTGAACATATCATAAAGTACATTTCATGTTGTCGTTACGTGCCGTAAAGTACATTTCGTGTTGTTCGTACATGCCCTAAGGTACATTTATGTTATCGTTACATGCCGAAAAGTACGGACATGCCCTAAAGTATATTTAATCGTAAATTAATATGTAAATTGCTACATTGTATCTTCCAGACTTAGCTATTGGCGCTGCAAATTAAGATTCGCGAAGAGGTGCTGTACATGCCCTAAAGTACATCTTATGTCGTTACATGCCATAAAGTACATTTGAAATTGTTCGTACATGCCCTTAAGTATATAAAATGTCGTGACATGCCGTTAAGTACATTTGATATTGTAAGCGCATGCCGTAAAGTACATTTAATGTTGTTACACGCCTTAAAGGCAGGATTTCTGAACCCCCCGGTAGAGGATTAGCTACCTGTATGAGGCAGTAAGTGGGCGTGGCTTAGCTACTGTGCAAATTAGACCACTACTGTTTTAGCCTATAACAGCTGTCAATACTGTCACCGGTAAATACCCCAGCAAATCAACAGCCAATCAAATTAGAGATAAATCTACAGGAGCTACTGAAGATGTTTACCCTTTGGTGGCTATTGGAAAACTGAGAATAGGTAGCTAATTTTGCCTTTTATAATCCACTCCTGCATTTAAAGTACATTTGATGTTGTTCGTACATGCCATAAAGTATATTAATCTTGGCGTGGCAAAATTGTATCTTTCAGATGTAGCTATTGGTGCTCCATATGAAGATTCGGGAAGAGGTGCTGTATATATCTACCATGGACTTGGCCAATGCAACTGTAGAATGAAAGATAATTACGCTCAGAGAATTCTTGGTTGGTATATATGCCGCGACACGCAAAAATGTGCTTTACCATATGTGCATCTGCACAGTCTGATCAGAGGCTTTGCTGCTCGTGCACACCATGTTTTGGTGCTGAGTAATCTTCAGACACAAAACCTCTAGCGTTACTGCATAGATTCAGAGACTAGTTTGAGTCTCTAGTGTTCGCAGATTTATAAAGACACTCAGCGTTTGCGCGCGCGACGCGGCTTGTAAGCGAAAAAAAACTTTGGCTATCTACCTTAACGAGCATATCTCAAGAAAAGTAAAATATGGCATTTTGCGACAGGCGGCAATTAATTTGCAAATTGCCATTGTCCTCCTTTGCTTAATATTTATTTGCTTTGCGAACAGTTCAATGCGTCCTTGGCAAAATATTTTTCTTCTAACCTACCTTGGTTTAATGGGGTTGCTCTGTCATGAAGACCATGATTTAAAGAATTTCTAGTTTCAGTAATACTGCAAAAGACAGCCTAAAACAATAGTAATACAGTATCAGACTGAAGTCTAAATGAGGCATAGGGAGCTTCTAATTCGGGGTTTTCAACAAGGTCCTGTTTATAAGCGTCGCTTTTCTCGATTTGCTATTATAATCTACATACAATGTAATAATATTACAGTATCATTAATAAGTTCGTCAATTCGCAAGCGAATGAGAATTCTTCCGTTCCGAATTGTAAGGTATTCATAGGGTATAATCGATTCCGCCAATTTTCGCTTCCTGCAGAGACTGTACATCATATTTGGCTTCCGCCGAGACTGTCCGCGAACTCTTGCTTCCTGCCGAGACTTCTGTACATGATAAATGGCTTCCTGCAGAGACTGTCCGCATGATTCTGCTTCCTGCCGAGAGCCTCGACAGGAAGCAGAGTCACGCGGACAGTCTTGGCAGGAAGCCATTTCTCGAGGACTAGTCTCTGCAGGAAGCAAGAGTTCGCGGACAGTCTCGGCGGAAGCCAAATATGATGGACTGTCTCTGCAGGAAGCGAAAATTGGCGGAATCGATTATACCCTGTGGTATTACAAGGAGACGTTTAAAGAATGGCATTCACAGTTGAAAGAGTTATTCTCAATACCCTATGACTTTGTATCAGCGAACGCAACTCATTTTATCGTAATTTTTTTAATTCACTACGTCATAAAATATTTGATTTTAGGTAGAGATTTGGATCCGGGACTGCGGACCTTTGGCTGGCAAATCTATGGGGAAGACGACGTTGACCACAACGAATATCCAGGTAATTTATTGATAAACTAAACTCGTAAATGGTTCATGCGTTTACAATTTGCGAGTGACATTCCGAAAATCATTGAGACATTTTCCGTTGCTAGTTTGAGATATTTGACTCTGGTTTGGCTTTGCATGTGACCTAACAGACTTGAGAGTAGCAACACCTCTGATTATATGGAACATTTATCTAGACGCCCCCTGTTCCAAAGCTGTTCTTTTGTTTTTGGTGTTCACGGTTGTTGGTTTTTAACCCATTTATGCCTAGTATCCCGAAGAAGCTAAGGGAGATTTCCAAACAGTGCAGACACCCAGATCAGACGCCGCAAAACGCGGCATCTGATAAGGGTCTGCTCAACTTGCATAAAACAAAATGGGTATTTCTCCCAAAGAAAAAAATAAAAAAAAAATGATAAAAGTAAATTAAACTAGACATCCCTTAATTGACAAAGAGTCCACCAGGCATACTTAGGTTGACGTTTTACATGTGTTTTATTTATTTGAGCCGCGACACGACAAAACCAACAATGTGGTTGTGCGGACAGCGCAGACTCAGATCAGCCTGGGCAGCAGCACAAATTGACCAGACTCTTTGTTAAGTGCCCAAAGGGTAGCTAAGAGTCTAAGCTACCTCCATGCGGACAGCGATGACTCTGATCAGACTGGGTGGATGCCCAGGCTGATCTGAGTCTGCGCTGGGCGCACAACCACATTGTTGGTTTTGTCACGCTGCGGCTCGTTTATTTATTTATTATTTTAGATCTTGCAGTAGGTGCCTACGCCTCTGACCAAGCTGTTGTTCTCCGAACTAGACCGATAGCGTCAGTTCGTCTGCAGATGTATATCCAGCCGAATCCGATTCCTCTCAACGGATCGACTCTAGCATGCTCTCTAGACAAGGCCAGACTTTGTGTTGAAGTTTCTGTCAACTTTCAAGTTGCTGGAAAAGGCCTTGCAGATAATATTGGTATGGTTTTAGCCCCGCTTTGAAGAAGTGGGGCTGTTTTCGGTGGCATATCTGGGCCACGTCACGACAAAACCAACAAAGTGCCATGTGCGCCCAGCAAAGACTCAGATCAACCTGGTCATCCGCCCAGTTTGATCAGAGTCTTTGCTATCCACATGGAGCTAGCTTAGACTCTTAGCTACCCTTTAAGCGAAAATCGAAGACTTTGACTAGACTGGGCGGCTGCCCAGACTGATCTGAGCCGTCATTGGGCGCACGTGCTAATTTGTTGGTTTTGTCGTGTCGCGGCCCTTCTGTCTGCCCGTTCATCTTCCTGTCTATTTTTAGATAATTCCTCAATATTGTCATTTTCCACCGTTATGCTGCAGTCTTCTGTACTCGGGTTGACAACTCGTAAAGTTTCGATTTGTGACGTGTACTACAATTACAGTTGGAACGCAGACTCATCACATTTGAGTAAATCATTTTCTGAGCGGTCGTCTACGCACAAAGAAATAATCCCTTTTTTTCGCCGGAAAAAAATGGCGGGAAATTTTGAACAGAAACAGTCCCAAAATAATGCTCGTTTGATAAGATATGCAGTCATAATTTTCCAACGGACCAGATCAGAATGAAATTTGATGTTTTGTTATTGAAATCAGACGCATATCGGTACCTCAATGCAGTTTGCACACCCAAAACAACGATCACAGTTTGACAACCGTTTTTAAGAAAAATAAAACCCTACGACAGTACCCCAAAGTTATTTTGCAAAGAAAATTGTCCCAAAAACCAAATTAGATGCCATTATAACTGAACCGTAGTTCATACATTCGACCGTCTTTTAGCGTGGTATATCTTCGGGAGAAAGTCTATTTAGTTTGAAAATCGATAATGAAGTTGATCATTTTTACGTATACATGGCACGTGCGTTCGTCAACACACAGACATTTTTTCAGCTGGATCGACTTGAGGAGACCAACTCTTTCTTCATTTATGGTATAGTAAAGCTTGTAATCATTTAGCATACTGTGAATTTATTAAGATTTTGCGTTAGTCTGTCTGCCTGCGATTTTTTGGGCTTCTGAATTTAGGCTACACGCCGAGAACGAGAGAAAGCAAAACAAACACACTGGTCAACCACAAAGTTTGATAAACGAAAAAGCCACAAGACATGTCGCCCCATCTTCAGGTGACAACTCGCCCCAGATTCTACAAAAACTCCCCCAGACAACTTCCCCCAAGATAACGCGCCCCACAGTCTGAGACCACTCGCTCTTCTAAAGAATTCTGTCCCGAACGACGCCCCCCCACCCCCTCAACACACACGTACCATTTCAGAAGTTATCCAACAAAAAGTACAAGAGACAGCTTGTCCTTCCTCATAAATCTGCCAAAACCCTGTCCCGCTAGGCGCTAAGGGACCATTTGATATTCTTGGGGGGGGGGGGGGGGATTGGGGCGAGGCTGGTATATTTTTCGAAAAAAATCCGTCTTTGGAAGAAAAAATATGCAAGTAGAAAATAAATCAGCTCATAAGGGGATTTCAAAAAATAATCTGGCCTCAAAAATCAGTGAAAAAAAAATAACCTGGCTCCTCCCAAAATTTCCAAAAAAAAAAGAGTCTGGGCCCTGCACTTTTGGTGGGAAGATAGCAACTGCCTACCTACCCACCAAAATTCACCTTACCCCTGAGTCTGGACCCTGCACTTTTGGTGGGTAGATAGCAACTGCTTACCTACACACCAAAATTCACCTTACCCCTCCCCCCCCCCCCCCCCAAAAAAAAAAAAGATGGCCACTTGGGACACCCTAGATCTATTTTTTTTTATTTAACGGCACATTTACCGTGATCAACCTGCATAGTAAGACAAACAGGTTTGAGCAAGCAGTGTAGACCCAGGAGCAGTCTGATCTGGGTCAGCAATTTTTCCTTAATACCTGCACATTTTGGGTACTCCATTTGTGGGTGATATAGATATGTTCAAAATATAGGATGCTGTTATCTTAGTATTATGGGTAATTACTGTAACTGTGTGTGACATTTTTGTAGAACTATTATTTGTTTTTGTTGTTTTCATAAAAAGAGAGCCTACCTACCTAATCCTAGTTAATAGGCAACTGCAAACAAAATACTTTTATGATTGGCCTGTGGCTGAGATGGGAGGAGGGGAAAGGGGCATGAAGAAATACATATTCTATAGAAATTAAATGCCAAAAGTTATGTTTTAGCTTAAATCTCATAAAGAAAATTAAAAGGCTCATATTGAAGTTATATTAATAGAAATGATACCATAAACTGAAAAAAAAATATATTTCCTGATTAATTTAATCCATCTTAAATGTTTGCAGCTTCTGACCAAAGCGAAGAAACTTGTAATTACTAATCAGTTATTAAGTTACTAGAGAGAAAAGCTTGATGACAGACATTAAATGATGAGTCATGACTGTAAAGGGATGCAGTTTAGTGCAGTTGATTGAGAGGTAGCCCCTTCCTGTCTATCCCCACCCCCCAAACACACACACACACACACACACACACACACACACACACACACACACACCAACCTATTAAAAAGCATTTTCACTGAGGATTTTATTGGCCAAATATTTAGGACTTTATTATGCTAGCAAGCTTTTTTATATCATTATAAGTGCACAAAATAATGAATGGGGCATGCCCTGCTAACTGATGGACCCTGCACTTTATGTGGAATGTTGCATAATGCTGTTTGTCCTTCTACAAGTCAAGACTATGCTAGAATGAAAACAATTACACAGTTCCACCATAATTGTTACACCAGCATCAATGGGCTTCATATTAACACCTGTTGTGCCCTCTCATTAGAAGCACTTCAGCAAGAGCATAGATGGTTCTATTAATGGATCACAACAAATGTTTTTATGGCTGAATAAGACAGAATTCCCAGAATTGCTATCATGCTCCAGCTGAGTCTTTGTATAATCATTATCACAAAACCATCACTTGTGGAACTGTCTCCAGATTTTTTTTCTTATTATGTACATATGTTATCATTTATTTTGGCTATTTATTTATTCATACTTATAGGGAAAACACTGAAGGGCAATGTCAGACTGCATGTGAATATAATAATTTGATCAGAGCTTTATACATTTAGAATACCTATATAGTACTAATTTGTTCATTTGAAAATTGTGTTAAATTTTAACTTTTGACCAAAAGCAACTGTGATGAGACACCACAACATACTGTACATTTTACTTGAAGAGAAATTATAAAGAATAACTCCACTTTGGCTCACTAGATATTGGCCTATTATTTTTCTTGTTTAATCATGTTTATATCTTACCATTATTCAACTTAGAGAATAGATTACCAAGTCCTGAGCCTTTGCCACATATTTAATCAAGTTTTCTGGTTTGCTGGACAGCTGTGCTTTTTATTTGTTTTTTTTTTTTTTTTTGTGAGTGTCACTGTGACTCAGAATCATATTAGAGAACACATCACATTGAACTAAAATTTTTAGAAATTCTCCATTTTCAATGAAAAGTTAAGGTACCATTCATTATAAATTATATAATTTTTGCATGAGATTTGCCCCTACTGATAGATTTCCATGAGATTTTTGGCAACAGTTAGAGCAAAGCCCTCAAAAGATCACTGAGTATATAAACACACTGTGGCATTTTAATTTATGAACCAAGGGCATTGCAGAGCTGACAGCCCCCACCCCACCTGATGAGCTAGTATTTGACACACCTGGCATTTCATAATAAATATGTATTTTATTAAATCCCTGGTTTCTTCTTAGGAAGAATCAATAATTCTTGTTAGTTGTTTACACTCTTAAAAAGGGGATAAACAACTAACAAGTAAATATATATGTTGTAACCCCTCATTAGAACTCCTCATTAAGGTAGTTCCACAGAGGGCCAAAACCTATGTTATAAAAATGCATACTGCAATTTTAATGCTCAAAAGCTCATTTAACAGTACATATGCTGCTTCTCAATGTTGGCTGAAATTATATGGAGTGTAAAGGAGTGTATAAGTATGTATGGCCAAGTTATTTTCTAAGCTTAGAGTTGAAACAAAATCATTACTGCAATTGTCCTACCACTTTCACCATCTGACAGTGTGTCGAAATTGCTGGGAAAATCAAATAGTACTGACCCTGATTAGACTGCTGTTTTGATAGTACAGTCCAACCCAGGTCTACACTGCACTTTTTAATCAAGGATTTTAGTCAATGAAGTTTTGCAAGTATTTGTTATGGCTAAACATGGCTAAACCTCTATTATATTTTGCTTAGTTTTTCATGTAAAAGAAAGGTTAAAAGTGGTGTGCGTGTGTGTGTGTGTAGGGGTGGGGGTTGGGGATGGAGGAAGGGTGGAGGAAGAAGGGGGGGGGGGGGTAGAGGGGCCTTAAGTTGGGTAGGGTGATCGTGTGAGTTGCAGGAGAGGCTTTGAAATATTGGCACGTGCAGGATTAATTGGATGGCAAAATTATTTTTTTCAAGCAGTCCCTCTGATTGTGAACACAATGTACCGGTCTTAATAACTTATAAGCAAGTAAATGCGAAGTTTGAAACAGTTGACGCAGTTCTGTAATTGCGTCACAACTGTCATAAATCGATCGATTTGTTTACAGTATGGTGTAGGCTACTGATCAGAATTCTTTTCCCAATCATTCTGAAGAAAGTATAGAAAAAAAAATATTGTTGTATGTTGAATTACTAGATGCGTTCCTCTTCGTGTGTCGGATTTCAGGATTCAAGAACATTTCGGTAATGTTTAAATTTATTACAGATTATTTTGCTGTCTATCGATCAGGTAAAAAGTCCGCCATTAATTTGAGAAAATGAAATAGGGTACCTAAACATTATTTTGCAAAGGAAATTGTCCCAAACACCGAATTACTTAATTTTTTATAATGGAGAAAGGGCAGACACCATGGTTTTTCATGGCATATGTCCGCCGACGGGCGAAAGTCGATTTATTTTGAAAATTGCTGTTGAAGTTGGTGGATAAGAGTCGTCTTTACATGATCACGTAAAACGTTCGATTGCAGAATATCTCGGTGTTTAGCTCTGCTCTTAAAGGCATAGAGAATTAAATTAAGATGTAAGGAATAAAACCATATCTTATTTTCGGCTTTGTGTAGCTTGATTCGCCGACAAAGCATCACTGAAATTGCGACACGTTTGTCGATTGAATCTGAGTCTGAGAAATTTCGAACGTTATTTCGTTGCTATCTGTATAAAAATATCACTCCGCCATGGATACGCGTTCCCACTGTTATGTCATGTTTATGTATTAAGGTTTTATCATGTGATTGAGAGCCAGCCAATTGCTTAGTCTTCTTCCATGTGCTTATATTGCTTTCACCCCATACATTTTATGGAAATGTGAAACTCTCTGTGATTTCTTCGCAACTGTACTGGGTTGAGTGTTTATGAAAACCCGTTATTGCTATGCGTCCTAAAATGGTTCTTGTCATTGAAGAATTAGATTAGTCACAGCATAAGGGATAATAAGTAATATATGCATATCTCGATATACAACTAGATAGTAATTCAAACTCATCTACGAATATTCGTACTACTATATTAACTTTGTTTGCATGTGAATTTTTACAAAGCATGAATGAATAAAATTTAACTAGGCAATATTTGTGCCGCGCCATGGCAAAACCAACAAAGCGGTGTGTGCGTCCAGCGAAGACTCAGACCAGCCTGGGCATCCACCCACTCTAATCAGAGTTTTTGCTGTCCGTAAGGAGGCAGTTTGGGCTCTGAGCTAGTTACCCTTTAATGGCTTAGCAAAGAGTCTGATCATACTAGGCGGTTTCCCAGGCTGATCTGAGCCTGCGCTGGGCGCACAACCACTTTGTTAGTTTTCTCGTGTCTCGAGTCATGTTATTAAAGTATATCACCCCCTATTCCTAGCATTCCCGTGATGAATGCTAGCAGTGGGCTCATAGAATATGCTAGCTCAGTCGTCCATCGTAAACTTAAGAATCAATCATGGGTTAGTGAAACAAAAAGAAGAAAAGAATAGCTAAAATATTCAAACGGTTTCTCCTCCTGAGCTACCGGACCGATTTTGCAGAACGCAGTATGGGCACCTCGCTATATCAAATGGCTAGACTCGTTTTGGTCAGATCATAAACAATCTCTGACAGAATGGTTTAGTTTGGGATAATGATGTTAACGATAAAACGCTTGAACCCATTGAGCCTGTATGCCACAATTGGAAACAATGTATTTATGATGACATGTACGACACACTTTATGAAAATCATGTTACGTATTTGATATCAATGGCAACCGTTCTTAAAACGTTTAAAGTCTCCATAGTCCTATCAAAGATACAAACCGTCAGAATACAAATCATTATGAAATCTGTACAGCCTTCAGAACTGATGAAAATATGTCGGTTGATGTGCTTTTTTGTAGCATATAACTTGCAAAACAAAGAAGGAACAAGGTATTTTGAAAAAAATGATGTTTCTCCATAAAAATACTGGTTTCGTCTCTGGTTCCCCGTTAAGCAATGCAATAATGCAACAGCGGCACAATCAATGGGATCATTGCCTAATTGTTTTGTACATTGTATTTTTATCACCTGTTAAACGCCTGTACCTTATATTCTTACCGCCTGTACGTTGTATTTTTATCATGAAATAAAGCTTGTAAAATTGAAAGTAGGTCATTTTGGTTGGCAACTAAAATGACCTAGTTATTTTTTCAAATCTACTTTATGGTAAACTCAAGGACGTTTTGATTTTTCAAAGCCGGCCAATCACGATAATAATCAATGGCGAAACTTTTGTGAGAAGTTTGCAGCGATACCTCACGATAAAATTTTTCATGCTGATACAGCAAAGGGGCCTTTAACATCACCCTCTAAAATTACAAGTCATTTGAATAAAAAAAGTGTCTACGCTCTGGCAGTTTCATTTCTCTTCTAAGAACGTTGTCCAGTGCATGCACCAAAGCGCTTCAAGTCACCTCATACAAATGTTTTCGATGTCAAAATACAAATTAATATTGTGACTAGCAAGGGTCATTTGTTCCAGTAGTTATAAGTTCAGGAGAGCGACTCAGGCCCACTTGAACTTTTTTTTTGATTTTTTGTTTTGATGATCATTTGTGTCTTGTTCATCCTAGCCCTTGAGTTTGAACTGAAGGCTGACACAGTGTATAAACAGAAAGAAGGCGACAGCAGACTGTTGATTCGTGGAACTGACAACAGTACTATACTGGATAAGTTAACAGTTATGAAATCGCAAGGCAATAACCTGGCTAAAACCTACATTTTGGATGTTAAGGTAAGTGTCCTTAGGGAAACAAGAAAATGGCGCATTTAAGGTGAATGGGTTCACTTTCAGGGGAAATAACTTGCCATTTTCATCTTGCCATTTTTGATGGCATCAACTCTTAAAGGAAAGAATTTTCTCCCGTAAGAAATTCTTTCCTTTCAGAGTTGATCCCATTTTGGCAGGACTATGTTGCCCAGGGACGTTAACAAGAAGTCACGAAAAATGGCCTCCTTTGAAAAAAAAGCGGAAAAACACAGAGATATACCCATACACAAGAAAAGGGTACACCTAAAGTTATTTCGTTTTTCCTGGGGCGTCTGATTTGGGTCTGCACTGTTTTCCAGTGTTCTGGAGGTAGTTTTAGTCGAGCAATGGTCCTGAGTATCTTTCAGTGCCGGGGCGTCCTACATATTTGGATAATAGTAGGGCAGGGACCTACTGTTCTTGCAGAAGACGGGCTGGGGTTGTTTGGACATTTTTTCTCTCGCCTATAGTTTCTCTTTTCTTTTTCCCTATCTCCGGGAAACGGCTCGATATAGACTGAAATACTGTCTCAAAGGGTCGTTTAACGCAAAACAGCCAACCAAGCCAGAGTTTCTTTTATGGGACACTTGGCATAAATGGATTAAAGGCACACTGTTTAAGTCACTGTCAAAATGTTTGACATACACTGTAGCTAGAAACGACTTTATTAAAGTACCACAAAAGAAACAAAAGGACCAAACTTCTATATAACAAAAGGAACAAACTTCTATGGCCGTATAAGTTTTTTTCTCTATCAGATGTTGTAAATAAATCGGCATTACGATATAACTGATTATGGTTGAGTAAGGACAGCTCTCGAATGTTATGTTACTGTAAAGTGTCAGAGGTAGACCAATAGCTCAACAACCTTGAAGTCTCCCGGATAGCGAGAGGCCTTGGGTTCGAGTCCCGGTCGGGCCACGATTTTTTCCTCCCCTATGACATTTGGTGGCTCAGTGTGGGTCCACGGTTAGAGCCGCGAGCATCAAAAAGTGCATGTCTCGTTGGTTCTTCCGTGGTACCGGGTAGATTCGGGGACGAATCTAATTAAGCAGGGGGAAAATGTCAGAGGTCGACCAATAGCTCAACAACCTTGAGGTCTCCCGGATAGCGAGAGGCCCTGGGTTCGAGTCCCGGTCGGGCCACGATTTTTTCCTCCCCTGTGACATTTCATTGAGGTTTCCCGGATAGCGAGAGGCCCTGGGATCGAGTCCCGGTCGGGCCACGATTTTTTCCTCCCCTGTGACATTTGGTGGCCAGTGTGGGTTCACGGCTAGGGCTGCGAGCATCAAAAAGTGCATGTCTCGTTAGTTCCTCCGTGGTACCGGGTAGATTCGGGGACGAATCTAATTAAGCAGGGGGAAAATATCAAAGGTCGGCCATTAGCTCAACAACCTTGAGGTTTCCCGGATAGCGAGAGGCCCTGGGTTCGAGTCCCGGTCGGGCCACGATTTTTTCCTCCCCTGTGACATAAAGCATGGCTTGACTGTCGGCGTTCGAAAGCAAATATTTTTCTTCGTTGGCCAGGCCATCGCACTAAAGAGCAAAACAAAAGGAAAAATGATGTTATTTGCAAAACCTTTCACTGTAATTCGTCGATTTGTTCTGAGGTTGTTACATGTATGATGGCAAAGTAAACGATATTACAACCACATTACAGAGGCATGTATACTATGTATAATATATTTAGCAATATTTTCTATGTTTTGTATTTTTCTCATTACTCAAGTGCAATATTTAGCAAAATTAAATTGCAAGGAAGAGAACAGTGTTTGAGGCAATAGATACCATGAAATTACAGGGGTCATCTTTCACATCGATATTCGGTAAAAGCGATCAGCGCGACCGACTTTCTTATCATTTTAGGCGCACATTTTGTCATTTGGTTGGTTGCTTGATTTGATGCTTAAGGTCCACGGTAAACAACTAAGGTCATGTCGGGACAGTCAGTTAACCTAACCACACTATTCCTGGGCAGGCTTAGACCTCCTAAGCGGTTAACCAGTACTAAGTGCACATACTTTTGCCAGTAACTGACAACTGCCCTTCTTGAATCAGCGGAAGGAGAAACGAAAGTATGTGCACATTTTGTCAAAGCTATTGATTGTGTGAAATATGTGATTACGCGTATCCACTGACGAATTTTAGCATGCGTTACTGACGTTAAGACGTTGTAATTCGGTCCAGTTTGAAATGATTTACGGGTGCTACAGTTCAGTGGGGAATCAAAACCCACGAAAAGCAATAGGCTAAAGTTAATGATCACAGCAAGATGAATTCAACTGTAAAGTTCCTTCAGCAAAGTGCAATGTAACTGTGAGATAACGATGACGTTAGTCTATGACATTTGGCTTATGCCCAGTAGCCGGAAAGAATTTTCTTTGAGAATTGTTTAGTGAGCATATTGGTAGATACCAAACAATCATACAATGGAAAGGGATTCAAGAAATACTGATTAGAAATACGGCTTTAAGACGATAACGTAAATACAAGGGAAAATGTAAAATTTTCAAACTATGTAAACCTCATACTCGTAGCTGTTTTAAATGTTTAAAGTGTCTTATTTCATTTTAACAGCAAAACAGCCACGCCATTATGGTTTTGGCTTTTGCACATGATCAGAAATGTCCTTTACATACAATGGCCATAAAAAAAGACATCACGGTTGTACAAACGCTGCAATTGATCATTCTTGATTTTTTACCTGGCAATCCATTTCGGACGATCGGCGCTTGTATCTTGATGCAATAATGTGACAATAAAGGCCTTATATGGTGGATCTGGCACATACAAAACAACTGCTAAATTTATTTTGCATAGTATATCATATTTAAACCGATAAATATTGCCTGACAATCTGTGCTGATGCGTTAGCTTGGTTTCACTGGACTATGGATAACCCAAATCAAACTCCGGTATATGTAACGCATCAGTGCAATCCTCAGTTGCCAAATATTATTGCTGTGTCACGACAAAGCCAACAAAGTGGCATGTGCGTCCAGCAAAGACTCAGATCAGCCTGGGCATCCACCCAGTCTGATCAGAGCCTTTGCTGTCCGCATGGAGGTAGCTTAGACCAATAGCTACCCTTTGAACGCCTAGCGAAGAGTCTGATCACAATGGGCAGATTCCGAGGCTGATCTGAGTCTCCACTGGGCACACAACCACTTTGTTGGTTTTCTCGTGTCGCCGCTCAATTATTGCTGCGTGAAGACTTTTATTGGTCTATCTTCGACAGAATCGAAGCAACACGGTGGAGCCAAATGATATCTGGACTGTTGTGCGAGTGGAAGGAAGTTTTCATCTGGTCACTTCATCTGATTCAGACTTCGAAGTACTGGACCCAGTTCTTGCAGAAGGCTTGAACAACCATGTCGAGGAAGACGTAAGAATTACTTTATGCTTTTGTTTAATGTAATATAATGTTCATCATCTTATGTTCGACGTATTCAGCGGAGCTACAGAAACAAAGGTCAAAGACAACTAAACATCGTACGAGTTCCGTCTTCTATACTGTAGGATATTTTATTCGGCGGAGCTTCAAGAAAACAGAACATCGTACGAGTTCCGTCTTCTCTACTGTAGGATATTTTATTCGGCGAAGCTTCAGAAACAAAGGTCAAAGAAAACAGAACATTGTACGAGTTCCGTCTTCTATACTGTAGGATATTTTATTCGGCGGAGCTTCAGAAACAGAGGTCAAAGAAAACAGAACATTGTACGAGTTCCGTCTTATATGCTGTAGGATATTTTGTTCGGCGAAGCTTCAGAAACAAAGGTCATAGAAAACAGAACATCGTACGAGTTCCGTCTTCT
The DNA here is from genome assembly GCA_963989385.1 of Ctena decussata. Classification (NCBI taxonomy): domain Eukaryota; kingdom Metazoa; phylum Mollusca; class Bivalvia; order Lucinida; family Lucinidae; genus Ctena; species Ctena decussata. The sequence continues at coordinate 46,883,425 of OZ022498.1, read as the reverse complement.
ATACTATACTGTAGGATATTTACGGATGCTTTTGTTTAGCAAAATGTCTTTGCTTTCAGCCGAGACAATATGTTTTCATGGTTGTCCTGGCTGTAAACTCAGGACTTGTTTTACAGGTTACCTTTGCTATTAACTGTGATAACTTGGAGGACTGCACCTCCGACCTCAAGCTAACGGTGGAGCTATATCTTGAGAAGGGAGGAAGAAGAGGACAGAAAGTGGAGAAAGACACTGTTATTTATTTGGGCGCCAGTGAAAAATTGCAGATGCAGGTGGACGTCACTAACTTGCTGTCGTCATCATACGGGTCAAAATTTACGTCATTATCTGATGTGGCGCTGGAAGGGGATATCACCTTGTCTGAGTAAGTACAGTAGACTCTTGTTTTATTAAACACTGATATCTCAAAGTACCCTCTTATATCAAAAAATAAAGTTTGAAATCATTTGCTATAATTCTCAACAATTCAAACCCTGTTATCTCAACCTACTGTTATTTCAAATAAAACAATTCTGGGACCAGACAATTCAATTTGAGATCTCAGTAGTTTGAGATGAAATTCGACTTTGAGGTATCAAAAATTGACTGTAATACGTTGTGCTAGAGGCTGTTTGCTAGAGACACAGTGGGCCTCTAGCGCCCACTGCCCCTAGGGCTACTGGGCTATGGGAAACCTTTACCTTTATCTTATATGGTACAGTCATAAGATAGAGATGGTATCTGAGTACTTACGGGCATTCAATGTTGTACGCCTAAATTGACAATTGCTGCAAGTAAAGTATGTCAGTTTGAAGTCGAAAGGATACCCTTAATATTTCTATTAACTTCTAAATTTCTCACAAAACATTATATCTTAGACATGATAATGGTTGCTATTAAAAGGACATTTATCTGCCAAATTTATGATTTGTGATGGTCACTGAAAATAGGATGATTTCACAAAATACACAAAAAGAGCGCCAATAGATTTAGTATTAGTATTTAATTCACGGAAAGAGGAGGCTGGGCGAGGGTGAAGGACTATAGAAGAAATCACCAACACTCTTTTAAACCCCCTTTCCTATTTACCATAAGAATTTTATTTGTTTATCCTGATGAATCTATTACAGTTCTAGACAAGGGGCAGTAGACGCAACTTGCAAACATTTAACTGAGAAATCGTCTTCAACTCTGAATTGCTCCGCTGATAGCAAGCTTGACAAGGGCCAGAATTTCAAAGTGAAGGCAGGGTTTGATATATCCAGGGCCAGACTCATGGCAGAAGATAACATTGAAAACCTCCAGCCATTCATTGAGGTTTGTATAAACGACGTCAGACGTTTCAGGTTCCAACTGTTCAAAGACTACGTATAGAAGCTTTTAAATGGGCGGTCATTTGATATGAAATTTATGAGGTCATTTGCTATGACAGTTATCGTTTCATAAATTACATATATAATGACCACGATAATAAGAATCCGTTTATACTATATGTATGACAAAGTCCTAGGGAAGTAATAGGTGTAAAAGTTGTCCCACATTTAGTAGAATTGTCAAGGACGACATAATGTGGCGGGCAAAAACAAGATGCTCAGATTAATATTTATATAATGCCATTACGTCATAGCATAAAAAGGCCATCATATGATAAATAGGGAACCTGAGATTCCGCGGGAGTACAGATTGCTATTGATTATCACCATCCATTTTATCAAAGTTTATTTTGCGAAATTGATTTATCAGCAAGCAAGTGCATGTATTGTAAGTATATGTTACTTGCACTTGCCCCCCCCCCCCCCCCCCCCCACCCTCCCGGTGCTCCAAAGTTCACTCGGAAATTTAAACTTTAAACCTTTAACAAGTTTTAAATGACTTGGGAATAAGAATTTTTTGAGAAAATCAGAATTTTCTGTTGAAAGAATTTCACTTCATAATATCATTGACAAATTGGTGGAGCAGGGCATACATTGAAAGTTCATGCTCCTATGCCAATGACGTCATACATCTGTTGCCATGGCAACTATGGAAATACCGACTGTTGTGCTTTCTGATTTTATCAAACAAATAATTATTCTCAGGTCACTGAATTCCGTGTGTTTTTTGAAATCGGTTTGCCAAAACATAACAGTGCTTCTCGACTCCGCGACACGACAAAACCAACACAGTTGCGAGTCCGCCCAGTTTGATCACAGTCTTCGTTGTCCGCATGGAGCTAGCTTAGAACCTCAGCTACCCTTTAAGCGCAAACCGAAGACTCTGCTCAGTCTGGGCGGATGCCCAGGCTAATCTGAGTCTGTGCTGGGCGCACATGGTATTTTGTTGGTTTTCTCGTGTCAGTATGAAAACTTCGGTATTGCTAACGGTACCTCAGTGCACTCGCAGAACACCTTCTAAATACGATTACTATAATAGTTATCTGAGTTCTTATATTACAGATTAACGTGACGGCTGGTCAGGTCAACAATGACGTAGATCCAACTAATAATGAGGTCACTATTAAATTACCTGTGCAACTCAAGTATAAGATAGAAGTTACTGTAGAGTAAGACCTTTCATTTTCTTTCACCTATTTATTCCAAGTGGACTCTTCTATCCCGATAAAATTGGATGAATCCATTCATCATTTAGGGTGTTTGATAGATTTATTTCCAGATATTTGTTATAGAAATTGCTGCATTTCGTTTTAAAGAAATAGTCCCTGATCAGACATTGTATTCAGCAGCGTCAAAATTTGGACTGCACTGTTTTCACATGTCATTTATATGGGACGCTAGACGTTAATGTGTTATTAAGCAGTGACGCTAGAACTATTTAAGAAATAATTTTCATTTTTCCGAAGCCGGGTCGCGTAGCGCAATCGGTAGGGCACCTGACTCATAAGTCAGAGGTTCTGGGTTCAGTACCCGGTCTGGCCACATACTTTCGTTCATCCTTCCGCTGATTCAAGAAGGGCAGTTGTCAGTTACTGGCGAAAGTATGTGCACTTAAGTCTGGTTAACCGCTTAGGAGGTCTAAGCCTGCCCAGGAATAGTGTGGTTAGGTTAACTGACCGTCCCGACATGACCATAGCTGTTTACCGTGGACGTTAAGCATCAAATCAATCAAGCAATCATTTTTCCGATGATCATGGAAGTATTAATACAATGGGTCACGTGCAAAGTAAGTGACGCCCGAAGGGGTTCACCTTAATTTTGCACGGGACCCATTGTGTTCATTTTTTCAATTTTAAATAATTACATTCCCTTTGATTTTCCTTAGATGAACCTATGTCGGAAAAACAGTGTTCATACTTCCATGAACAACGGTCGGTCACGCGATGTCGTTGGTACGCAACGTAACATGTAAAGAAAAGGCGCCATTGGCCGTAGTAACATTCTATTGGACGCCACGTCATGACGACTGCCGTTTAACTTAAGCGGCTTACCTGTAGCTTAATGACAGCTTTTCGTCGTATATCTTACAAATGTTGCTCTTAAAAATCGAGAACGATGCTGAAAATAATTTTAAAATTAAATGTAATTATAAGAGATAAATTTCATTTTTCCGAAGTTAATGGAAGTAAGAACATAAGGGTCCCGTGAAAAGTTAACGTTAATAATATTTTGTTCGATTTTCATGTCTGCAATGCACAAGGTTTCAGTTTAAGTCTCGTCAGAGATACTGATTAAAATTTAGTCAGGGGATGCGAAGAAATGACACCAGGACCCAAGGATAGTTGTCCTTTTGTAGTTTCTCTCAACATGATAAGACTCCTCATTTTTGTCTTTTCAATAGGAAATTTTATTGTTCTAATTTATTAATTAAAGCCTACTGTTTTACAACCTTCCAGTACCGAAACATCTGACAGAGTACGTTATAAGGCTGATGAAAAAAGCACAAGAGTTTTACCAGTGATCCACCGATACTATATTACCAACGAGGGACCAAGTATGCTACCAAAGACTTATGTCAACATCACGGTTCCGGTGGCCTTGAAAGAAATTATTTATGCAGAAATAAAGGTAAAATCAAAGCCAAAAGCTTAGCTGCCTGAAACCAAATACGCCGATGCGTACTGAAATTGGACAAAAGTTCAACACGCACCTGCGTATTTAGAAAATGAAATTTTGTAAATTTTTGAAAAGCTTACAATTTCAGCTACATAGGGGCATTATCATTTGAAATATGTTACTGGATAAAGACCAAAGTAAAAAGTCTGCTATGTATCTTGTAACGCTTCTGAAAATGCAAGGTAAATAAACATGGGGTAGGGGGGTAGCCAGAGAATAGGTGGAGATGCGTGAATTGGTCGTGGGGTGTATATTAAAGCTGAACAGAATTTGTGCGGTGTTGGAAGTGGATGGGAGAGAAGGGGAGGAGAAGATTAGTCGAGTATATATTAAAACTGAAACTTTAAAACAAACAAGTATTCTTTTCAGGACCTGTCAGCTGCAAATAAAATACGAGGTATGGGGAGAGGGCTCGGTATTCAGAGTCTAGTCTATTCTTTCCCATAACTTTAGTTTAAACGATATTTCATTAATTATAAATTACATACATATACTACAATACTATTTCAAAAGTAACAGGATTTGACAGTAAGCAAAATGCTTATATATAAAGTCATTTCCAATAACTTTGCAAGGTCTTTAGGGCAGCACAGATGATTGTAACAATCTCCATTGCCCAAACGATTCTTTTGAGAAACAGCGGTAATCTAATTTTTTGTTTTTCAGGAAATATCAGCTGGATGTAGAATAGCGGGAAAGGGATCCCTAGTTGAGACGACGACAACTCCCAAATCAACTGAAGCCCCTACCACGAGATTCACAATAAATACGCCTAAACCCCAGCGCCGACGAAGAGCTGTCGAGGACCATGGTGAGTCAAAATTCTAATATTTCCAGGAAATGGAGGAATAACCGTTTACCGAAACATCCTGTCAGTGGTTTTGTTCGACTGATTTTTGCACCATTAAAATAGCAAAGAACCAGAAAATGTTTACGTTGTATAATTTTTACCTAAAGCCCGCAGATTCTTCATTTTGACAGTTTTGAAGCCCCGATAGTTCTCCCAGTGGTGTTAGCATCTGAAACATTTACCTATTTGCAGAGTTCTTTTACATTCACTTTTGATGACAATATGTCAGTTGGTAAACAAACATTGCACCAACATAGGGAACATATAATTTTAACGATTGGCAAATCTTGCCATTAAATAGCATGTCTTTTTCTGGTTTTATCCCTTAGGGGAATGGATATAAACAAAACAATGCAATTTATGGGAGGCTGTGTCTGTAAATTGTATTTTTCTCCTGGAGGACTGCGAGAAAAATAAGCACATGTGCAGCTTAATCTGAACGTTCATGATAATTCTCATATTGCTGTTTGATTTTCAGTATCAAGTGGAAATGAGACAGAAATACCAGATGACGGTGCTACGACCGATAAGAACCTAAATACTGTTTTCATTGTAAGTCAGTTATAATTCTAGATGATGGGGATATATACTAGCCAAAAGTTCTAACCGGCCACTTACCTTTTATCGATTTTTTTTCAAACTCCCAAATAATCTTACAGTTCTGTTTACATTCCCGAGTAGGCAGTTGTGTCAGCCAACTTAGCCATCAAACGATTTGGCAAAATTCTTTACATTACATCCCGGATGCGCCGATTAACACAAGTAATCCTATTTTTAAAATTCACAAAATTTAGCATTTCGTCAGAATTTGTGAAAAATCACTTTTTGAAATACCCACTTTGTGTGCGCAAAACCACTTCATTCCTAAAGCAGATGACTCAAAAAACAGATTTATGCGGAAATGAATACTTTACCTGCATGACAGTTGTCGCTTTGGGTCAAAATGTTAAAACTTATCCCACCACTCAATGCAAAGTCTTGTTAATTTTGAAAATGGGGGTACCCGTATTCGTCTGTACCTCCTGGATACAGTGTACTGAATAATTCTAAAACTTTTAGTGGTATGGTTTACCAATTTATTTGCCTATTTGTGACTGCAAACCGAATTTTGAGATTGCTAATAGCATTGAGGAAAATTCATAAAAACTAAGTGGCCGGTTAGAACATTTAGATAGTATATTAACGACATGCTTAGCTTATCCAAATCGCGTTCACACACTTCTTAAATTATCTTAATTAAAGGAAAAAAGCTCAAACTTGTTCTCAAAAGCCCATACAAGGCGGGCGTGACAAGATACTGAAAAGACTTAAATCCTGGTGAGATTTCTGCACGAAAATGCACTATACATATTTATTTTACTTTTTATGTATTTTAAATAAAGCTGTTGTAATCGACATACATATGCATGTATCTTACTTTTTATTTGGTACATATTTGAACTTGTTTCGAATTGCACAATAGATATTTTAAGATTACGCCATCCAAACAATTTCAGAAAAAGCCGACGATGTCACTCATTACTCAGACGCTAGCTTGCAAACTGAACTTCTTCTTGTTATAATAAGCAATGTTACAAATGGAAGTGTATTGCTTTCTACATTCGACATAAGAACAAACCCTTACACTCGATTCGATTAAATTGAAATACCGTATTAATCCTATCCTAAAACGCCCCTGCTAATGCCTCCTGCCTCTTTTCCTAAAAATGTTATATCAAACTTATATGAATTCCTACTTGCTTCTTTGGATGACGTAGGTCTTCAAAATGGGTCTACTCATCAAGGAAAGAATTTGCTCCTAGGGGAGCGAATTCTTTCCTTTAAGAGTTGACCCCTACTGAGAGGAGGACAAAAAAGTAGATTTTCTTCCTCTAGAAGTATACCCATTCACCTTAATTATGTTTATTATTATTCAGGAATGAACTTGTTTGAGAGGCAACAATATGTTGGGGGCAACGTGTTTTACATACAAACTTTCCCGTTTACAGTTCTCTGTTAACAGAGTTCCCCTCAAGTCGGTTCTAGGGTAGCGTAAACCTTGTTGCTGGAATTTACTTATTGTTTTTTTTATTTTTCAGAAATGTGCTGACCGTCGCTATACGTGTGAAACGGTGATATGCCCTGTGATTAATCTTGAGAAAGGCGATGAAAAAGTTGTCAACGTTACTGTTGAGGTTAAGGAATCCAGCCTTGCAAAAGCAAAGGTAGGATTAACTCTTTTGCATACTAAGTAAGAAATTCTTTTCAATTGTTTTGGCTTTTGGCGGGTTCTCGCTACATAAGATAATCCTTTTTGATACCTTTGTTTTTTTATTTTCTCGGGCCACAGGGCTTGAAGTGGCTCGGACGTGGGCCACCTCCGCTCACGAACTTTCAATGACCTAGACATCTCTTACCTGATGTCTGTGGCTTCTCTATCTGGCTTGGAGGGGGACACCTGTTATGTGACCAGCCCATTATCTACGTTTTTAAACTGTTAAGGTTTAGCGATACTAAGGCGTCCCTTTCGTACTGAATTAGGTACATTTAAATTTATCATTTAAAGCACTGGGTATATGACACTGCTGCTTGACAATTTGTCAACCTGGCTATCTGTGTTTCAGAAAAATTGTCGAAAATATTCTAAAACAAGGACAGATTTGTCAGTACGGCATGCATCGTCACGGAAACTGGCTTCTGCGATTGTTCTGTCACGCGGTTTGCGACGATTTGTTTGCTCGGATTGCAAAAAAGGTTAAAAATATAGAAAGGCGCCTGTTTTGCAGTAAACCTGGTATTATAACCACTGGGCTAATGCCACTGATGGTTGAGGGTATCGTAGACACAGTATTAAGTGCTTCGGTGCTAATTTTCGTACTTTGGTAATGTGGTCAGTACTATACTCAGAGGCAATTATGAGTATACAGTTTTTGATTTTGAGTACTGGGCCTCGTGTAAATGGCTGCTTAGAGATATTAATGATACCATTTTGGCTAAAGTCTAGCTCTTTAAAACACAAACTCAAATTGTTTTACACTCATTAATAATGGAGTTATGGTCCTTAATCCAAAATCAATAGTTCCGATCAGAACTCGCTTTGCACGTGGCAGATGGCATTTTGCACGTCATGAATATCTAGCCCTAATGTCTGCGAGTAAAACCACATCGTCATTTAAACTGAAACTCCCATCAAGCGTCTTCAATTATAGAAAGAAATGCTACATGTCTCAAATTATCTCCCTTTGAATTAAAACTATAGGGAATCAGTTTACCTGGAATTAGAGGTTTTCACTTGAAATTTTCGAAAAATTGTTGTTTGCTTCTTGCCTTTGTGAACACTTGAAAGGAACTTCATAGACTTGTTTATTTGAAAGAAAATTGCAAATAAACTTCCCATAAGAACTCAATTCCTATTCAATGCATGTTACCAGAAGAAGCCAAAAACATTATTTCTTCGTACAAAATTTGAGACTTTATCCCCATTGTAATATGAGTGTGCGACATGTCCTTACTCCCCTTTCATTCCGTTTTAATGTAATGCATAAAATGCATTAAGTCAATCGCTATTGTCTAAAGTTTATGTTTAAAGGGGAGCTACTCCAGCGACAATGTTAACTCAGACCCCTGGCTTGCTTACAACCAAGTCATTTCCTTAACCTTTGACCGATTGTACTGAAAATTGTCGCAAATTGTGCGAAAATGATTGTTTTTATCTATAGTGCCAAGGTATTATGCAGATATACAGACATCTGTAGAAAAATTCAGACTGCGTTACCTGTATACTTTCTTTTGCCTCTGAGTATATATTACTGACTTAAATAACCGGTTAGCTTATTTATGAAAAAAAGATGAAAAATTCTACAGTTATGACTGACTTGTTATTACGTCACGATTCTGATCTCAGTTTGGCTTCAAGTTGTCTGGTTATTTGGCTTGTTCAAGGTGCTCGATGCACCCGATATCTCTATTCTTGACACCCTTGGCTGTTCTCTTTTTCGGAACACAGGGGTTGAAGTGGATCGGTGGAGGAGTCGGGGCGGAGGGGTCTGGTTTCGTGAGTTTTAACTTTGTATGCGTACCTTTCATTGTTCGTGTGTGTTCTGTCTCGCGGATCGCATCGGTTCGTTTGCTTGAAGGGAGATGTTTCTTGTCTACTGAGACCTGCCAGTTAGGGTCAAGTTGGCTAATTTTGGACAGCAGGTAAATTCGGACATACCAATGCAAACAGTGAAAATCTAGATGAGACGGCTCATCATGAGCCGTCTCATCAGGATTTTAACTGTTTGCCCAGTAATTTTTGTTTTGAGTCCAAACAAATGAAATATAAAGGAAAAAATCTCACTGTCCAAATTTACCTGCTGTCCGAATTTACCTGACTTGACCCTATCTGTTTTTTCAAACTGTTGGGGTATAGGGTAAAGTCAGATAAATTCGGACTGCAGGTTAATTCGGACAGTGACACTGTTTCTAATTCCAATAGATCCCTACGCCCAAGGTCAAGGACACAATTGGGTCAAAGGTCAAATTGTGTCTCAAAGTCGTGTCTCAGCGATAACTTTAAAACTACTTAAGCAAATTATATGAAACTTCACAGAAAGATGAAGCATGTTGAGAAGGTTTCAAGGTCACAATCAGGGGTCAAATGTCAAATCTCGCCTCAGCGATAACTTAAAACCTGCTGAAGCGAATTTCATCAAACTTCAGTAAAAGGTAAACCAGAACGAGAAGGTATGTTACACACAACATTTATGATCCCAATTCCAAGGTCAAGGTCAGAGGTCAAATCATGTCTCGGCAATTACTCCAAAAAGGTACCAAAGCAAACCTTACAGAAAGATAAAGCCTTACAAGAAGATTTGTCATGTACAAGACATAGGCTGCCGCACCCAAAGTCAATGTCATAGCCAGAGGTCAAAGGTCAACTCATTTATTCTCAATTTCTTAAAAACTACTGAAGCAAACTTCATTAAACTTAATGAAAAGATAAAAAATAATGAGATTATGTGTCACAAAAAATTACGGTTCTGTTGCCCCAGGTAAGGGTCAGAGTCAGGGCTCAGAGGTTAGAGGTCAAAGCATGTCTCTGAACTGATTCAAAACTGCTGAAGCGAGTTTCATCAAATTTCACTCAAAGGTAAAGCATGATAAAATGGTAACTTAAAATAGTTTAAAATATGGTGATAAGTTACGTAAGGTGTGACATTTAGGTTTCCACACACAATGTCAAGTTTGGTTAGTTGCTGAATGTTGAATCCTCTTAAACGTCCAAAAAGCATTTAAACGTCGCAGAAATAGGAAAAATAAATGAGAACGTATGTCATCAGCAAGACTCGGGTTCCATGTTTAAGGTCAAAGTCACGACCAGGGCTCAAAGGTCAGTTTAAGGGGCCTTCGGGGGCATTTGTTACACACTGTAACATTTCTTGTTACTGTTTGCAATGCTATGTCTGAATTTACCCGCTGTCTGAAGCTACCCGAGTCGACCCTAGGGGCACAGAAGGAAGTGAATACAGAGAGATACTTCTGTTGCACTAAACAGAGTAGGTACCCATTTGCTAGATGCAGCGAATCATTACCGTCAATTGATTAATGAACTTATTATAATAAAACATGTCTATAATTATATACATGTACTGTTTGTATGTGCTGCGCGAAATGAATATAATTTCATAAGTAAAATCGTTTCTTTATTATTATCATTTTACATTTAAGGCTAAAGGGAATATTCATTACATCACAAGAGCTGAAGTCACAGATCCCTTTGTCTGGCATGGAGGAAAGGTTGTTCCCTGGGATAAGACCCCTTTTGGAGAGGTTGGTGATTTGTATCATATGTCTTTTAATTACGTGTAAATCAGCGGATATCATACTCCAAATAAGCAGTGTCGTGGCCGAAACTGCACTTTAGCACATTCGCAATATTATCATACAAAAGTGCAATTTATCATTACACAGACGAGCTCCAGTAAATTCAACGAGTTATTAATAAAAACATACAGTCTTAGCTACGATGCAAAAATGGGCCTTTGACTACGTTGCCGGATATGAACGAGCCGGCATGGTATAGCCAAATGTGTATCACAGAATTCAAGAACTCGGGGTTTGGGTGGGATGAGAAGGGCGGGGAGGTGGGGGGGGGGAGAGGTTTACTTTGCGTTAACCAGCCTTGACTTCATTGGATTGGTAATAGCGTCTTATATCTTTTGTAAGATATTTTCCTAAGTTTAGAACAATAACAGTAATAAAATCTTAAAGCTAGCTCTTTTGGAAGTAAGTAATACATAAAACAAGCGGAAATAGCAGACACGGTGTAATCGAGTCTGTTCATAAACAGTAGTATAAGGTGCAACTTGTCATGCCTTCAAGCGCAGGCTGAAAAAGAGCGCTTTTTTCAACTGACTCGAAATGAATTCAGTGCTCCCAAACGAAAAGAAATTATAAAAAAAAATATATAAAACCCATTACGATTGATATGTTCCGTCTGTGCAACCGTTTCTACGTTATTCTGTAAGTTGACCCGAAAATACTTTGCTTTACAACGAAAGCAAAAGTATGTAAAAGATCAGCTTATTAAAACCTTGCTATTTTCAGAAATCGACAACTTTTGTTGTGGAACCCGCTTCTGTGCCCCACGAAGTCAACATATGGATTATCATTGGCAGCATCTTGGGAGCTCTTATTCTGCTCATTATAGTTGTAGTCGTTCTATGGAAAGTAAGTGCGGAGTTAAAAAGCATTTCTTACCGTCAAACTACCTTAAATTGTAATATATTAACGGAGTTTATTTTCGCCAATTTTCAAAATTTTAGATTTATCTTTAGCTCTGCAAATTAACTTACCTTACACTGATAAATGGCAGACATTTTATTTTACTCTTTTCATTTGTATAGCTAATTGCTCAAAATTAAAGCCAAGCATTTTGTGACTGGTGGCAATTCCTTGGTACCTGGATACTAAACTAAAACTGATCTTTTTAAAGCTGGCAATTTTTGGCTAGTCACACGAAAGAATTCTCAGTGTGATGGCCAGTCAATAAATGACTGAATGTTTTTGCCTGTTTAGCGAGACCACAGTCCCCAGGTGCGATGTTACCTCGGAGTGTGCTGAGTTTTACATGAGCATGAACAGTTTTGCCGGTTTGAAAAGGCAGACGCCACCGCCATCGTTCACCGACATAGCAATTTCCTTATGTTGCATAGCGAAGGGAAAGATATTGTTATTTCGCCCTCCCCACCTGATCCTGACATCTGAACTGAAGCTACCAGCGCCGCAAAGTGCAAGGGGCTTGAAATATAAAAGCTTAGTGTTCAATAAAAGGGTCTTGGCCAACCCTGTAAACCCGAATCAAACATTGTAGAACGCGGCGTCTATTCAGAGCACACACTATTTGCATTAAATACAAGAATATCCGAGAAAAGAAATTATCATTAAACGAAATCAGATAAGAGATTAGAAATAGACCTGTCTAGAGGTAGACCCGTGCACGAGGCATACATGTATATGTATTTGGTGACTGTATACTCTATCGCGACTAGATTATTTTACAGTAGTTATTGAATCATCTCATTTCTGGTGAAAGTGTCGGACATGCTTACCAAGTGGGCACACGATGTTGAAACAACGTTGAATTAACGTTATGTCAACTTTATGGCGTTGAGCCAACGATGATTAAACGTTGCTTCAACGTTTGCATGCCTGCTTGGAAACTTGTTCGAACGCCACGTTACACTATAGATCATACGTAATGCATAGGCTGTCTGCGTTATCGTTAATATAGGACAGTGCCCGAAATAAACAATTGATTATTTTAGGTTGGATTCTTCAAGAGGAAGAAGCATGGAAAAGTGAAAAAGTGGAAACAAGAAAGCTTGTATAAGAGACGAAGCCGGGCAAGTTCTACAAAAAGTCAGACTCCTTACAACCCTATGGACAAACCAGAATAGATGATGTTTTGTACTTTTCTGCTGTGTTTGTACACTCGTGTGCGTGTGAGTGTGGATACCCTGGACAGCTATGGAATACGATTCGGAGTAATCGTAGAAAATACAGAAAGCCTCAGAGAGAGAGAGAGAGAGAGAGAATGAGAGAGAGAGAGAGAGATGGTGGGATTTACATAAAAGTAAATGTCAGACGCACTGTCTGTAACATGTAGACTTAAACTGTCTGTACCGGTGTATGTGTGTATTCAACTATGTAACCGCGTGACTTAACTGTGCTACGACAATTGCATTTGTCGTAGTACAGTTAAGTCACGAGGTCACATGGTGTAGTATTGGACGAGGGGATACTAAACAGCTTTTTTAGCTCGCCTGAACAAAAGTTCAGGAAGAGCTATTGTTGTCACCACGGCGTCCGCGTCAGCGGCCGCGTCGGCGTTCGGATTGGATGTTTTGGTTAAAGTTTTTTAAAGACCTATATCTCCTTAACCCATGGATGGATTCTTTTGATACTTGCACTGTAGTTAGATATTGGTCTAAATTTTAACAAGGCACCACCCCCGCCCCACTCAGTGACCTTGATGTCAAGGTCATGGACTTAGAAATTTGGGAGTCTTTTTGAACTGGATGTTTTGGTTAATGTTTTATAAAGCCCAATGTCTCCTTAACCCATGGATGGATTCCTTTGATACTTGCACTGAAGTTAGATATTGGTCTACAATTTTCGATGGTACTACCCCCACCCCCCTCAGTGACCTTGATGTCAAGGTCATGGACTTAGGAAATTGTCTTTTTTTTATTGGATGTTTTGGTTAAAGTTTTTTTAAAGACATATATCTCCTGAACCCATAGATGAATTCTTTTTATATTTGCAGTGTAGTTAGATGTTAGTCCAAAGTTTTACAGCATACTACCCCAACCCCGCTCAGTGACCTTGATGTCAAGGTCAGGGACTTAGGAAATTTGGTCTTTATTAAAGTTTTCTAATTGCACACTGATTCATAATGCTTGGCAGAGATTTAGTTTACACTTGAACTGATGTTAGACACTGTTTTGAGTTTTTACAAAACACTTTATACTTACACCTCTACCCCACTGGATGACCTTGAAGTCAAGGTCATTGACTTTGAATTTTTTTTAATTTATGAAAACATAATTTCACAGTGCCATGATGGACTCAGTTGATACTTATACTTGGACTGATGTTAGATAATGGTTCAAGGTTTGATATATCCTAGCCCCCCACCCCTACCCCCACTCCCACCCCCACCCCCTATCTGCTTAGTTCTTTGACCTGAAACTCATGGACTTTGAAATTTCATATGGACTTTTTTTATTTTAATTTTATTTTAAGACATATATCTGAGATAGCTTTTTATGCATAGCAGTCCACACCACCATAGCGACTGTGTAATGGGCAGGCACCTATTCAGGCGAGCTATGCTGTCAGGCGACAGCTCTTGTTATTAGCATGGCGTAATTAGAGCTATAAGGGACAAAAAGACAAAAAATGATACAATGGCACACTGTTTACACAAAAATGCGGGACTATATTCACTTCGTCATTGTAATGAGTTAGTGGCCATTGGTATTTTGCGGAACGGAACAGCTACAGCTGTTGTAGCAATACAGATGAAACCATGATGGACTGTCCGAGCATTGTCATGATAGTAACAGCTGAGCAACGCATTAATGTCGTCAATGTTACTGTCTATATTTAACTGGCAGAGATTTCTATTCTGTTTTTATGAATTTTCATCTTGTTTGCTTATTTGAGCCGCGACGCGAGAAAACCAACAAAGTGGTCCTGCACCCAGTGCAGACTCCGATCAGCCTGGACATCCGACAAGTTTGATCAGACTCTTTGCTATACGCTTAAAGGGTAGCTAAGGGTCTAAGCTATCTCCATGCGGACAGCGAAGACTCTGATCAGACTGGGCGGATGCCCAGGCTGATCTGAGTCTGCGCTGGGCGCACAACCACTTTGTTGGTTTTCTCACGTCGCGGCTCATTTTATTCTTATATGTTTTTGTTTGGTTCTTTAGACAAAAAGAAAATTTTTATGCTGTCTGTTATTTTTGGTTCTTACTCATTGATTATATGTATCAAAATGTTGACATCAGCTACCAGGAAATATATAGAGAAAAACTGGAAACCTTCCGGCTGTTGAAATTACAGTACTGTAAAGATTATAGAAAGTGTCTTGGTAATAGAGATTGGTTAGGAACGCAATCCGTCGGTAATACTTAATACCGCAAACAAGGTGCGAACTGAACAGAGTACCAGATCTCTACGTTCCATATCAATACAACATCAGAAAAAGTTAAAACAGGAATAATGTGTATATAAGGGTAAACATTTTGTCATTCTCATACACGTGTTTAAATTGGTTTGCTCTTTATGAGTAATTTACACAAAAAGGAACCTGCTCCTCCCAGTCGCTAGCATGCTATAAAGTGTGCATGGACGCCAGTCACCGTAGGGGTAATAAATGTATGCATGTATGCATGGAGTTCATATACCCACTTTTACCTAGCTGTGACTGGTTTCAGACCTTATGACTAACGCAACTACACAGTTTCTACCGAGCTGGTGATTTGTTTTAGCCTCGGCAGCCCTGGCAAATTACATGTATAATTATTTACAAATCCATTCTGTGCAATGGGAGTGAAGGGGAATATGAACTTTGTTTTGTTCTATTAAACATATCTTGTCCAAATTGTACCGTGTTAGTTGTGTATTCATGAAATATGTGTTATTTAGTCTGTAAAAAAGGGTGGTCATATTGTTTCAAACCTAGTTATCATTTCTTTTCTCGATCAAAAAAAAAAAAAAAAAAAAAAAAACCTGGAAATTTGCTCTCACGAAGTGAGCTGCAAAATGGCGAAAAACTGAAATATTTACCCATTTATGCCTAGCGTCCAAAAACAAGGGAAATAGGCAAACATTGCAGACACAGATCAGACGCTGAGAACACAGCATCTTACCAGAGTCTACACAGTTTGTATAAAATTTACAGCAAATTTTATTTAAAAAAAAATACTAGAAAATAAATATAGCAGACACCCTCAAAATTATGAATGGATCCATCCAATTTATAATGAAACAAGTGTCCAATAGTCATAAATTGGTTAAGCTCTTTATGAGGAGTAGGGTAAATTCGGACAATGACATTATTTCCTTTATAGATCATGTTTGGATTTAAAAAAAAATAACTGGGCAAACAGCCGAAATCCTGATGAGACGGCTCGTCATGAGCCGTCTCATCTGAATTTTCACTGAATGCAATGGTATGTCCGAATTTACCCGTTGTTCGAATTAACCCGACTTTAGCCTAAGGCTTGAAGTGCAGAAACTACACGTATGTGACAATTAAAATCACCAAAAGTCATAAGATTGCGCAAATTTCGTTAGAACTCAATGATTGTTTCAAGAGATAAGGGGAACACGGGTCTCATTTTCAATTTCCCCTGTTAACCTGGAAACTGAGTCAAGATTACCAAGCCCTTATCATATTGCATGCTCTGTAAGTGATTGACATTATTTTTCAGTTTCATAATAACAGCATTAAAACTCATGGGCCCATTTGCTATGCTTGTTACAAAGGCATAGGCTTGCTCAGAGGTCGAAGAAGCATAACTCTGAATTTGGAACTCTTCCCAGAGAATATGGATGACAGAATTACAATGTGACATATGCTTTACGAAGGTCGAATTAAAAATTAGTGCTGGCAATGATGGAAAATCTTTTTTTTTTTTTTTTCCTTTTTTTTTGGCTATTCAGAATTCAGAAAGCCGTAACAATAGCAAAACTATTCTCCAGCTCAGTCGCCGGGCCGGATAGCGCAATCGGTAGGGCACCTGGCTCGTAAGTCAGAGGTCCTGGGTTTGAATCCCGGTCTGGCCACATACTTTCGTTTCTCCTTCCGCTGATTTAAGAAGGGCAGTTGTCAGTTAGTGGCGAAAGTATGTGCACTTAGTACTGGTTAACCGCTTAGGAGGTCTAAGCCTGCCCAGGAATAGTGTGGTTAGGTTAACTGACCGTCCCGACATGACCTTAGTTGTTTACCGTGGACGTTAAGCATCAAATCAACCAACCAAAAAATCCAGCTCAGTCTAGATTTTTTTTAACTTTTCACGACAAAAAGGTGAAAAACGAAAGCGCCCTACCGCTAAAAATGCAACTATATTGGCCCACAAACATATGTACATTATACACACGAAGCATTTTAAATCTACACCTCGACAAAAGTTTAGCATATTTCGGTTTCCGTGACGGTATTTCTGTTACACACCCTGGAGAATAACAGCATAATATTAACAAATGATAATAACTGAGCCGCGACACGAGAAAACCAACGAAGTGGTCGTGCGCCCAGCACAGACTCAGATCAGCCTGAGCATCCGCCCAATTGGACCAGACGCTTCCCTAAGCGCGTAAATGGTAGCTAAGGGCCTCATCTACATCCTTGCGGACAGCGAAGACTCTGATCAGACTGGGCAGATGCCCAGGCTGTTATGAGTCTGCGCTGGGCGCACAACCACTTTGTTGGTTTTGTCGTGTCGCGGCTCAATTTACTGACTTTGAAAGACAGCATGCATAGGTATGTGATTGTAGACATTTTTCCAAACATACCAGTTTTCAGAATTTTGGCGGGAGTAATATTTATGTATTTTTCTAGCTAAACACTATTCTTAAATCCTAATTTTAGGCATACAAAACTTCGCGCATGTAAAACATCCTGCTACGTCAGATAAGTGACCAAGTAACAAATGTGTTTCATAAAAAATATGAGGTTCCAGTATCAAAAATTACCAATTTTTCGTAAAACAAAAAATGATAGAATTTATAGGAAAATCATATTGGTCATTTTGGAAACAAGTTTTGGTAAGGTTGCCTCTTATGTCCGCATTTGAAATGGTATGACCACAATCAGTAAAGCACATTATAATTAAACATTTCGTCTACAGACTATGCTAGTTTGGTGAAGATGAAATTAAATTTGGTGGTGTTTTGGACACAATTTTCAAAAGGGTTACTCAGTGGGTTTAAGCGCTGGCCTACTGATCTAGCGGACCGGGTTCGAGCCCCGCTTGAGGCGAGAATCTTTCCTACCGTAAACGGGGTTCCATTGCACACAGCCTTTCATTATCATCCTTCCATCGTCCTGATATAACTGAAATATTGTTGAAAAGGACGTAAAATCGCAAGTCTTCCATCTATCCATCCATCCATCCATCAAAAGGGTTAAAATTGTCATTGAAATGCAGTGGTCTTAACTTTTGCCACTGTGTATCCACAAAACTGCTGAATTTCAAAATTTCAATGCCTCGGCATCTTCTGTTAAATTTATGTCATCGGATAAGAGCAATGATTACAAACTTTTGACATTTCAGAAGTCATTTAAGACATACACTAGACTTAGTTGCGTCGATGTTTTTATATTACGCCAGCTTAGCCTATGTTTCCTGCTCTCGTCTCTCGCACACAGCACTTCATGGATTGTAGGCCTGGCCCACAGGTTATAAAACTTGAGTACATTCTCGAACTCAAAATAAAGCACACTGCCCCGAAGCAACCAATCAGTGGTCTTTTATTTTGAGTTTGAGATTATTCTCAAGTTTAATAACCTCGAACCTTGTTCTAGTATTTGAACTAGAAGTATTGCATGAATAGTATGATTGATGTTTTTGATAGGATGTAATTTCATTCAAATGTACCGAGAAAACCAACAATGTGGTCGTGCGTCCAGCGCAGACTCAGATCAGCCTGGGCTTTCGTCCAGTCCAATCAGACTCTTTGCTAAGCGCTGAAAGGGTAGCCAAGGGACTAAGCTACCTTCATGCGGACAGCGAAGACTCTGATCAGACTGGGCGGATGCCCAGGCTGATCTGTGTCTGCGCTGGACGCACGACCACATTGTTTGTTTTCTCGTGTCGCGGCTCAGTTATTAACGTAACTGTCCTAAAATTTAACAGTTTAGTTTCTCAATGTAGTAATGCGTCTAACCGACGTAGATGACATGGCATGGCAGACAGTGTTGACCCACATGAACAGCAGTATGATCAGTGTCTGCAATTGTTGCTCAGACCTGTCTGTCAAAAAATTTAGATTTTCACGGTATTTGGTGTGGATCTTCGAATAAAATTTCATTTTTCAATTTTTATTATGGTACCGGGAATGACTTAATTTAAATTTGATATTTTATAATGTTGTTGATGAAGTCTACATTTCATAATATCATAACTACCTTGAACTTATCGGTTTTGAGAGCGGGATGTGGGATTTGATAGTACAGTAGAACTTCAATGGCTCGAACTCTGATGGCTTGTTAACCCTGCCTGGCTAGAACTCTTTCCTGGGTCCCTAGAGGTCACTTTATATAGAAACTCACCCTCGAAGGCTAGAACTACCCTTGGCTGGAACTAATTTTTATGGTCCCAAGCCTGTTCGAGCCAATGAAGTTCTACTGTATTAATTCCTGATCATTTCCTATCTTTTTCGCAATCGGTAGGGCACCTGACTCGTAAGTCAGAGGTCCTGGGTTCGAATCCCGGTCTGGCCACATACTTTCGTTTCTCCTTCCGTTGATTCAAGAAGGGCAGTTGTCAGTTACTGGCGAAAGTATGTGCACTTAGTACTGGTTAACCGCTTAGGAGGTCTAAGCCTGCCCAGGAATAGTGTGGTTAGGTTAACTGACCGTCCCGACATGAACTTAGTTGTTTACCGTGGACGTTAAGCATCAAATCAACCAACCAACCAACCTATCTTTTTACTTTACATGTAGTACAGATACCGAGTGCATAAAGCAAACGTAATCCTACACCCGGAGTACGTTCATCGAAAAAATTTCGCAGAAAAAGCGGTGTCCATTACTGAGGCGTGTCGTAAAATCGCTTCAAAACTCACATATACTGGTAGTATATCAAACGGTCGCTTATCGTGCTCATTTTGAGTTATTACGTTAGTACTTAGATATGGGTGGGAAAATTGCGCTATCAACCTAGGAAAATGTTAAGGACACACAAAATTTTCCTGTTGAAAAAATCGTTTTCTTTGTCCGGGAAAAAAGATCCTTCCACATGTGCCTGATTTCATCCGTTGCTGGCTGTTGAGTTCCAGCTGCGTTGACATCACAGAGTATTCTTTCCATCTTTTTAACCAGAAAACATTTGTAAATTTCGAATTTTAGATAGTACATTCCCCTAAAATTTTGAAATTTAGTTATTTTGAAAGTTCTTCTTCTTCTTTTTTTTTCTTGATAGGCAGTTTTATTCAAACGAACATGTAAACTTAAAACTGTAGTTGACTCTCGATACCTCACTTTCAATTAATGCATTGGGATTTGAATGACGGCGTACGCTGTACTTAGTTGCGCCGACGTTCGTAATGATTTAAATCTCCTTTATGCACTTAGTCTCTCAATGCAATAAGGCTCGATATAGTAGGATTTCTTTCTATCTTTCTTTTTTTTCTAAAACATATGATGTGGAATTATAGCTTGATAAGATTTGACTAACAGATGCCGAAACTGTTCTAATGATATTGTGAAGAAACGTGTTGTAAACAATCTCAGTTATAGTCGCCGAAATAGTTGATCAGCTGAAGCTGTGGCAGAAATTGCCCGTCACGTACTGAACAGTTGAGTCATTTGAACACATGTAAACATCAAAGACTTGGTTGAGCCTGCGCATCTGTGCATTCCGGTCAGGGAATCACTGCCTGTCCGTATATTTCTATAGAGTTCATACAGTATGTATGCTTAAACAGCAAAGACTCTGAGCAGGGTGCGCGGATGTACATGCAGAGCTGAACTACTGAACGCATTGCGTAAACTAGAGCAAGTGAGCAAGGGTTCACGTTTTCCCCCGGCCAGCGCCATCCCCTAATAACACATTTAATACCAAGCTTTGAAGCAAATGTTAACAAACAGACATGCAGGTGGAAATTTTATAACAAACCCAGTAAAAGGCCAATAGACAAAAGCCAAAAGGTTCCATTTAAGATCTACATAAAGAAAAAGACATACAAATTTAACACAAAGTTTCAACACAAATTTACAAAAAAATCTATGACTGTGGCCTTGACCTTAAGTCAGCAGCAGCATCCAGATGATGTAAACAAATCAGTTTCAACCTAGCAGCATATAAAAGGTTTCATTGAAGTATATTCAAACTATAAGCAAACAATATGAATTAACATTAAACTTTAACGCAAATAGTATACAAATTTCAAAGTCTGCGACCTTGACATTAGGTCAGAAGCAGCATCCAGATGATGTCAATTAATTAATTTCAACCTAGAAGTACACATAATATTATTGCAAAAGATTCAATTCAATTATATTCAAAATATAAACATAAAAACAACTTAACGCAAACTTTAACGCAGCATAGTACAAATTTCAAAGTCTATAACCTGACCTTGGGCCAGCAGCAGCACCCAGATGACGCAGACTAATATGTATCTATCGAGTACTAAAACTAAGCACATATGAACAAGTTACAATTAAGACTCAGAAAAACAGAGTAAAAGCAGAAGCTTAATGCAAAACTTTAACACAGTTATTCTACAAATATCAAAGTCTGTGACCTTGACCTTAGGCCAGCAGCAGCATCTAGATGATACAAATTTATCAGTTTTCATCCTCTACTAAAATAATAAGCGTTTATGAACAAGTTCCGATTAACAGAAGCAAAATAAAAAACTTAACGCAAAACTTTAATGCAAATGTTAACTAACACACGGACGGACGGATGGACGGACTAACGGACGGAAAGACGAAAACTATATACCCTCGACATACTTCGTATGCCGGGGGTATAAAATTCTAAACAGTTGGACAGCTAAGTTTGGGCAAATAGTGCTAACCCAAACCAGACTGCTCCCTGTCCGTCATTAAGATGCATACTACATGTTAATTTAAGGACTATTGCCACTGGGCCGATTGAAGCCATATTTCATGTCGAGCTTCCCTGGGTCGAGGGAACGAAGGTTTTTCAGATGGTCTTGGTAAAATGACTCAGATGATCGCCATGCCCATACAATTGAAACCCTTTAAAAATCTTCTTCTCCAGAACAGAAAAGCCAATGACCTTGAAACGTTTTTGTAGCTAAGGACTCGGGCCCAACAAAGTTAATTTTAAATGATGATCCTGCGTAGACCTTGGCCTAATTCATGGCAAAGTCACCTTTGTTTTCTTATTATTAATATGAAAAAATACTAAAACAGAAGATTTTGCAGAAATTATTTAAGTCAAAAATAAAGGACTTGATATATTTTGTAAACACATGTAGCCGTAACTATACACATTTCAATGCGACAGACGCGGAATTCTATATTTAACTTCTTCAGTGTCGCTAAACCCAAAACGATTGAGAACCAGGTGGTGATGGGCAGGTCTCGGCAGGCAACGAGCAGCTCTCTCCGAACTACACTTAGTCTAACTGATGCTTTCCGTAAGACACAGCAGCTGCAGACACCAGGTAAGAGACGCCTACGTGTTAACTCGCCAGCACAGGCGTCCTAAAGCCGGCCATCTCAAAAGCTGTACAAGACATAGGACATCAGGAAGGTGATGAGAGATACAGCAAGACCCTACAAAATTCCAAAATCATTCAAAAGAATGGATGCCAAACTCCGCTAAGCTTCATGTTGCTTTGACAGGTCTGTCTTAGTTTTAGAATTGTTTAGAAATTTTACCTGAAATAGGTTAATAAGGTTACTTTAGATCAATATTCAAGTAATAACCCCAATGCTAAAGAAGCAGAATCTAATTCAGTTAAAATATCCTCGGCGACAACTTGTCCACCAGCAAGTAGTTTAAAAGCATACACGTAACTTTACCAATTTAAATGCGACAGACGCGCGTTTCTGAATTTAATTTCTTCAGTGTTGCTTAACCTAAAAAAATTGAAAAAAAAGTGGTGGCCAGGTATTGGCAGGCAATGACCAGCCCTCTCCAGGCCACACTTACTGACGCTTTCCGCGAGACACAGTAGCTGCAGACATCAGGTAAGAGGTATTAAGTCTCAAGCGCGTGCGTCCCTAACCAAGCCACCTCAACCCCTGTGTCTCGAGAATCGAGACAGACAAAGGCATCAGAAAAGGGGTGACCGATGCAGCAGAACATATAAAAAACAAACTCATACAACAGAATGGAAGCCAAACTCGGCTCCTTGACAAGTCAGTCTTAGTTTTAGAATAATTTAGAAATTTTACCTGACATAAGTTTAAAAGGTTATTTTAAATAAGTAGTGACCCCAATGCCAAAATACCAGAATCAACCGTGACTTAAACACTGATTAACAGGGTTGATGACATTCTCGGGGACAAATTTTCCACCCCCAACGATATCGGCCCAGTTGTGTTTAAAGCTAAACGTAACTACACCAATTCAAGTACGGCAGATGCGCGTTTCTCTATTTAACTTCTTCAGTGTCGCTTAACCTCAAACGTTTGAAAAAAAGGCGATGACCAGGTCTCGGCAGGCAACGAGCAGCCCTCTATGAGCCACACTTGCTGACGCATTTTGCGAGACACAGTAGCTGTAGACATCAGGTAAGAGACGCCTTCGTATTAAGCCTCAAGCGCAGGCGTCCCCAACAAAGCCTCCTCAACCCCTGTGTCTCAAAAACGAGGCAGACAAGGGCGTCAGGTGCAGCAAAAACCTTTAAAAAGTAAAAAAAAAAATCCAAAAGAATGGAAGCCAAACTCCGCTAAGATACATGTGGCTTTGAAAAGTCAGCCTCAGTTTTAGAACAGTTTAGAAATATAACCTGTTTTAAGATTATAAGGTTATTTTAAATCAGTATTCAAGTACTGACCCCAATGTTTTAAGAACCAGAATCAACACTGAAAAACTGACTAACAGGGTTGATGATATCCTCGGGGACAAACTGGCTACCAGCTGTCGCATAACCCCAAAAGTTGGAAAAAAGGCGATAGGCAAGGTTTGGTCTCTAAATGAGCAGATAATGTTACCAAAGGTCAAGGCCATTCTTTGACCTTTGTTCAATGTCACTAAGATTTCAAAATAGAAATTATTTCTTCTAAGATCAAACTAAAAATGAAATAGCTCTTCACTAAAGCCACTTTGCCCTCTAAAGCCATATTTCGTATGGAACCGCATAAAGTACATTTTGATCAAGGAAATGTATACTCGATGTTTATGCTGTGTCGTTTACACTACTGGGAAGGCTACGGCGGCTTAAATGTCTTAGCTAATTCATCAGAAATGCTACATAATTTAATTGCTCAGATTATAGTTTGTATGGTATTGCTGTATGAGAAAAGGCTTCTCTTGACATATGCGAGAGATGAAGGAAAACAGCATGCGCACTGGGCACGTGCTGTCAGGAGCCCCGGTAGCTCAGTGGCTAAGCGCTGGCCTCCTGATCTAGCGGACCCGGGTTCGAGCCCAGCTTGAGGCGAGAATCTTTCCAGCCGTAAACGGGTTCCATTGCACACAGCCTTTTATTATCACTCTTTCATCGCCCTGATATAACTGAAATACTATTGAAAAGGACGTAAAAATGCAAGTCATCCATCCATGTGCTGTCTGGCTCTTCGCTCGGTTTCCGTTTTCAATATTGTTTTTCTCACTAAGTATGCCTTATATAATACATTTAGTAGTTTAATTTGCCCGCGCAAAACGCAAACTGCAGATGCCGTTATGTACAGATTCGTTCATTCTGTGTTGCTTTTGAATGAAAAATAAAGTGGATTTCTTCCTATTCGAGACAGTATATGCATTAGGGGGTAAGTCAGTGCGCCCGTTAAATGAATTGGGGTTGTGGTAAATTAGGGTGGGTGGAACTTGCTGATACATATAATTCCAGTCTATCTAGCGTACTATACGGTATCAACCGTATTGCAAATTAACCAAAATAATAAACAGATAAAGGACTTCTATGCTTAAGGCGTGAATTTTCCCCATGATTAAAAAGTTATACGGATCACTGACTTCTACTTTGCATTTATGACTATGACATGTAACTTACATGACAAATGAATTTTCAACTGTTTGTGTCTATGTAAGGTACGTTAACCATACGTTGACGTTGACGTCATTGTTGAGACAAATTGTAAATTATCCTCAAACTGATCGTTGAAATAATGATTTAATGTATACATGTCACCCTTTTTTATACTTACATTACTTACATAACAGACAACGCTGGATAGTTTTGACTATATGTGTGTGACCTTGACCTCATTTCTAGGTCATGGTACACAATATAATCCTTGAAGATCACAGTGCTACTGTTGACCATTCTTCTTCTTTGGCTTACTGAGTATCGTCCCCCCCCCCCCCCCCCGTGACCCAGCTTCCCACTCATATATATTACGTAATTACATCGCATAAGTCTGCTGCATGAAGGAAATGCTGGGTCACGGGGAGGGGGGGGGGAAGTGCTTGTACTTTAATTATATAGTGAAGCGTTCTGTTTAGGCCGTTTTGCCCGGAAGTGTAACTATGGTTTTGCATGTTTAAATGCCAGTCAGGCGTAACAAGAAGAAAAGCATTGCTTTGTATTGTGATATGCGTGTAGTTAACATGCATTTATGACAAAAATGTATGGAATGAATGACTGGTTTCAATACTTTTATTACCTCAAAAGATGAGGTATGCGAAAACATTGAATTTAGGGTAGGTAGGGTCAAAATGGATTATCTCCCCATGTCTTTGGGTCTGAATCACAAATGATCTGATTTCATACGGTTTACATATTTGTGGAAGCTCTGCTAAGAAAAATTTTCACACTTTATACTTTTGAAAATTCGGACCTGTCGCGCCGGTCTAATGGGGAAAATCCTCGCCTTAATCATAGAAGTCCTTTAGCAAACAAAGTATTCAGACCAACCACACCAAGAAATTTATTTTAGAAATCTATGGTATTACGAAAGCCTATAAGGACTTAATAAAAAATGAAAACGAAATACAAGAAAAATAAATAAATAAATAAATAAATAAATAAATAAAATCATTATCTCTTAATAATAATAATAATAATAATAATAAAAATAGTGTATGCACTAATCGAAATAAAGTAAAATCTGGGAATCTGTGTCAGGGCCAGTCAATTTCATCAAACTTTGCCAACGATTTACCTGGTACATTAAATTGACTGTTGTGGGCTGAGGGTGAGACTAAGCAACTAATCTGTTTTTTTTTTGTGTTTTTTTTTTTTTGTGAATATAGCCTTCTTAACTACGTTTTTTACGTGGGATAATGAGCATGTAAAAAGTAGTTTCGTGATGGAAAAGATTGAGGTAGAGTTTTTATATTTTTATTTATTTTTTTTACATAATTGAGACTTTCCTTAAATCACTTCATTTGTCATTTTCGTAGAATAGGAAGAAATTTGGTTGGTTGGTTGATTTGATGCTTAACGTCCACGGTAAACAACTAAGGTCATGTCGGGACGGTCAGTTAACCTAACCACACTATTCCTGGGCAGGCTTAGACCTCCTAAGCGGTTAACCAGTACTAAGTGCACATACTTTCGCCAGTAACTGACAACTGCCCTTCTTGAATCAGCGGAAGGAGAAACGAAAGTATGTGGCCAGACCGGGATTCGAACCCAGGACCTCTGACTTACGAGTCAGGTGCCCTACCGATATAGGAAGAAAAGTCTAATCTGAAAGAGTTTGCCTCTCTTCCCACAGATACTATTATTATTTTGAATTAATTTGATTCTAAATTCTTTACATTAAGGTGAAAGGCCAATTTCCCAGGAGAGATGACCGTCATTTTCATTTTTTTTCTTCTCTTCTCAATCGGGGTCAGCTCTTAAAGGAAATAAATTGCTACACAGGAGCAAAAACCTTCCCGTGAGAGATCCCATTTAGGAAGGACTATGTTGTCCAGAGAAGTAAATAGTAAGTGACAAAGCTTGTTTCTCTTCAAAACAGAAATGGCCAAAAAGAAAAAAGCGGAGCCACTGACCCGAAGAGAAAGTTCCTTTGAGTACCAGTAAAATCAATTTCAGATAAAATAAAGGAGAGCAATAATAAAAAACTTAAAGTTCTCTTTTTGAGTTTAGGCGCGTGGGTCAGCGATAAGACCCCCTTGGCTGTGGGTGGTGCAGAAGGTCATGGGTTCGAATCACCAACGTCAGCAAAGTACTAAATGGGAACCTTTCTTAAGTCAGCAATCGCTTTAACACGTAGCAACAGAATCAGCAGGGGAAAATGTAATGAATGGTACGGGAAACCTACGTATAAAAACATGATTTTTCTCCGGCTTTGTATGCATTCAGATTCTTAAAACCCAACTCTTCCTCGGTGTTTTGATTATTTTTTCATAATTTTATATTAATATTAAATACGTGGATATTTTTAAGTTATGTTTATGCCCCCCTCAGATGCCACACTTACATGTATATAGTGAATTGCACTGAAGACGACCGCTCCCTTTATTTCGCCGATTCATTTATAAGCACGAAGTACATATTTTATGTTAAACATATTCGAAATCTCAAATAATGTTTTCCTTTATTTTGATATTTATTTTAAAGGGAAAATGTTGAATAAATTGGGAAAATTAAACTATAGTTATAAGAAATCATTTAATGGGGTTTTTTTTCGCGTCAATACTAGCAGTTTGCCTCTATAACCACTTTCTTACAAAATATCGATTTTTTAGATGATCGGATTTGTTGCTCTTGGAAAGGTTAAAGGAGAATTCGAAAGGAGTGAGATGTACTCCGTCCTTCATTTGCTGTACCCAAGATACGATGAGGCCTTTTTTTCCTTTTACCCTTATTTTCAGCTTTTAAGGTGAAAATATACACTTTCATGTTTTTCCGCCATTTTTTAAAGAAAAGTAACATTTGATTGTTCCTATTTGCTTCCCTGGACAAAGTTTCACTTCCAAAATTGCATCTATTTTCGAAAGAAAGTTGCTTTGCCATAAAGAGGACCCATCCCTTTTAAGTTTTACTTCAAAGTTTTTCGACACTTGTTTTCAAGGACGACGACTTTCTCGATTTAACTTTGACTTTCGTGTAAAAAATTAAGAGCCCCGACTAAAAAAAGGTTTACGCATAAAAGCTGGCAAATATTTTCCCGCAGTGAGTAGAGAGCAAAATTAATGAGCCTTAAACCCTTAGCTACCCTTTAAGCACTTAGTGAAGTCTCTGATCAGACCGGGTAGATTCGCATGCTGAGCTGAGTCTGCGCTGGTCGAACAACCACTTTGTTAGTTTTCTCATGTCGCAGCTTAAATAAAGAAAATGGCAGGGTTGCGTCTCCTGAAATTTTTTCCAATTCACCTTATTTTTTTTTTCAGACAATGCAGATAATTACAAGTATTTACTTGACCGTTCTCCGCCTCCTGTTGGTACGTCCAGAGGAAATAGACTGGTTTACCGCCCATTCTCAGATGCATAGGGAGTTGTGTCCGTCAGTGCATCCACATTGCTACGATATCGCAAATGATACAACTTTTACCGCGGATTTGCTACCCACTGACCCGTGTTGTGGAAGATGTGACTGCGATGCTGAGTGCTATGAGCATGGTACCTGTTGCCTCTCAGAGTATCAGAGCTTTCAGTCGGGACAGACCTCTGTAGAAAATTCGAGGTAAAACTACCATAAACATTCTACGTATTGGACCAGGCCCGAAGGTTATAAAACTTGAGTACATTCTCTAACTCAAAATAAAGCACACTGATTGGCTGCTTCCGAGCACATGCTCGGAAGCAGCCAATTAGTGTGCTTTATTTTGAGTTTGAGATTATACTCGAGTTTTATAACCTCGAACCCAGATAGGTCTGAGCAAACACTGTAATCAAACTGCTTCTAAAGGAACAGTCTGATAAGGGATCAGGGTCTACACTGTTTTCCATTGCATCTGTATCTTTTTCGCGAATTGAAAGACCAAATTGAATTTGTTCAGTTTAGGACAAATACATTTTTACTAAGTTATTACCTTTCCCTTTTTTAGAACTTTTACAAAAAAATCACTTTAGGTACAGAGTAAATCAGCCTCGTACGTTATTCGCGCCTGTTCATGTATGTATGGATGGCCTGCAGTTTCACTGCCCTTTCAAAACTGGTTCGGTCATATCGATCCAATGGACTGTAATGGAACCTCGCTTACAGTTGAAAAGAATTACGCCTCCTGCGGGTTTAATGCCCAAACTGATAACTCAGCGGGTCGGCGCTTAAGCCACTGAGCTATCGGGTCCGGGGCTTCTCGACTAGATGGTAACAGTTCATAAACACTGAAAGATGAACGAGCGTGTGCGTTCACAAAGGCGCACATGTTGGCATTCTGTGTCTTGATTAGTAGAGAAACGGGAGAATCGGGAGTACATCACTAACGTCAGGGGCCGTATTCATAAAACGACTTAAGTGGTTGCTGTTGCTAAGGCTAAATTTCTTTGAAGGAGATTCCCTACAACTATGAAATTTGCTCTGGAGGACAAAGACTGTTCCTCCAGACCAAATTTCATAGTTGTAGGGAATCTCCTTTATAGATATTTAGCCTTAGCAACCGCATAGCAACGACTTAAGTGGCTTTATGAATACGGCCCCAGATAAGTTACCACTATACTGCCGAATGCTGACGCAAATAATCGTATCCGGGCTGCGGCAGTCACAAGCGAGAGACATACCCAGAACTATCCCAATTCTGAGGAAAATAATTTATGCATACACGTGATCATTTATTTTATTAATACTAATTTTAAGGGTTGCGACAGATAAGTCTGAAGAAAACAGTGTAAACTCATATAAGACTTCTCCTGGAGGAGCAGTCTCACGGATCAGGGTTTACACCATTGGCCTTTCGAACGGCGGCCGTAAAACGTCTCCCCGTACATCATCTATAGTGCAGATTATATTTTATTTTCGTCCTTTGAGATCAGAGGATATATTCTGAGAAATCTGAAATTTTAGATTGGTTTATACTCATATTCTAAGCCATCATTTTATATATTATTTGGACTCTTTTTGATAATAATCAGTCTTTGAATCGACTGTCCAATTAAGCTAAAGCATTTACAGTATGCTCTTCTTTGGTTTCGTCACCAGATATTGCCAGGGTCACTGAAGAGGCTTTATTAGCCGAAACTACGTAGTCTGGCCCATGTTCCTTCTAGTGAATGTATTCTCTGCTCTTGAAGGAACTCTTTAAGATTTTAATTTAGACGCATTGCTGCCTTGTCAACCCAAACTCTTAATTTTTTATCAGAATTCTCGTTAACATATTAGGTAGCCCAACTTTTAGAATTTTTACGTCACGTTAACATCTAAGCCGCGACACGACACAACCAACAAAGTGACATGTGCGCCCAGCAATGACTCAGCCTGGGCATCCACCCAGTCTGATCAGAGTCTTCGCTGTTGGCATGGAGTGAGCTTAGACCCTGCGCTACCTTTTAGGTGCACAGCAAATAACATAACATAACATAACATAACATAATTTTATTCGTCATTAAACATGTTACATAGGCTGATCTGAGTCCTCGCGGGGTTCACATGCCACTTTGTTTGTTTTCACGTGTCGCGGCTCAAATTTTATTTCATAACAGGTACGGCTGTGTCACACCACAATTGCTCACAGGCAAAAACAAGACACAATATGAAACAGCAGACCCTAAGATTGACGATGTTTGGATGATAACAAAGTGTCCCATCCATGAAACAGTAAACGAGACCATTAAATACCTTTGTGAAAATCCGGGGGAAATCGATTCCGTTCAGACTGTAATTCCGGTTTTAGATGATTATGTCCACTACAGAAATAAATACTGTGCGATCTGCAATGGCTTGGAGACATGGACTAGTTGGACCGTAGAAGTATGGAGCGATGTTGTCATACCAATCAGCAATGATGGCTTCCTCACATTGGTAGAAAATGTTAGAGCTAACCTTTTCTATAGACCTCCTTCTACGAGTTTCACACAGCGCTGTCTAAAACAGTATTACATGTACAACATATCGGAATGCAACGTTACAGGGTTATGGCCTGTATACAACGAATCCGTAGAGATGGCTTGTAACGCGTTTGTAGATGTCTTCAATTACACGTACAAGAATTATTTCTGTTATGTCTGCAACACAAACGAGCCCCTGGCAAAGGAAGATATGTATTGCATTACAATAAGCGATCTGCCAAACGTTTGGTTCCCACCTTTTCATGCAATTCTGAACCCGGCTGTGCTCAGTGCATCTGACGAGAAGATGAACTGCGAATACGATGAGTTTACAGATAAAAAGATGGTGAGTGTTTTTATATCCCATCGGGCACACGACGGGGTTGTCAGCATTGAATCAAAGTTGATTCAACGTCACGACGTTGAATCAACGTTGATTCAATGTTGATGCAACTTTGTGTACCTGCATGGATATGTTATTATTGTAGTCTTTGTTAGCTGATGTGTACAGTCATACCAGTAATCCGTGGCTCAGTGGATAAGAGCGCTGACTCTTAAACATTAGGTCTGTCAACACTGCGGGTTAGAGCCTTGATCGGCGCACAAGGGCAAAAGCCACGTTCTGCTTACGCAAGATTAAGTCCACCGGGAGCTCAGGTTCAGCCCTCATTGTCTTAGCAATCCGCATGATATTATAGAAATCTTAAACGGGCTGTAAACAGCATATTAGAAATAATAATAATAATAGTAATTATAAATGGGAAAAATAGAAAAAAATATAAATAAAAAAAATAGAAAGAGTTGTCCCTTTTTTATTCTTGTTTATTTTTTTCTATAACACTCAACAGAGACCTCCATAATTAGAAATTGTCTCATCCAAACGATAGTGATGGACAAGTCCACTCGTCAAAAAGGGTTAGTCTGATAAAGAGGATATCTAACAGAAGAATTGCATTAGAACAGACAATGGTAGACTTCTATAGGTTTTAAGGTGACTGGGAATACCTTCATGTTTTCCGCCATTGTTTACAAAGGGAAACAACATTTGAGCCGGGACACAACAAAAACAACAAAGTGGCATGTGCGCCAAGCGAAGACTCAGATCAACCTTGGCATCCGCCAAGTCTGATCAGACTCTTCGCTAAGCGCTGAAAGGGTAGCTAAGAAGCTAAGCTACCTCTATGCGGACAGCGAAGACTCTGATCAGACTGGGCGGATGCCCAAGCTGATTTGAGTCTTCGCTGATCGCACATACCACTCTGCTGGTTTTGTCGTGTCGCGGCTCATATGAAACCTGTTAAACGTATCCTGTTCAGGCACTATCTAAATCCAAAAATTTGAAAAATATAGAAATTTTATTTGAGAGAAAATACAGGGCATAAAATTTTCAAACTGCTTTGGACCTTGAACTGCAATTCATGTCTTATTAAATAAAATAGAAAGCAAACTGAAAAGTACAAAGTTTGTTTATCCACTTTTAAACAAGATGACCATTGGTCCTGTAGCTCACCTGGGTCCATTCAGCCTCAGTACTCTAGGGTTAGTTACTCTAAGGCCATCAGTCAATTGGTTTTGGTGAAAAAGATTTTTAAAGGTTTTAACCATATATGGGCATGGAGGACATGTTGGTCATGTGACCTGGACGTTTGAAAAAATTTTCATTCCCTTAACCCCTGGAGGCTCTATATGAAATTTGGTTTCAAAATTGGCCCAGGGGCTTTTGAGGAGATGGTTTGATATTGTCAAAATGACAGAGTTCTGGGTCAAAAGTCAAAGAATGACCTTGACCTCTTGTACTCATGAATCTTCATGTACTCATTAACATGACCGTATATACCGATTTTTAGGCATATATCTTCAAAACTTCCCATGAAATCTTATGTTCTAGCATTTTCCCACATTTGACCTTGCAGTAAAATAGTCAAGGTTAACCCAAGGTCATTATTTTGAACAATCTTGATAGTACTGGAATTCCCAATGCTACATACCAAGCTTCAAAGCCATCGGTCAATTGGTTCTGGAGAGGAAGATTTTTAAAGGTTTTAACCATATATGGTCCTGGCGGCCATGTTGGTCATGTGACCTGGACTGTTTGAACAAATTTTCATTCCCTCAATCCCTGGATGCTTTATATGAAATTTCGTTACAACTGGCCCAGTTTTTTTTAGGGAATTGTTTGATATTGTCAAAATATGAAAGTTCTGGGTCAAAGGTCAAAGAATGACCTTGACCTCTTGTACTCACAAATCTTCATGTACTCATTAAGATAACTGTATATACCAATTCTTAGGCATATCTCTTCAAAACTTTCCATGAAATCTTATGTTCTAGCATTTTCCCATATTTGACCTTGCCGTAAAAAAGGTCAAGGTCAACCCATGGTCATAATTTGAACAATCTTGACAGTACTCGAGTACCCAAAGCTACATATCAAGTTTCAAGGCCATCGGTCTATTGGTTCTTGAGAAGAAGATTTTTAAAGGTTTTTACCATATATGGGCGTGGCGGCCATGTTGGTCATGTGACCTGGACCGTATGAATAAGTTTTTGTTCCTTCAACTCCTGGAGGCTCTATATGAAATTTGGTTTCAATTGGCCCAGTGGCTTTTGAGGAGATTGTTTGGAATGGTCAAAATATGAGAGACCAGGGTCAAAGGTCAAAGAATGACCTTGACCTCTTGTACTCATAAATCTTCATGTACTTATTAAGATGACTGTAGACACCAATTTTTATCCCAAAATCTTCAACAGTTTCCAAGATATCTTATGTTCTAGCATTTTGCCATATAAAAGCACAAGGAAGCAAATTTGACCTTACCGTAAAAAAGGTCAAGGTCAACCCAAGGTCATAATTTGAACAATCTTGGTAGTACTCCCGTACCCGATGCTACATACCAAGTTTCAAGGCCATCGACCTACTGGTTCTGGAGAAGAAGATTTTTTTAGGTTTTTACCATATATGGGCATGGCGGCCATGTTGGTCATGTGACCAGGACCGTTTGAACAACTTTTTGTTCCTAAGGTCCCAGGAGGCTCTATATGAAATTTGGTTACAATCGGCCCAGCGGTTTCAGAGGAGAAGTCGTTTGAAATTGTGGACGGACGGACGGACGACGGACGGACGACGGACGACGACGGACGACGGAGCCTGACCATACTATAAGCTCCCCCGGAGCCTCTGGCTCAGGTGAGCTAACAAAATCTTATCACTAGGGGATTCATAGATGATTTATGTGAAAAGGGAATCAAGCTGATCTTAGTATTTCTTCTTCGCAAATGCGGTAACATACATTCTCATGTGCCGTCAGTCATTTTCAAAACCATTTTTGTTTCAGATGATATGCCGACCTTTTTCATGCGATGAAGGCAGATATGTTAAGGATCAAAAATGCTTGCCATCATTGGTTTATTGCAAGTGTTACTCAATTTACATCACACTGAAACCGTTCAAAGGAGATATCAATGATTTCAATCTTAACGACGGATTCGACCAGGACGCGCTTCTTTTGGAATTGCTTTCCCCATTGGAAGACCTTTCCGTCCAAGTTGAAGATGTTGCTTTCTTCAGTAAATCACCAAATATTTATAAAGACGGTGTATTAATGGTTGACTTTTTTGTTGTACGTTTACTGGTCTTTGTCAATTCAACGTATTTGGTTGACACAGAAATTTCTCTTTTTGAACTGTTTCACAACAGAACTTTTAAAATGTATGTGTTTCTTTCTTCTCAAATGGATGTTGTCTCAGAAATTGCATTATTTGATGATGTTGGAGTACAGCTACTCGTTCCTAATGCAAACGGCAATATTCGTGATACGCTCTATATTGTCCATGTTGATGAAAAACATTTTTTGAGGCCCGGACTGGTACACTGTGACTCGAAAACATCAGTCAAGCTTGACAAATTGAGTATCTGCCCATTTATCTTTTTGGATGTGAACGAGTTTGCTCTACGGGTCGAACAGGATTTTCTATTTATCGAAGAGGATTTCATGAACAAAAACTTTTCAAAATGGGAATATAGGCATTTGGAAGATGAAAAAATTGCACTTTGTCTAAGTGATTACATGTCAATCTATGACGCCATGCCCAGGCTGACTTCAGATAAAGCCACAGTTATAGAGAGATCAGCAGATTATATCAGTCCGAAAGAATTATTTGCCTTCATCTGTGTCTGTTTGTCTATTGTTAGTTTATTGGTTACTCTGACAACTTACATTATGGTTTCTGAGTTTCATAATCAACCTGGGATAAACATTATAACCCTGTGTACGTCCCTTCTTCTTGCACAAGCTGTGTATCAGTTTGGTGCTGGTCAAACTTTGCTATCGCACTGGGCATGCTCACTGATTGGCGCCATTTGCCACTTTCTGTGGCTGGCTGTTATGTTTTCTATGAATGTTTGCTCTTTCGACATGTTTTTCATCTTTCGGCGTCTACAACAACCACCTTTGACAACAAACTTAAAGCAGGCCTGTAAGCGGATCATCTATATTTCTGTGTGTTCCTTTCTTTTTGTCCTCGTAAATTTCATCACGTCGATGTCCATAAGTAATGGTCAAGAAAATGGCTATGGAGGGACGCTTTGCTATCTATCTTCCCTTGTTCTTCATTTCGTAACTTTCATCATACCGACAGCTATAGTGATCCTCACTAATCTCGTTCTGTTTGGATTTGTTGCTTATAAAATCAGCAAGACTACTGTTAACGCTGCAAAATTAAACCAAGAAAGGAATTATTTTAAGATATATGCCAGATTGTCTACTTTGACTGGCTTGACCTGGGTATTTGGTTTCTTGGCATTGTTCTTGCAAAATGAAACCCTCGAGTACCTCTTTATATTACTAAATGCAGGACAAGGCGTGTTCATAATGTTGGCATTTGTACTGAACAGGAGAACTTGCACAAGGGTCCAAAGGAAAATATACTCGTCAAATATTAGCTCATAATCGGCAGAAAGATCTTAGGTTGGCAGAACTTGACTATACCAAAGTCCCATCTAATGCATCCCCGTGCATTGCCAGCGTTCTATCGTAAAATTCCAAAAGAGAAAAGATGTCTCGAATTAATCGGCATTAGGACGGCCTACTGGTATGGGTTTAAAATAGGGCTTGGGCCTACTTTGCTAGCAGTGGGTGCGGGATGGGTTCTTTGGATTACGTTTCACTTTCGCTGATTCTTTCTGTGCTATAACTGAGCTTGTCTGGTCGAGCGGTTAGAGACGCCCAGTTATGGTGCACATGGTCCCCGATTCGAGTCCGGACAGGGTTAGCTGGCGACTGGAAAACCCCGTCAGTACAGCAGTAAATCGGACTCTTTTTCGAATCAGAAAGTTATATTGCAGCGAAAGGAGGTGGATGGGTTCCGCCTTTCATTTGCTGTGCCCACAATATTCAGGGCCTCTAACTCTCACCACTGGCCCACAATATAGAGGGTCTCTAACTCCCACCACTGCTTTTATGACCACTAGGCTACGGGAATCCTTGTATCATTTCTTCCTGTTCTTTTTTCCACTCTATGTGATACTGTTCGATGTTGATAGAAATATTGTATGAAAGATCAGTTAAATCATAAAGAATCACGTTTAACCACGAGTAGCTCGTGCAAAAAACTCTACCGAATTTGCCCGTGAGCAAAGCCATCTGAACTGCGATTGGCATTGTCATTTGGACACGACTGA
Organism: Ctena decussata; assembly: GCA_963989385.1. NCBI lineage: Eukaryota > Metazoa > Mollusca > Bivalvia > Lucinida > Lucinidae > Ctena > Ctena decussata. Next base: position 46,847,062 of record OZ022498.1, on the reverse strand, counting down.
TACAAGTCAAAGGTTACAAACAAATTAGCATTAGCTGAAAGTAATATACATTTGAAAAATATTTGAGCGTGCGCATTTGCTCCTAGGACTAAATGCTTTCAAAACCAGGTTTACCATTTTTAACTATTGCTGTTGTCATTGAAATAAATTGTATTATTTTATTACTTTTGTCTGACTGTCTGAAGAGTGTAAATCTCCGTTTGGAGGTAATTTGAAAGTAGCTTGGTGTGCAATGGATGAATTCACTTGCAGTGCACATGTATTGAGGTTTTATCATATGACGTCGCATCTGAGAGTGTAATAAAGTCATGCAATAAAAACGATAATCCACTAGACGTCGCGTCAGATGTTGGTGATAATTTCAAAAAGTAGTGGGGTCTATATATTGAATGTTCGCTCCTACACTTATTCCTTAACATATTTCCACAAACTAAATATCATTCAAAAGGTTATTAATTACATTTTACATTAGAGAGAAAAAAGTGACAATTTAGACATATAGTAAAAGTTATTGTCCACATATTAAGTAAAACGTCGACTTTTGCATGTAGAAACGTAACAGAAATCGTTTAGTGGGGTGCTTCAAAATAAAAAATTATACCTAATAATGTATGAAATCGTGTAACATTTTGCGCACAGCTATGTTTTGCACCAATCTTCACGATGTTATGCACGAAATTGAGATCACGAACAACAAACAAACAAATAATGGGCAACTAAGCAAATAAAATGAAAGTGTAGAGATCTATAGAAAATGGGGAAAAAGATGGAGGGCGTGTATATATTTTGGTGTATTACTTTTTAGTATTTCGTCGGTTTGTAAATTGAAGTATTTCACAAAATGCGTTTTAAGAATAGAACAAAAAATTTAATTTACTCGTGATTTTTTTCTATTTTACGAAAAATTATCTATATTTTGCGATGTCTATGAAAAATGTCACACTCACAAAAATGACGTCTTCATAAAAACGAGGCATTATTTCGTTATATCTCTTCGAATCTCTTTTTCTAAATAAAATATGGAAATGCGTTTTTTATTTACTCCATGCTGTTTTTTTTTGAATCAAGCAAAATGGTTGAATACTGATTAAAATATCTTTGAAATGCTTTGTCTAGGTAAAATGTCACAAACGCCGTCTTTTTATCGCGCCGTAAAAACGCCGTAAAACGTTGCCGTTAGAATTTTGGCTTATCTGTAGCTAATATGCGTAAATATTATAAATTTCTCAAAACTAATATTCTGATAAATTAATAAGCATATTTCACTTTTTTTCCAAATTATTCAGGCAAAATGACCTATCACGAGCTTAACAGTTGACAGAAGATGAGAGAAAGAAGAAGAGACGACAACAGAAATCAGCGTGGTTCCGCCGAAATTATAAGAATTTACATGTGCGCTCATCGAAGATACAGATCAGCCTGAGCATCCGCGCAGTCTGATCATACTCTATACATGCCGCGGTAAAAAGCATAGGGTCGCTAGCTATCCATAGAGCGCACAACGTAGACTGATCGGAGTGAGTGGATGCGCAGGCTTATTTGAGTTTTCGCTGGGTGCACATGTAAATTGTAGGAATTGTTGTGCCCGGATCATATTGAAGGAAGTGTTGTATCCCGGCCTTTGATAAAATATTACACTGTAGAGAAATAACGGGAACAAATCTTGTAAACCCCGACCGACCCCATTTAATACTGAAAATAATTAAGTTTATGTTTCTTAATTCTACTCGGGAACATGTATTTTAATACCGTCTCAACTTAATCCACCATGCTTTTAACAGAAATAAGAAAGAAAACAATTTCATCTGATTATTTTCATTTTACAGCAATAACTTGAATATGTGCAATGGATTAACGTAATGAATTTGCCACTCTGTTAAGAACACGACGTTTTTTACGTCATTTTGGACGTTACACAAATTATCACCAACATCTGACGCAACGTCACTAGTGGATTAAATATGAAAATTACGTCGTAACGTTATACGTTGACGTCCATAAAAACATCGCGTTTTCTATTGGCGAAATCGTGACGTTTTAGTGCAAATTTTGCTAATAAAATGCGGTTTTAGTGTCATATGATAGATAGAATCTTGCATTCGTGCTCCTGTATTATTGAATTTATTAAACTCGTTGGGTTGGTTGGTTGATTTGATGCTTAACGGCCACGTTAAACAGCTAAGGTCATGTCGGGACGGTCAGTTAACCTAACCACACTATTCCTGGGCAGGCTTAGACCTCCTAAGCGGTTAACCAGTACTAAGTGCACATACTTTCGCCAGTAATGGACAACTGCCCTTCTTGAATCAGCGGAAGGAGAAACGAAAGTATGTGGCCAGACCGGGTTTCGAACCCAGGACCTCTGACTTATGAGTCAGGTGCTCTACCGATTGCGCTACGCGGCCCGGCATAAAAACTCGTTGGGTAAAACGATAAGATGCTCGGCACAGCCTCGCATCTTATCTTTTTCCCCAACTCGTTTAATAAATTCAATAATACATGAGCACTCATGTAAGATCCTCTATATAAATAAGCACTGTTACACCACCTTCACAGGAGCTTTCGAATACATACTCAACAAAAAGAAAAACTTAAGAGTCGCTATTTTTCATCCTGTCGTAGCTAGAAAAAGGCCATGATCAAAAACATTTTTATTTACAACGAAATAAACATTTTTATGGCAGTCGCACGAAATTCAAGATTCTATCCATGAAGCTATTTTCAATGTATTTTAAGTTTCACAAGGGCGTACTTTTCAGTTAATTCGCTCAGTACCAAACAGTTATCGAAAGTAAATTGATTTAACTCTGCTTAAATGTTTGAACTTTTCTTGACAATGTCTTGACATTTCTAATCTTAATCTGCGCGGACTCATTAGCAAAAATTATGCCAAAGCACAGTTGACTAGCAAGCCGTTAGGAATAAAAGAAGAAAAAAACCCTACAAATCAATACAGTATGAAATCACAAATACAGTTTCGATGGAATTTCCATTTCACATAATTATCTTTATGGCAGTTTGAGAAATGGCTTTAAAACTTTGGGTCTTTTAAACAATCAACCAAAATTTGAAGACGAGATGAATGAAGACGAGCATGTATAGAAACTATGGCATCATGCTTAATTCAAAGGGAGATAATTTGGAAGTTTTGAATCTTTAAAATTTATTTTCAGGATGAGATTATAAGCAACATGAGAGTCTAAAGTGTTTTCTATGTATACTGGAATTAATGTTCATTATATACAAGTAAACTTTCTTGTGTGCAGGCGCATTAAAGCTATTGTCCGATTTATTAAAATATGCATATGTTACTAGATAACTCCGGCTAGGGCAGACACGAATTAACAATTCTCGATGATTTTAGTATAGTCGGTTTGCTCCCAAATGCAAACGGCATCCCCAATATTTTCTCAAAATTGGTGAGAAGTAGAAGATTTTCGAATTGCTCATTCTTAATTTTCATCCTATACATAACAAAATCATAATTTTGCAGAAATGTGACGTTTTGAATAAAAAAGTTTCTATACAAAAACAGGACCTAAAATATGTCATTTTCACCTCTTAATTACAAGGGAGTAAAAGCTGGCTGTTGGAATTCCCGTTTAGTTTTACGTGTTAGAGCATGTGACCAATATGTGCTATCCCTAGAACAAAATTTGCATAATTAATTGAAATTTTATTCTGAATCCATTTTTTTTCTACTTTTTGTTTCACCCATATATTATCAAATTTTAAAACATACAATTTTTACTCGCAAAATAATTTAATAGTTCAATGTTTATTTACAACATAGTATCACCTGACTAGTGATACCATACGTTACGCGCGCGCGGACACGTGAATACATTTTACTATTTCATTCATATACGCCCACACCTGTAGTAAACAACGAGTTTACGCTATTGGCCATCAACAATATTTTGGCTGTTCTAACAAGCATACGACGCCCTTTAGTGAAACTGCTCAGTTTTTGCATTACTGTCAATGGAAAGTATTTTACGAAAGCATCCAAAAATTTGGACTTTCCGTATTCTAATATATCTAGTTATAGGATTCATTAGGACATTAGAACATTTGATGGAACTTTCATCGTTTTCGAGAAAATAAGCCAAACCCCGTTTGCACTTGGGAGCAAACGGACTATAATTAGGTGTCTGTCCAACCCAAAATAAACCATATTCACATTACATCTTTGCTAGTTTGGCCGGAATTATGAAATGAAACTCTCAAGTATTTTTTGTTCGGTATATAAGACACTCTGTGTCGCCATTTACAAGTACTAAGTGCATGCGGATGATTTTAATCTTTCGCTCATTTAGACACTGTATCCGTTTTATTAGGCTCCGATTTCATATAAACATATAAACGTGTTATATGAATAAGGCACATATTTTTAATTGAAAGTTCATTTAAATTCAATAGCAAGCTTAAGCCGAAACAGAAAAGTGTGGCCCCGCCCATTGGGACCCGCCAAATAAATGGGCTGCCTTGGCAGAGCTGCTAGTAGCCATAGCGGGACCTGGGTGTCATTTATCTCAGGTTGGGGAAAAGTCTTATAAATTCTGAGTCAACATCTTGACATGTCTGAAATATAGTTTACTGGGATGCTACGACACACCTCATCAGCAACCATAAGGGCCGCGACACGACAAAACCAACAAAGTGGTTGTGCGCCCATCGCAGACTCAGATCAGCCTGGGCATCCGCCCAGTCTGATCAGAGTCTTCGCTGTCCGCATGGAGGAAGCTTAGACCCTTAGCTACCCGTTAAGCGCTCAGCAAAGACTCTGATCAGAATAGGTGGATGTCCAGGCTGATTTGAGTCTTCGCTTGGCTCACAAATACTTTGTTGGTTTTGTCGTGTCGCGGCTCATAACGGAAGAGTGTCTTTTAAGGTGTATGGATACACTTCCATGTTTATCTTTTTGCTTCACAAAAGGGAATGCCTCTCATGAGTTTCTGACTGCTTCCGTGGCAGTCGAAACCCTTCTAAAAGCTGGTATACTTTTAAAATGAATGAATTTGCTCCCACTGGAGCAAATGTTTTTTCTTCTTAGCGAATTAACCCCCATATCAGAAGAGTCAAAAATGAAAACGCTGGTGTTGCATCCCCTTAACCCTTTTAGACTGGAAACTCCTTTTTGGGGTATTATGCAAACAGTGAAGCCAGTTTAGACGCCACAGAATGCAGTGTCTGATAAATGTCATGACTGTTTGCTTTATAGCTATTTCTGCGAACATAGAACACATGTGAAAACATTCACAAGAAACCCCTGAAACTATAAATGGACCCATTCAACTGACAAGGATGGACAAGTTCACTGGTCAAAAAAGAGTTAAAAGTGATACTACTGAGATAATGTTTATTTTCAATAAACTTAGCGCTCACTTGTAATTTACGCATAAGGTTAAGAACCTGGGCTCTTCTCTTTGTACGTTTTATTTCAAATCACACATTTGACTCTCGTCATCAAAAACACTGATATATCAAAGTGACCTCTTATATCAAAGAAAATAGTTTGGACACACTACCTATTTTTCTTAACATTTCTCCTCCGAATATCTCAAACTACTGGTATCTCAAAGTAAATTTTATCGAACCACAAAATTTACCTTGAGATATCAGTAGTTTGAGGTTAACTTCGACTTTGAGATAGCAAGAGCTCCCTATATTTCTTTCAGATTAAGAGCTTTCAATTGCTGATAGGAATGTGCAAAATGCAATACATGAGGCCTAAATGGGCCTGATATCACTTCCGGAATTAAATCGATTCTGACTAAGTACATAAACATCTTTCATCTGCTTAACATTAAAGCAATTCAAGTGACTGAGAAAATACTGACTCACCAAACTCATTTAAAATACATTTACACTGACAGAACTGAAGTTTTTATGCTGAAAAGTTTTATACAGTAAAGTTTCCACACAGCCGAACTGCAACTGTGGGTGGTCGGGTGGTGCGACGATGATGGGTATAACTTCAAGTGCCGGGGCGTCTTACTGACTTGGAACATTGTAGGACAAGGGCCTACTGTGCTTGCAGCAGGTGCGGGTGGGGGTTGTTTGGACATTTTTCTCTCGTCTATATTTTCTCTGTTCTTTCTCCCTCTCTCTGGGAGACGGTCCGATATAGACTAAAATACTGTCTCAAAGGGTCGTTAAATCCAAAAAATTAATAGAAAATTCTAACACAGTGCGCCTATAGAAGCAATGGAAAGTCACCGTGTTTTATTCTGCAACAATTCACTGTTTTGGAGCGCGCGAGTCTAATTGCTGACGTCACTGCAACTACTGACGTAATTTTGTGACGTTTTGAGACGTTAGACGGTATAACGTCTCTTTTTCTTTCTAAAATCGCCATGAAAACATACATTTGTCTTAGATACAGTTAAGAATATTGGCGGGAGCATGAACGCGCTTGCAGGAAGGTTGGGAGAGTTTGAATGAAAAGAATAGTTTTTCGGCGTTTTTTGAGTGTTAGAATCGAAATAGTTCAGCTCTAACATTGAATTGTTGAGTAATAATTCACTGTTTGTCGGTCAGTTGTAAATAGATATATCACTCGCGCTCCGCGCTCGTGATATGATCTACTTTACAACTGACCTCCGAACAGTGAATTATTACTCAACAATTCACTGCTAGAGCTGATCTATTTCTTAAACAACAACAACAAAAATGCAACTAATATTTTATTGATGAATAATTACATTCCCTTTGATTTTCCTTAGGTGAACTTATTTCGGAGAAACAGTGTTCATACTTCCACGAACATCAGTCGGTTACACCACGTCGTTGGTACGCAACGTCACGTGTAAAAATGATGCTGTTGGCCGTTTTATCGTTCTGTTGGACGTCACGTCATGGTGACGCCTGTTTAACGTAAGCGACTTGCCTGTTGGTTAGTGACAGCTTTTCGTCGTATAGTTAGTAAATGTTGCTCTTCAAAATCAAAAATGATGCTCAAAATAATTTTAAATAAGAGTACATTTAATTTTTTTCGAAGTTCATGGAAGTATGAACACAAAGAATCCTGTGCAAAGTTGACGTGAACGCCCTTTGGGCGCCACTTACTTTGCACGTGACCCATTGTATTCATACTTCCAGAAACATCAGAAAAATGACATTTATTTCTTAAATGTATCTGCTACGATGCTTTGAAAAGACCATGAAAATCTTTGGGAAACCGTGGGACATTAAAGTCCGCTCGGGCAATTTCTTTCATTGATTTTGCGTCAAGTAAGAGAAAGAAAGCATTTTTGTCTGCGTCGGAGTCTGTTCTGTTGACCGCTGATAATAGCACACCTGAAATATAAAGCATTTTGTTAAGCTGAATGGGTACACTTCTATGCTTTACCGCCACACCTTAACAAAGGGAAACAACTCTAATGACTTTCGATTGTTCTGATGGACACTAACACCCTTTCAATATGCGGTTCTTGAAAAAGGCACGAATTCGCTCCCAAGGATTGGCTGGTTGAATGTTTCGGGTTTAACACCCTTTGAGACAGTATTTCAGTCTATATCGAGCCGTCTCCTAGAGATAGGGAGAAAGAAGAGAGAAATGATAAACGAGAGAAAAAAAGAGACATTTGCGACAAAACAGAGAGAGAGAGAGAGAGAGAGAGAGACAGAGACAGAGGAGAGAGAGAAAGAGACAGAGAGACGTTTGCGACAAAACAACGAGAGAGATAGAGAGAGAGAGTCTAGCAACAAAGAAGTGCAGCAGAAATACCATCTATAACCGTTTATCATAAAAAAGTCATCAACTTTTGCAACTTATGTTTGTATGTGCGTCTGATGAGTTCATTCTAAACATTATACCAGTAAAAACAAAACAAACAAAACAAAACAAAACAAAAGCAAATATCATCCTATGGAAACGGTGACAATGATACCTGGTGAAAGTTCGGGGATGGACTGGTAGGCTATAATGTAATGTATAAATTCGGGTCAAAGGCCTTGTAACTTCGGGATTTACACCGTGTAAAATGTGTATAGTTTGCTTACTTTCATTTTCAAGCAAAAGCATAACAGTTTTTACTATTCATAACTAAATATTGCGGAATATTAGAAATCGGACACTTACAGCAGCTATAGAAATATTTCAGTCAATTTTTGATAGCGAAAGCTTCTGTGTACACGCTACAGTGCGCCCCGTTTCATAGTTAAACATTTTCAAGAGCCCTGCTGAAATGAATTTGTTTGTTATTCCACGTGTCCATTGGAGAAGAATTAGAATAACTCTGCTTTTTACTAGAGGTAGGTAGGCAAAGAAAGACACTTATCATGAACAAGTAGCACTTTTTAAAATTAACACGGAGGTAACCGAGTCTCACGCTCGGGTATGGTGATATGGTGAATTAACGGTGAATTAACGGACAGGTGTCTTGGATCAACGGACAACATCAAAATTTTTGCCAATATGCAAAAGTAGTTTTACCGCTACTATTTATGTTTTTCATTTTGAAATGATTTTTTATCAGTAAAATATAAACTTTCGCTGGTTTTATATTGACCTGCAGTTTCCTCATCGCTTGATGTTTGAAAATTATATAACGTTAAATAAAATATTTCCGTAAGGTGAACAGGCAAAATCCAGATTAGCCAGAGAAAGAAAATACGGGAATCAAAACCCCATGAATCTCCCATCTGCTGCACAGCAGGCCAACAAAGAATAATTATAGATTTTGAAGTACCCTCCCGCTCTTTTGTATCTATTAATTTCCCGTCCAGTCTAAAACAATATATATGCCTACATTTACATGTAGATACAATAGATGCTGGTGGTATCAGTCGTTTGTATGCGAGTTCCACTGTTATAGGACTGTTACCAATTTACCTAGACAGCTCAGCAGGTGAAACGCTATATAAAATTCCCATTGGAAATGAGAAGTATTTCGTTTTATTTTCTAGATTTGGTCTTAAAGCTGATACATGTCCGATGATTCACTAAATTTGATCCGATTCACTCCACATTCACGTCATCTCGCACTATATACAGACACATGGCATAACATCCATTTTCCATGCACAATGAATTTTGATGTTTGCGGGAATTATCAGATAGATAACGCTTTATTAACATATATAAAAATGAGCTATCTGACCATTCTCTTTTGTTAGCATGGGCAGAAATGGAGTGTAGATTCACCTAGCCAACGTATCAATAAGTCGAAGAGTGACACGTTCATTTTATAATGGGCTGACATAGGACATGTTATTTTCTGAGCCAATAACACTGTTAAAACCTTAGATAAACAAATTATTGTTGATGATTCCTAAATCTACATTAACTCTATTTTACAAACATATAACTTTCATAATTTTTGGATGAAAAAAAAAGTTAGGTCATTTTTATATTTAATGTCCATACCCTTCTTCCTATTAACCACAATGTAAAAATCATACAAAAACGACACCCCTTTGATTAAATAACCGATTAAAACAACATTATTTTTTCCATTAAATACAAAATTGTTGATAATTTCTAAAACTAGAAAGATTTATCTTTCTAAAGGTATATAATTCATATTTCTGCTTTTAAAAAAAGTTAGGTCATTTTTCAAAAAAGCCTAGTGGACGAAGCAACTAAAACTGCATTTTACCGTGTAAGACCGGTTTGCAGCAAGCGGTTGATGACGGATCAATTCATACCTAGCACTATTCTATTCCACTGTTAAAACTGTTAGATATTCGCATACACAGGTAATACTAACAACAATTATAACAATAATAATAATAATAATAATAATAATAAAGCGTGTGGAATGGTTTTAGTAATGTTTTTAAATTAAAGTTTGAAGAAATTCTATTAAAATATGGTAAAATATGGTAACACTACATGCCCATTAAATTATCTATTTAACTTATATAACATTATAGGATTCCATTATTAACTTACTAAAAATAAAATATTATCAATTAGCAGGTTTAATTAGCTCCTTGATGTGCAATTAACTTTTTGAATTGCGGCCCGTGTCTTTCGAAAACTTAGCGTGTCATTAGACTGCTTACATTTTTCTATAATTGTTGTCTAAACACTTAAGATTCGGTGTGTCTTCCTAATTAGGCGTCATTAAAAAAAGGTCGCTGTGATCTTTCGCATCTGAAGTAGTCCTTTTGTTAAAATTAATTGAAGATTAACTGAAAAGTGTGAAAAGTTTATTACTCAAATAGCTGAATTAATTGACACAACTGAATTGTGCAACAATCTCCAGGCTGCGCCCATTTATTACCATTAACCCATATCTCCTAACTAGATCAACAAAAGGGTTAATTTAGGAATCTAATTTTGCATAAAATACTGATAGTCATTAGAATCTCCTCGTTGAGATGTTGCTCAGAATCTCCTCGCCGAGGCGATTCCTAAAGAGTGCACTCAGCATGTGTATTATTTGAGATGTTAAGGAATTAAATACTTTCTCAAGTTAAGTTCTTAATTTATATGATTTATTATTAAATTGCCCCTCATGACAAAGAAATCAAACTTGATAGACCTGTGTTAACAACTTACTAGTTTTATTGCTGCGGTAAATATGGCCACGCGACGATTTATTTATTGCCCAGCTTATCTGACAAGATACAACATGCGGTCACAAAACCGATAAGATAAACAGTGTAATTGTTTGACTCATAAATTAGATGATATTTATTTTTTTTATTTCTGAAGGGTAGATACCATAATATGAACTAAACACTCAGAACGACGAATTAGAATTAAATTTATAAGGTCTAATTAGAAATAAATTTATTGGGTCTGATTACCCATGGACATTAGGGTCATTTCATATTTAGATGATTTCACAGCAGTCCTGCTGATCCGAGTCCCACAGGCTGGTAGCCACGCTTCTTCAGACGGGAAGCTCTGCTTTCTCTCAATCAGCGTGCGCATATGCGTTATGTGCTTGCTGGTTTGGGTCTTTTTTATGCATAGGTCATAAAACACATTTTTGCTTGACATCCATATTTGAGCCGCGACACGACAAAATCAACAATCTATTGAATCCACTGTCTGTAAATACTGTAGACAATGTAAATGTTTCTTGGCTCACTGTATATTTTTGTTATTACCATTATTATTACTACTACGATCTCTTGAGCTGTTGCTGGTTGTAAATTCTATAATGAGCTGGCTTGTTTATCGGTGGCCCATCATCTATGTATTTCTCTTGTAATTTTATGAGCTATTACCTGAGATTGACAGTAAAGCGGCATGGCATGTACGACCAGCGAAGGCTCATTTCGCTGATTAAGACCAGCGAAGGCTCAGGTCAGACTGTGCATACGCGCAGTTTGGTCATAGGCGTCGTTGGTTGCGTGAGGTTAAGGCACAGTTCACACTGAGCATACGCGCAGGTTAATCATAGCCCTCGCTGGTTGTATTAGCCATCTATGGGATATGGCATCTATAAAGTAACAAAATGAGATGTACCAGAAGTTTTCATTTAAGATATTGAAATATTTATGGATAATCCATAGGGTGCGCGCCTTGTTTGGACTGCGCGGATGTCTGAACCTTGTTTGGCGCACACGCATCTTCAAATGTTTAACAGTCTTTACAAGCAAACTAAACGAAAGGAATGTAAATGGAAAAATATGTGTAATTGCTGATATTTAATAGGATTATCATCTTGATGTAGATTTAACATTCTACAGTTTTTGTTGTTGTTTTTTTCTAATGGTAAAATTTCAGTTAGACAGTAATTTAAAGAATTGCAAGTAATGCAATGGATTTTGACAAAAACAAGGAATTGAATTAGCATTTAATTAATGCTTTGAATTAGCATTGAAGTAGTGCAAAAACTGGTGACTTAATACATATTGAAAATGCGCAAACATTCAGGATTGCTATATATGTGTTACTCATTGCTTCGTTTTACTGCATTGAATGTTATATGCATTGATTCTTGTAATAAAGCTCAAAACTATTAGTTTCTTTTTTTCATGTGTTTACTGTATTACCTGTTAGATGAGGAAATTCATTTTCATAAATACGCCTTAAAATTTTGAAATATTGGGGCACCTAACATAATTACTGTAATTTTCCAAAACATTGAATAGTATGGTTAAATGCAAACAGAATAGACCTTGATCCGACTGCTCTTCGACAATCAGTCTGTTCTCGAGCTGCACTGTTTGCTTAAACCTATCTGTCCCAATACTTAGAATTATTAAGGTACCGATAAATTGAACTGTTTGTGAGACGGTTCAGTTTAAAAGCTGAAAACCACAGACCTAGCTTGGCACACACGGATAAATAGAACTGGGAAGCAAACAAGTAATACAAAGAGTCGATTTTATAATCACTCTTCAAATACACCATAATGAAAGTACCTGTGTAATAACCTCGGTTATAACACCGCCGAAATTAGCTTATCGCAAGACACTGTGACAATATTACCTAAGGGTGTCCTCGAATGGCAATTAATCCGTAATACAGGTAACCAAGCGTACTAACTCTACAGGGTATTGGAAATTCATCCGGTTTCGGTAAAAAATGGGAGTTTTTCCCCTTTGTGATGAATTCTGTGGATGAAAATCAAAATTAGAATGTTCAAAATGAGATAATCCTACCCTTTCACACACAGAAATTGGGCGATTTGTTTTAAATGTTGCCATTCTATATAACAAAATTTATTTCTATAGATCCTGCAAAAAGTCGATTTCTAATTTGCAATATCGCTTGGTTATCACGGAAACATTAAAGTGAAAGATTAAAAGTACATGCCGTGTAAACAAAGAAAATCTCGATTTCACATTTGCAAATCGCCTGAATTTACACATCATGCCAGTTCACTCCTGAACTTTAACCAGTTATCATTGTCGCCGTTTCCATGGGGTGTATATGGAGAAGTTATGATCATAATTGAACTCAAACATTTCAAACTTCCGAAACTTGAGAATATTTTCCTCACTCCAAGTCTAACTGCCATTTAGCATGTGCCAACAGCAAAGACTCTGGTTAGACTGCACGACTGGAAAATTGCCCAAGGTCTTTCCTCTTCTCATACAACAATCTATGAATCCCGAGGAATTTTGGTTTGGTAAGGTTCAGGAGTTTTGTTTTGTGAACTCCAGTTTATCTTTTACAAAGAAAAGAAAAAGAAGCAATAATTAGGAACTTCACATCCCACCTAAGACACCGAACAGGAACTAGAGGAGAGTCGGGTAACTTCGGACAGGCGGGTAAATTCGGACATATCATGACAAACAGTGAAAATCCTGATGAGACGGCTCATGATGAGCCGTCTCATCAGGATTTTCACTGTTTGGCCAGTAATTTTTGTTTTAGTTCCAAACAACTGACATATAAAGGAAACAATGTCACTGTCCGAATTTACCCCCATGTCCGAAGGAACCCGACTCTCTCCTAGTTACACAACAAAATAATGCAAGCAGTAAGACAATACGAGCAGATAGCAAAATAAACAGTTCTTTTCCAGCCACACCCCTTGTTAAGTATGTATATGCAAGGGTTGTTACGAAACGGAAAAGAGCTGTTCCGAAATGAAACGGAGTCATAGTTACCAAACGATCTGATCACCAAGTCGTTTGGTAACTATGACTCTTTTTCATTTTGTTACAGCTCTTCTTCGTTTCATAACATCCTTGAAAACATAGTTTACCAGGTGTGAGCCGGGTATACAGGAAGCCAGCCTTAACCAAACACTAACATAATTGGCATAAATTACATAACATGTTTTTGCATATTTACTATTTTACAAGACAGAATGAAACAGCAAGCAACGTTGGCAGTTATGCTGGTGATCCGGTACGTAATACTCAATTTAGCGTGTATGCCGTATGAACAGATAGATAGAATGAATAGCACAATGAAGCAGACACAACAGGCAAGAATACAGACTGACTGCAACCGAGGCATCGCCTTGGAACGGTTAGTTATAAATTACTGCGATAAGGAGGTGTTGAATTTAGACTGATTCTACCGAGTTCAAATCCTCTTCCTAGCTTCGACAGGGCTTCAGGTAAAATTTAGGTAGACCCCCGTGGAGGTAAACCTCTTGATGCTGAAAAGTGACCCTCCGTATACGGATTATTCAATGGGTACCTTACATCCATGAAAGATACTTGCACTTATAATTATAGACCCTTTACCCAGCTATAGGACTGCATGAAAAAAAGAGAAAATATTATGTGAAGTCAACGCACTTGTTTTACAGGAGATCACACATCTATGTTGTCAAGTGGCGTTAATTGTTCACATAAATCACGAAGAAAATTAAATTACATCAGTTTATGCCATGCAGTTAACGTAAAGAATGTTAGTTGTCAATAGTGTCAGTATCTGTCAAAATTAAACGGAAACTTCTCAAACGCTAAAAAAATGTTAACTTTTAAGACATTAAAAGTTGAAAAGAATAAGTATCTTTAATGAGTGTGAGTTGTGGAAGCAAAACACATTCCACTGGGATTACGGTCTGACATCACTTGGCAAGAGTCGTAATGCCGAACAGTGACACCCATCACGTTTTACCAGTTTAACCCATGTACAATACATATATTATTAGCCTTCTCATTTTGGATCTATGCTGTTTGTAAAGTTCTTTAGTTCGTCTACCAGTATGCAAGGGTTGACATACAGTGTTATAAATTGGTCCGTTTTGGTGAAACGCAACTCCGTAAGCGTACTTGTACTTTTTACCATTCACTCTTGCGTAATTTATCTGAGGAAATTCAAACCCTGCAAAGAAACGAAACAATATCAAGAGAATTTAGAGTTTAAATGATACCTTCATGACATCGAAAACTCTGGTTTAACAGAATAACGTTATTTCTATGCTTGGATCGTTATGTCACAAAACTTAAATAGAGCTATGTGTCATCAGAAAACAAGACGTAAAACAAAAACACAACAATTGTCAGCTGTGTTCAAAACAATATTTTAATATTTTACCAGAAAAAATGTTGCTAGTATTTTCATATACATGTAATATGACGTTAGATTCTAAAGAAAAGCTTGCTCAGCTCATAAACAATTTTTGGATACATATTGTTCCTGTTACTTGTACTTCTAGTCAAAGCCTGCGGACAGAAAAATGTAATGAAAACTTTTAACATTGCTTAACATTCAAAGCATGTGTCAACGGATAGTTTTAAGCCTTTAGCTTTCTTTCAAGAAAACAAATATTATACAGTTCATTTTGTAAAAGAAAACTGCATCAGAATCAAGACCAGAATATTTCAGTAACGCAGTGGTATTCTGAGTGTCAGATTGAATTGTAACAAATAAAACAGAGGGTCATATAGTCTTGAATCGCTCACATGTGTATATCATTTGGTTCTGGAGAAGACTTTTAAAGGCTTTCACTATATGATGGCAATCTTGGTCATGTGGCCATAACTGTTCAAGCAAACTTTCTTTTCTCCTACTCCTGGAAGTTAAAACTTAGAATATGAGAGGGCTTGGTCGAAGACCTGGATTCATTTAGCTGACTGCATTTTAAACCAAATTCTTCTACAAGCTCCGTGAATCTTATGTTTCAGCATTTTCCCTTATAAAACCGCCAGAAATCAAATTTGATCTTGCCCTAAAATGGCTCAAGGTAAACCCAAGGCCATCATTTGAACAAACTTGGTAAGACTCGAGTACCCAATGCTACATACTTGGTTCTAAGACCATCAGTCTACTGGATCCGTAGGATAATATTTTTAAGGTTTCAACCATATATGGAATGGCGATCATATTAGTTGAGTGACCAGAACCGTTTTGACAATCTTTTTTCCTCAACCCCTGAGTGCTCCTTAGGAAATTACATTCCAATTGATCTTGTTGCTTTAGAGAAAATGTTTGCAACTGCTGGACTATGAGAAACCTTGGTCGAAGGTAAAAGAATCACTTAGACCTCTATATCTTTCAAATCTGTGTATATCACTAATTATACCAAAATCTTCTACAGTTTCTGTGAAATTTTTTACTGTAGCCATTTCCACATATAAAAACACAAGTAAGCAAATTTCACGTTGCCGTTATAAGGTCAAGGTCAACCTGAGTTCTTCATTTGAACAACCTTAGTAGTAACCGAGTACCGAATTCTACATACCAAGTTTCAAGGCTATTAAACTATTGGTTTCAAGGAAGATTTTGAAATGTTTTTTCTTCATTTTACACGTGCATGATTATTCTCATGAAGCTCACTGTATATACCAAATTTCATACCAAAAGTTTTTTACAGTTTCTATGAAATCCTTTGCTTTAATACTTTCCTATATAAAAACACAAGTAAGCTTATTTGACCGTGCCGTTAAAAGATCAAAGTCGATCTAAGGTCATCTCTAAAAAATCCTTAGTAATCGAGTACCCAAGGCTATATACAAAGTTTCAAGACCATCGGTCTGTTGATTCTGGAAAAGATTTTTGAAGGCTTCACCACGTAATGGCATGATGACTTTGTTGGTCATGTGGGCCGTACCATTTGAACATTTTTTTCGTTCCCCGTACCCAGGAGGGTGCATAGGAAATTAGGTTATAACATACCAGTGGCGTCAGAGGAATAATTTGAAAATAGGGACAGAACATGGACGACGACGACGGAGCATGTCTAATCTATAAGCTTCCCCAGAGCCTTCGGCTCAAGTAAGCTTAAGCTTAGAACATGGGTCTATAAGACACAAATAATGCTTCCGCGCTGTGCCTGTCTCCCACTCCTCCATACCCGTCATACTTCCCCCAAGTGCATGCACAAAAGAGTCTGTCTGAAATAGTTTTGTCAAATTTGTTTTTTTTTTTTTCATTCTAAAATGACACATGCAGATCTTCAGAACGTCTGCGTTTCTGTTCATAGTTTCAAACTGATTGCTTAAAAGTGTTGGCTAAGTTGATTATACAAACCAACTATCCTGTATAAATAAAATTCTAAAATTTTTAAGGTTTAAAAAGCTATAATTTTGTCAAATAATTATTTTTGGCCTAAAAAAAGACACATGGACACCTTTAGTATGTCTGTGAAAATTTCAAACCGCTGGCTCAAAAATGTGGGCAAAATTGATTATACAACCTTGCCATTCCGCATAAGCAACAATCACTTCAATCTGAAACAGTCGTAATTTCGTCAAAATATATATCGGTCGTTATCTGTGAAAATCACTTCATAACATTACGTGATAATTACGTTGCTTACGGTTGAAAAACAACAAAATCAATGATTTCTCGAACCTCTCTTTATTTCCATCAAACTACCTCAGACGTTGATATTTTAAAACAGAACACCTATGATATCAGACAAAACCCAGGGATAAATATGACATATGCTGACATGACAACGCGTAATCCATGGTAACCACAAAGCCTTGAAAACAAAGTGTGTACCTCACACAGGCCTTTAGTTTTTAAAAGACATTGAATTGTGCAAATTATCATGTGTTTGCTATCACATAAACATTAAACATGAGTAGCACACCTTTTGTCCGATTTCTATTTTTGCCTAACACGGACCAAAAATTTGTACAAAACAAACTCTCTGACGTTGACATCAAAACCAGCTTGCGCAACGTGAATAAAGTCATATATATAGATCCTACCTTTATGATTCTAAAGCCCATATCTTTTTAATGAATGATGATTAGACACTCACTTTTTCAGGAAACGTTCAAAACAACTTATACTTTCTAGTGATGCTTTTATCTAAAAGTGTTTTTATATCATACAGTTCCTGGCTTAATATAATGTTTATTTATTTTTTGGACAGAAAACTCATATGCACCTCTCCAATGTGTGTGTATCATCTTCGCACAATTTCAATTGATTGTTTAATAACCGTTAAAGTTGACTACACAAACATGTTAAGTTGAACAGGCAGACGGACAGACGAACGAGAGTAAAACTATCGTAAAAGAGGACATAAAAACACGCAAACACTTAAATAAGATTAAACCATATCTGTTTCAGCATTAGGTTGCGCTCTTTAGCCGCAGCTTACCTCTTTCAGCCAGAACCTCATGACTGAGGAAAACATTATCACTTTGAAGCTCAGCTCTTGCTGGTGTGTATTCCAGAGTTACCAAATTTTTCTCGACGGGAGTCTGAAAATTAGAAAGTATCAGCAAATTAAACCTACACATTCAAATACTAGCAAACCTGGTCAACACTAGTCATGCTGCGATTTATACCAGTCCGTTCATAAAGCAACCATTAATACGCTAAATGCCAGTATGATAGATCTCGTCAGATGTTTCGAAACCGGACATACATGCGTTCTTGCTGATATTATCCTAATTATCGAACGCCCTTCACTAATAATATAGTGTAATTGCACTGATATTTGAGAATATTGTCCCTCACTGGGATATATACGGACGCTTGCAAGCGAGCGTCCGTATATATCCCAAAAAGGGACATTTTCCCCAATATCAGTGCAATAACCCTTTTAATATATAGCTATAAATAGTTTTCTTCCTTTTCGTCTTATTTTGAACAATATGGCACCGCAAATACTGTTTTTAGCAACAGCGCAAGTCAGAATTAAATCAGAGAGTGATATCATTTTTGTAATATCGCCGCGATATCAGTATCGCACTGTTGCTGGTTAGCAGGAAAAAGTGTCAGAAAACCGAGGTTTTCGAAATTTAATCAATTTTGCTGCTCAGGCTGAGACTTTTGAACTTTCAGATTTATTCTGATTTTTGCATGACGTCATTTCCCGCGTGACGCCAAGCGAAAATAACGTCATCGCTGTTGACGCCGTCCGCCGTTAGCATTTCAGAACGGCAATAACGTCTGTGATTTGTAAAATTACAAAAACCGTTTTATCGGTCTATAGAAAGGGTGCAATTTTGATATTGCGTGCTGATATCGAAAACTGATGGCATCGTTGTCCCTCGTTTTTTACCGTTGATTTCTATTCATTTAATATTTATAACTATATAATTAGTGTAATTATTGAAAAAATAGACTGATGTAAAGCATTCGGCAATGAGTCATAAAGTAACAAGGCCTGTCTGTGATGCCGTTTGAAGAATATTCATAGTTTTCTGAGACATAACAAATCTTGTCTGAGATATAGTTGGAAAAAAAAAAAACAACAAAGAACGAACATGGAATTATGAGTGACAACAAGGCATGTTTTTGATACCGTTCATACAGGAACAATCATTTACATGTTGCTTTTTTATCCGAAACAAAACATTAATGTTACAAAAATTCCTTGCTCATCCGTTAACGACAATATCTATCAGATGAAAATAAAGCGTGCCTTATGGAAGCGTGACTTTAACAAGGTCTTGTTCAATATGACATTACGGGCAAATTGAAATGAGATCAACTGCAAAGCCGAAATAGGCAGTTCTCCGAAGAAATCAGGATAATAAAATATAGGTCCCTGTGACCAACTTTTAGATTGAGATCAAACAGCGGATCACATTGACTTTTTATCCGAAGCTATCTTGTTCATATATCATATACTCCTCAAGGTATAAGAGAAAATATCTGGATCATGAAATATAGGTCATGGTGACCTACTTTATTGGGAGGTCAAATATTGGCTATACTAACTCATTATCCAAAGTTATCATGATCATACAAGTCTCATCGGGACCTACTGTCATTTTTAGGTTAACACATCGGGCCATAATGACTCATTATCCCAAGATATCTAGTTCATAAACCAGACAGTCCTCATGGTATACGGCAAAATCATTGTACCATGAAATATTGGTCTCTGTGACCTTTATTTATTTTTGATAAAATATCGGGTCATACTGACTCATTATCCCACGCTATTATGATCATACACCAAGCAGTCCTGAAGGTATAAGACAAGATCACTGGACCCTGAAATATAGGTTACTGTGATCTAGTTTGGGTTGAAGATCAAGCATCAGGTCATACTTACTCATTATCCAAAGCTATCATGTTCATATGTCAAACAGTTCTCAAGGTATAAGGCAAAACCACTGGACTATGGGATGAAGCGTGGTCTGAAGCATCTGATATTCATTTAGTTCTTAGATTGTTTTAATGTTGACCTTGGGTTGGTCTTAAGTTTGCCTTTTTTATGGCAAGGTCAAATGTGCTTATTTGTGCTTAATGACTACATGAAGCTTTTAGAGCTATAAAGGTCAACGTCATTTTTCGACTTTCGACCAAAGTTTGTCATATTTCAACAATTGCAAACATTTTCTCAAAAGAAACAGAGCCAGTCGGAATCAAATTTCTTAAGGAGTATCCAGGGATTGAAGGAAATGAGTATTTGTCAAAACGGTTCTGGTCTTTTGACCTGTGTGGTCGTCATGCCCATATATGCACTAAATATCTTCTTCTTCAGATGCTATAGACTGATGGCCTTGAAACGTAATATGTAGCAATGGGTTTTCAGGTACTGTGAAGGTTGTCGAAATGATGACTGTGTTGACCTTTACCTTTTCACGAATTTGCTTACTTGTGCTGTTGTATGGAAACATGCTAAAGTAAAAGATTTCAGAGAAACTGTAGATCTTGGTATAAAATATGGTAATTAAATGAGTTTATGACTATTTCAGAATTGCAGAGGTCAAGGTCATTCAAGGTTTCTCATATTTCAAAGCATTTCAAACATTTTCTTAAAACAATAAAGCCAATCCCAATTTTAAGGTAAACTATCCACATTTGGGAAATCAACCCCCAGTTTCTTTTCAGCAAGTAATTCTAAAGTGACTTTTCTAATTTGATCGGATTTCAAACTCTTCCTGACCTAATGATAAGCAAGCATGTAGACGTTCCGATCATACCTGAAGTTGATAATCTTGAGACAATATTTTCCCATTGAATTAGAGACAGCGTTTCGACGCTCAATGGCGAATACCTCCAAAGTGAGCAGTCCGATCAGGCCAGAATTCGGAAACATTCGAGCTTTTATACCTACAAATTTGAAGAAGATCCAATAAAAATTAAGATGAGACCGTCTGAGAAACTTTGTGTGGTAAACCCCCACCCAAACACTGCTACAGAAAACATTTAATAAAGACTGGCCAACTGGCCTAGGCAATGTTATTGATTGAAAGTGTGGACGAATTGGCGGATGACGAATAGACAGACGGACGGACGACGAACAATGGTTATACTATAAGCTCACCTTGTGAGCCTTCGGATCAGGGGAGCTAAAATGTGAAGTTGTTTACGATCATTCCAGAGAACGAAAACATATGCTCTCTGTCTGTATGAGTAATAAGGTGATTAAAGGTCGATTGTGAAAAAATCATGTCGTATACCATTTTCTTCGTAGGCGTTGATGTGGTGAAAATACATAAACGAATTCGATTCATAACGGACGTCACTGTTCAGAGGTTTTCCTGTTGCTCTGTCAATAATTTCGAAACGAGTCTACAATACAAATTAAAATATAAGAAATAAAAGAATTAAACAAAGGCTGACATATACCCCGGCCAAAGCCATCACCTAAATTCAAGGAATCAAAATGTATTAACGTAGAAACTTTGACAAAAAACCTGACAAGACGTTGAATGAAAGAACGATCTTGGGCGAAGAGCCTTATAGGATAACAAACGGAATGAAAACTATAATTATACCGCTAACATAACATAAAGCCCTTTGGGAGTGATTCGCCGGCATTGACACATCGATAAAATCCACAAAAAATAAATTCATTCCTATAATTTATGCATATATGTAACGAGATATTCAGATTTATATAAATGTGAGAGACTTCCAGAAGAGCAATACCTTGAACACAGCCGCACCACACAATATATATTTCAAGTGGATATGTACACATTACCAGATCCATGACCTAATGATGCAAAATGGAACTTTTGGCCGCTTTATTGCGTGGATGCGCAGGCTAATCTGATCCTTTGCTTGATGCAGTTGTCCGAAGGGCCATTTTGTTTTTATTCTTCTTATTACTTTTGGTCACTGATATATATATTTATGTTTACTTTTTCTAATCATTTATTGTTTCTGTATTAGTAACAAAACGCACTATAAATTCAAAATATCTGCGGACATTGCGGAGTAAAAAGAAAGGCAATGACCAGGAACGTATACAATCAGATCCGATATTCTGCCCTCAAAACGAACGGAGAAGAAATCTATACAGTAACTGATAGCCGTTTACGAAAGGCACATACAGTAAAGTGAAGGAAGAGCTCTTCCCCAGACAGGTTATTCAGCTACCCCAAGTAAATACACTATTCTCAAAACAGATAAACCAAGGCACCGACATAACAACCAAAGACCAATGAAGAACAAAGACAGAGTATTTCCTTGGAACGGTCAGCAATAACCATTCAGCTATTCAGGGGACTATTCTGCTAGATGACCATTGACAAGCAGGCATCACAACATGTAACATAAAGGAACCACAACTGTTACAGGAGAACCGCCTTGGAAAGGTCAGTAATAGGTTACTTGGGTGCTCAAACTAGTTTTACAGTATCCAAATCCTCACCCTCTGCTCCTGCAATGTTCGAAACGTTTATTTAGTTTCTGTTAATTTTTTGTGTCATAGCCACATGAATCTTAGCGGAGTTTGAGTTGTTTTGGCTTTTTGCGGGTTCTTGCTGCATTGGACATCTCTTTCATGATGCCCTTGTGTGTCGCCTTTTTCGGGACGCAGGGGATGAGGTGGCTCGGTGGGGGACGCCTGCGCTCGCGGGTTAATACGTAGGCGTCTCTTAGCTGATGTCTGCAGCGAATGTGTCCCGCGGAATGTGACATTAAATGTAGCTCGGAGAGAGATGCTCGTTGCCTGCCGAGACCTGCCCATTATCTCTTTTCTTTCAGGCTTTTGGGGTTTAGCGACATTGAAAATGTTATTTACAGAAACGCGCTTCTGTCGCACTAAATTTGGTATGAATATGTTTATATTAGAACCACTGGGCCGATATCACTGCTGGTGGAGTATTAATCCCCGAGGGTATAATGAACCCAGTTAGTCAGTGTTTCAGTGTTTAATCTGGTTCTCTGGCATTGGGGTCACCACTTAAATACTAATTTAAATTTACCTTATTTAATTGGATGCATATCTGGTAAAATTTCTAAATTATTCTAAAACTAAGCCTGACTTGTCATAGCGACATAAATCTTAGCGGAGTTCGGTTTCCATTCTTTTGAGTTGTTTTGCGGGATCTTGCTGCATTGGACATCTCTTTCCTGATACCCTTGTCTGTCGCCTTTTTCGGGACGCAGAGGCTGAGGTGGCTCGACGGGGGACGCCTACGCTCGCGGGCTAATACGTAGGCGTCTCTTACCTGATGTCTGCAGCGAATGTGTCCCGCGGAATGTGACAGTTAGTGTTGCTCGGAGAGGATACTCGTTGCCTGCCGAAACCTAGCAATCATCTCTTTCTTTCAGACTTTTGGGGTTTAGCGACAATGAAGAAGTTAAATACTGAAACGCGCGTCTGTCGCACTAAATTTGGTATGAATACGTTTATTTTAGCTGTTTGGTCCGCATGAAGGTTTCCTTACCAAGCAGTGAATCATCACAGTAAACAAACAAATCACAGATAAGACCTATAATGGATCTGAGATAAGGACTCCACAGAAACAACACCAGGAGGTACGATGGTTATCAAATAAAGAGTGTGACTTTGTTTATAATTTCTGACTCTATACGTTTATCACATCGAAAATATGACCACTGCGTGACAAATTTTATAGCGCATACAACAAAGTATCCCATTTTTTTTTATCTGCCCGTTGATTTCTTATTGCCTAGCAACGATAGACGGCAAGGGAAAAGCTTCTGACCATGTTTGTAAAAATGGTTGCCATGGTTACTGGAATCCTCCTATTAAGTCCAAAAATATTTTGTTTTCTATCATACTATGTTTGGATCATACTTTGTGAAAATAACTCATATTGGACTGAAATTGTCAAAAAAAGCTGGGAATTTTAGTCTAAAATTTGATTTTTTTTTTTTTTGCAAAACTTGAACATTGTAATTGGGGGTGGGGGTGTGACAGGTGTCATAAATTAAAAATATATTTATATAATGGCAAGCAATTAACTCTTAACGTTGAAGTATACCATATAAATTGCAATGCACATATTGAAGAAACACAGGGTTGATGTGCTTTGTGTTCCTTAGCAACAGAAAATCGTGCATACCATAGTGTGTTTGCTCCCAAATGCAAACGGCATCCCCAATATTTACTCAAAATTGGTGAGAGGTAGAAGATTTTCGAATTGCTCGTTCTTAATTTTCATCCTATACATAACAAAATCATAATTTTGTAGAAATGTGAGACGTTGCCTAAAAACGATTCTATACAAAAAAGGACCTAAAATATGTAATTTTCACCTCTTAATTACTAGGGAGTAAAAATTGGCTGTTGGAATTCCCGTTTAGTTTTACGTATTAGAGCATGTGACCAATGTAAGCTATCCCTAGAACAAAATTTGCATAATTAATTGAAATTTTATTTTGAATCCATTTTTTCTACTTTTTGTTTCACCCATATATTATCAAATTTTAAAATAGACACCTTTTACTCTCAAAATAATATAACAGTTCAATGTTTATTTACAAGATAGAATCACCTGACCAGTCATACCATGCGGTATGCATGCGGACAGGTCAATAGATTTTACTATTTCATTCATATACGTCCACGCCAGTAGTAAACAACGAGTTTATGTTAGTTCCTATCAACGTTAGTTTGGCTGTTCTAACGAGCACACGACGCCCTTCTGCGAAACTGCTCAGGTTTTGCATTAATGTTAATGGAAAATATTTTACGAAAGCATCCAAAAATTTGGATATTTCGTATTCTACTATGTACAAATATAGGAATCATTAGGACATTAGAACATTTGATGGAACTTTCATCGTTTTCGAGAAAATAAGCGAAACCCCGTTTGCACTTGCGAGCAACGGACTATACTTAAGGTCATATTTCCTGGAATAGACTGGTTGCTAAGCAACGATTCGTCAATGGGCTTATCTATAGACCAAACGATGTAAGCAAAATTCAAACGTAATGCAACCAAATATAGAAAATGCCAAATATGTTCGGATAGCACTTTTTGGATAAATTCCAGACCTTATTTCCGGTCTTTGTGGTTGAATTCTGAAGCAAAGCCCGGCCAATGACTTATCTTGTGCCTTAAACTTCGAACCATAGCTTACGAGGTTGTCGGCAAAATTTGATGAAACATATACTACAGGGAGGTGAGATACTGGTCTTGCAAATGAAGGTAAAATTTTCAAGTAGCGAGGTAGCGTTGGTAAAATATCAAACAAGTCCCACTCTTTATTGGATGACCCTCGTACTTGCAGTGGCAAACAACATCATCACAATATCTGAGCAAAAGAAAACTATCAGCTGAATACTGAATGACAATGCAACAGACAAGACAAGCTCCGGTCCAAACCAACTAAAATGAATAGCTATATGTCGGGTCCATCACTGAGTCTGATGCCTGACCAACTGACGTGCAATTTAAGAAAGAAGGAAGCAAAAGTATTTACTATTGCGTTAACCACTAAGCATGCAGGCCGCAGCATTACATTTATGTCATATCCACTACGTTTGTAACAAAATGATAATTTTTCTGAACTGATCAGAAAAAAACAGCCCTACTTACATTATGTTTAATTTACAGACTCAGTCACAATAAAATTCTGGTTCCGATAGGCCCTGTTGCAACAGTGTTTAATCTGACCTTGAATTAAGAAACCAATTCATTGTGTCGGCGATTAGACTCTGAAACAGCTTTTCAAAGTTTTATACCAATATTCCTGTTGCAGAAGTTTAGCAGTTAAAATTCTATTACGGGTATTGAAACCAGTCACATGACTAAACACTCTAGCAAACCGAATAGTCAAAACTGTCAACCCGCCAGAGGTAGAACGCGGAATGTCACCATCCAAAAAGGGACACCTTACTATGTCACGACTGAAGATAATAAATTTTGGACGAAACCAATCCGTTGGAAATAGACAGATATAAATTCAAATATGAAACCTCGGTATCGGAAGCATTGGCTTTGTTTAACTGCAGATCAGGTGCATAAATTACTTTTCCCATGGCTTCAAAGTAAGGATTGCCAATATTTAAAATTCTTAGTGTCTAAAAATCTAGATGTAGAGTTAAATGCTTCAATTATATCAGCTTGGTTATCATTACAAAAAGAGTCCATGAAATACCTTTCAGAGCAAAATAAAAACAAATCAGGTACAAGAGGAGCACAATACGATCACGTGTTAGTGTTTATGCACTTTTAGGCATTCCTTAAAAGTTCTTCCAGTGCTCCCGTCTCCATATGACCTATGTCAGTGGGAAGTTAAACTCGACTGCAGGAAAGTATGGACCTGAGAAATTAAATGTTATATATTTAATACTTATGTATAAATACTTGAGGATTTAACTTTGCAGACTGGTTGGTTAAGCTCGAAATATGTCTTTATTTTAGTTGGGTCGTCGCTATAGAGCTACGAAAGTTCAAACTGAAAACTTCATTAACTCTTGTTTTTAGGAAAATGCGAAGTGCCCCAACCAACTTAAATATACAGGTTTGTGTAGGGACAGATTTTGAACTGAGGAAAATATTATTGACACCGAGGTTTCTACAGGCAGGAAAAAGTCGCAATTTTACCGACATCGGAGGAACAAACAATGGAAAATTTTAACAAAATCGGGGGAATAAACAATGGACAATTTTAACAAAATTGGAGGAACAAACAATGGACAATTTTAACAAAATCGGAAACATTAACAATGGTAAGAAGCTAAATGAGGACAGTAAGCCTTTAAACAGAAGTGGCCATAAGAAACGCTACCTTAATGTTCTTGTAAAACTTTAATGCAGACGCATACGATCTTCCTGTAAACTTATTTTTCATCAGTGTTATGTACTTGAACAGCAATGGTTGCAGAATGTAAACGTAATAGTGTTCCGTCATGGCAAAACTATGGAAGTAGTTGATGCTGAACTTGAAATCAGACTCTAAGGCTGAGACCATTTCCAACTTTGATATTCATAAACAGAGAAAATTTCATACTCAGCTAAACTGTGCAAGAAAAGAACCATACTTATCAGTAATTTGCTATTTACTAGCAGGTAAAATTTCATGCTCAACCCAGCTGAGCAAGAAAAAAGATTTATAACCTCTGACCCAGGTCGTCGTTAGGACAATTGAACTAAACTGAACTGAACTCAGATGAATCTCAAATCTGGTAACGACTGGGCGTTTACAATACAATGTACATGTATGTAAAGAGTGTTTCACCTTAAACACCGTGAAGCACAAAACGCCCAGTTGAATACGATGAAATTATGAATGGCTAACTTGTGATTTTACGTCCTTTTTAACAGTATTTCAGTTATATCAGTACGATGGGGGTGGATGGGGGGTGATGATAAGGAAAGGCTGTGTGCAACGGAACCCTGTTTACGGTAGGAAAGATTCTCGCCTCAAGCGGGATTCGTACATGGTCCGCTGGATCATTAGGCCAGCGCTTAACGTACTGAGCTACCAGGGCTAGGCACACTAATAAACTAAGTAAAATCTTGCTTCCAATTTACATGTATGTATTAACCCATTGTATGCTGGGTATTTTTTGTCGTCTGCATCAAAACTCAAGAATATTTTGACAATATTGGTCAAACCAACTCTTGTAGAAATGTCTAGGCAGCAAACAGTTTGGATCTCAGATCAGGCCCCACATTTGTGGGGCCTGATCTGAGATCCAAACTGTTTGCCCAGATACCCCTAAAGGGGTATCCCGAATGGAATAGGTTAAACATGCGTATTTCAACCGCATAAAGTACATGTTGATTAAGGTAATGAATACTCGATGTTTATGCTGTGTCGTTTACACTACAGGGAGGGCTAAGGCGGCTTAAGTGTCATAGCTAATTCATCAGGAATGCTACATAATTTAATTGCTCAGATTAGATTTTGTATGGTATTGCTGTATGAGAAAAGGTTTCTGTTGACATATGCGAGAGATTGGGGAAAACAGCATGCGCACGGGGCGTGTGCTGTCAGGAGCCCCGGTAGCACAGTGGGTTAAGCGCTGGCCTCCTGATCTAGCGGATCCGGGTTCGAGCCCAGCTTGAGGCGAGAATCTTTCCAGCCGTAAACGGGTTCCATTCCACACAGCCTTTTAATATCACTCTTTCATCGCCCTGATATAACTGAAATACTATTGAAAAGGACGTAAAAATGCAAGTCATCCATCAATGTGCTGTCTGGCTCTTCGCTGTTCATGCTCGGTTTCCGTTTTCAATATTGTTCTCCTCACTAAGTATGCTTTATATAATACGTTTAGTAGTTTAATTTGCCCGCGCAAAACGCAAACTGCAGATGCCGTTATGTACAGATTCGTTCATTCTGCTTTTGAATGAAAATTAAAGTGGATTTCTTCCTCTTCGAGACAGTATATGGTTTAGGCGGTAAGTCAGTGCGCCCGTTAAGTGGATTGGGGTTGTGGTAAATTTGGGTGGGTGGAACTTGCTGATACATATGATTCCAGTCTATCTAGCGTACTATACGGTATCAACCGTATTGCAAATTAACCAAAATAATGAACAGATAAATTTAGCAAACAAAGTATTCAGACTAACCTCACCAAGAAATTTATTTTAAAAATCTGTGGTTTTACGAAAGCCTATAAGGACTTAATAAAAAATAAAAACGAAATACAAGAAAAATAAATAAATAAACTAAATAGATAAATAAATAAAATCAGTATCTCTTAATAATAATAATAATAATAATAATGATATTAATAGTGTATGCGCTAATCGAAATAAAGTAAAATCTGGGAACCTGTGTCAGGGCCAGTCAATTTCATCACACTTTGCAAACCATTTACCTGGTACATTAAATTGACTGTTGTGGGCTGAGGGTGCGACTAAGCGACTAATCTTCTGGGGATTTTTTTGGTGAATATAGCCTTCTTAACTACGTTTATTACGTGGGATAATGAGCATGTAAAAAGTAATTTCGTGATAGAAAAGACTGAGGTAGATTTTTTTATATTTTTATTTATTCATATACGAGTATTTATTTATTTACTTTTTTTTACGTAATTGAGACTTTCCTTAAATCACTTAATTTGTCATTTTCGTAGAATAGGAAGAAAAGTCTAATCTGAAAGAGTTTGCCTCTCTTCTTACAGATACTATTATTATTTTTAATTAATTTGATTCTAAATTCTTTACATTAAGGTGAAAGGCAAATTTCCCAGGACAGATGACCGTCAGTTTCATTTTTTCCTCTCTTCTCAATCGGGGTCTGCACTTAAAGGAAATAAATTGCTACAAAGCAGCAAAAACCTTCCCGTGAGAGGAGATCCCATTTAGGAAGGACTATGTTGTCCAGAGAAGTAAATAGTACGTGGCAAAGCTTGTTTCTCTTCAAAACAGAAATGGCCAAAAAGAAAAAAGCGGAGCCACTGACCCGAAGAGAATGTTCCTTTGAGTACCAGTAAAATCATTTTAGATAAAATAAAGGAGAGCAATAATTAAAAATTTAAAGTTCTCTTTTTAAGTTTAGGCGCATGGGTCAGCGATAAGACCCCCTTGGCTGTGGGTAGTGCAGAAGTTCATGGGTTCGAATCACCAACGTCAGCAAAGTACTAAATGGGAACCTTTCTTATGTCAGCAATTGCTTTAACACGTAGCAACAGAATCAGCAGGGGAAAATGTATTGAATGGTACGGGAAAACTACGTATAAAAACATGATTTTTCTCCGGCTTTGTATGCATTCAGATTCTTAAAACCCAACTCTTCCTCGGTGTTTTGATTATTTCTTCATAATTTTATGTTAATGTTAAATACGTGGATATTTTTAAGTTGTGTTATGCCCCCCTCAGATGCCACACTTACATGTATATAGTGAATTGCACTGAAGACGACCGCTCCCTTTATTTCGCCAGTTCATTTATAAGCACGAAGTACTTACTTTATGCAAACATATTCGAAATCTCAAATAATGTTTTCCTTTATTTTGATATTTATTTTAAAGGGAAAAACTTTGAATAGATTGGGGAAATTATAAGAAATCATTTAATCTTTTTTTTTTTCGCGTCAAACTAGCAGTTTGCCTCTAAAACCAAATTCTTACAAAATGTCGATTTTTCAAATGATCGGATTTGTTATTCTTGGAAAGGTATAAGGAGGATTCGAAAGGAGAGAGATGTACTCCGTTCTTCATTTGCTGTACCCAAGATACGGTGAGACTTTTTTTTTTCCTTTTCCCCTTAACTTTCAGCTATAAAGGTGAACATAAACACTTTCATGTTTTCCCGCCATTTTTTAAAGGAAAGTAACATTTGATTGTTCCTATTTGCTTCCCTGGACAAACTTGCACTTTTTAAATTGCATGCATTTTCGAAAGAAAGTTGCTTATCCATAAAGTAAACCCATCCCTCTTCAGTTTCACTTCCAAGTTTTTCGACACTTGTTTTCAAGCGCGACGACTTTCTCGATTTAACTTTGACTTTCGTTTAAAAAATTAAGAGCCCCGACTCAAAAAGAGTTTACTCATTAAGGCTGGAAAATATTTTTCCCGCAGTGAGAAGAGAGCAAAATTAAAATTGAGCCGCGACGTGAGAAAATCAACAAAGTGTTTGTGCGCCCAGTGCAGACTCAGATCAGCCTGGGCATCCGCCCAGTCTGATCAGAGTCTTCACTATCCGCATGAAGGCAGCTTAAACCTTTAGCTACCCGTTAAGCGCTTAGTGAAGACTCTGATCAGACCGGGTGGATTCGCAGGCTGATCTGAGTCTGCGCTGGTCGCACAACCACTTTGTTGGTTTTCTCGTGTCGCGGCTTAAACTTTAAAGATAATGGCAGGGTTGCGTCTCCTGAAATTTTTTCCAATTCACCTTAATTTTTTTCAGACAATGCAGATAATTACAAGTATTTACTTGACCGTTTTCCGCCTCCTGTTGGTACGTCCAGAGGAAATAGACTGGTTTACCGCCCATTCTCAGATACATAAGGAGTTGTGTTCGTCTGTTCATCCATCCTGCGACGATACCGCAAATGATACAACGTTTACCCTGGATTTTCTACCCACTGACTTGTGTTGTGGAGGATGTGACTGCGATGCTGAGTGCTATGAGCATGGAAGTTGTTGCCTCTCAGAGTATCAGAGCTTTCAGTCGGGACAGACCTCTGTAGAAGATTCGAGGTAAAACTACCATAAACATTCTACGTATTGGACCAGGCCCGGATGTTATAAAACTTGAGTATATTCTCAAACTCAAAATAAACCACACTGATTGGCTGCTTCAATCAGTGTGCTTAATTTTGAATTTGAGATTATACTCAAGTTTTATAACCTCGAACCCAGATAGGTCTGAGCATACACTGTAATCAAACTGCTTCTAAAGGAACAGTCTGATAAGGGATCAGGGTCTACACTGTTTCCCATTGCATCTGTATCTTTTCGGCGAATTGAAAGACCAAATTGTTCAGTTTAGGCCAAATACATTTTTACTAAGTTATTAACTTTCCCTTTTTTAGAACTTTTACAAAAAATCACTTAAGGTACAGAGTAAATCAGCCTTGTACGTCATTCGCGCCTGTTCATGTATGTATGGATGGCCTGCAGTTTCACTGCCCTTTCAAAATTAGTTCAGTCATATCGATCCACCGGACTGGAATGGAACCTCGCTCGCTTACGGTTGAAAAGAATTACGCTATACTAAATGATAAAAACACGGTTCTTCCAATATAGTCTTTGGTCATGTCAGAATGTATGTGACGCCTTATCATATCTCTTAGATAATATTTACATCAGATTGGTAATAAGTTATACAGACAAATTGTTGGTATTCCGATGGGTACAAATTGTGCTCCTCTTGTGGCCGATTTGTTTTTATTTTGTTATGAAAGAGATTTCATGACTTCCCTTTCTGTTGATAATCAAGCTGATATCATTGAGGCATTTAACTCAACCTCTAGATATTTAGACGATCTTCTGAATATTGATAATCCTTATTTTGAAAGCATGGTTAACCAAATTTACCCACCTGAACTTAAATTGAATAAAGCTAATACTTCAGATACCGAGGCCCCCTTTTTGGATTTACATCTATCTATTTCTAACGGTTTTGTATCTTCTAAAATTTATGATAAACGTGATGACTTTGACTTTGATATAGTTAATTTTCCATTTTTGGATGGTGACGTTCCACGTCGTCCCTCTTATGGAGTGTATATTTCTCAACTTATAAGATTTGCTGTGTGTGTAGTCATGT
The DNA here is from genome assembly GCA_963989385.1 of Ctena decussata. Taxonomy (NCBI): domain Eukaryota; kingdom Metazoa; phylum Mollusca; class Bivalvia; order Lucinida; family Lucinidae; genus Ctena; species Ctena decussata. The sequence goes on along the minus strand of OZ022498.1, from coordinate 46,814,887 downwards.
AGATGACTTTAATGCTCGTAATAAATGTTTAACTGCTAAACTTCTTCAACAGGGCTATCGGTATCATAAGCTTAGAAAGGCTTTTTTCTAAATTCTATCGCAGACACCATGAATTGGTTTCAAAATTTGATGTCGGATTAAAATTTCTTTTACACCAAGGCCTATCGGAACAAGAATTTTATGGTGACTTAGTATACAAATTCAAAAAAATTAAGGGTAGGACTGATTTTTCTGATCAATTCCGAAAAATAATAATACGTCACAAACGTATTGGCTATAATTTAAATGTTATGCGACAGTCTGCATGCTTAGTGATTAACCCAATCACGGTTGATAACTTTGCTGCACTCTTTAATTGCACACCGGGGGATCGGTCGTCAGACTCTATGATGGCCCCGACCTAAAGCTATATATTTTAGTTGGTTGGGACCGGAGCCTTTTTGTCTGTTGCTTGGTCCACCGGGGCTCAACTGGTGACCTTCTTTTGCTTCAGATTTCCAGTGGGGTTGTTTGGCAGGACAGGGATCTCCACCTGTCAGACGGCCGGTTGTATCTGTTGAGTCCTCGTCTTTGCTTCTTCATGGTGTTGAAATTTGATTTATGTGTTTACCGTGATGATTCATTGACGAGTTAGAGGGTTATCATGCGAACCGAACAACCAACTAAATGTTTTGTACCACTTCAGAAACTGAGGGTGAGGTTGGGCCTGTAAAATCGATTTAAGCCCCCCCAGTAATTCATTACTGACCGTTCCAAGGCGGTAGTTCTGTTGTGGTTCTCTGTTGCCTGTTTTTGGTGTCAGAATTTCTGTAATGTTTTACCTTATGTATGTTCTTATTATTTTTGGTTCGGTTTGGGTTGCTGAGTGGCCACCTTTTGGGAACAAGATGCTCACTCGGTTGGCCATATGTTCTCTGTATCTTGATTATTTGTAATCTTAGTTGTTTCCAACTATGGTTTGAGGGCTGGATTTGGATTTTGATTGTTTCAGTTCCTGGTCTTTGCATACTTTTTACTTCCAAATCTAATTCCATATGCTGTTGAGAACAGCCTTGATTCCCTTGCGTTTATACCTGATGAAGTTGAATTGATTTTAAATGCGCTTCCACTTGGTAAGGCTGCTGGCCCCGATGGGATAAATAATCGTATCCTCCGTGTGTTATCAAAAGAACTAGCTTCTCCTATTTGCTCTTTTTTCAACCAGTCATTACGTAATGGAGAAGTCCCAGAATGCTTCAAAGCATCTCACGTATGTCCTGTTTATAAGGGTGGTGATCCTTCTGTTGTTTCCAATCACAGACCAATTTCATTACTAAGTAATCTGGACAAAGCCTTAGAAAGACTAGTTTTTAAATAATCACTTTCGCGACAACGACATACTTACCTCCTTTCAATCTGGCTTCACCCCAGGCGACTCTACTGTCAATCAAATTACTTACATATATAATACTTTTTGTCAAGCTCTGGACTCTGGAAAAGAGGTCAGAGTTGTATTTTGTGACATAAGTAAGGCATTTGACCGCGTTTGGCATGCAGGTCTTATCCACAAACTCAAGGCAGCAGGAATTTCTGGTGATCTTCTCAGTTGGTTTATTAGTTATCTTGAAAACAGAAACAACGTGTAGTCTTACCTGGAGCTGAGTCTGATTGGAATTTTATTCGACATGCTGGTGTCCCGCAAGGATCTATATTAGGCCCCTTACTCTTCTTACTTTATATAAATGATATAGTTACCGACATAGGTTCGAATATTCGTCTGTTCGCAGATGACACTAGTATTTATATTGTTGTCGATAACCCTAATACTGCCGCGGAAATTCTAAACTCAGATCTTGAAAAAATATCAAAGTGGGCAAAGACATGGTTGGTAAATTTCAATGCTACAAAAACAGAGGCTCTGCTGATTTCCCGCAAAACAAACAAGCTCGCACATCCTAAAGTTTACATGTTAGGCCAAGAAATAAACGATGTACAATTTCATAAACACCTAGGAGTATACTTTTCATATGACTGTTCTTGGCACAAGCACATAGAGTACATCAAGGAAAAAGCATGGATCAGAATAAATATTATGAGAAAGCTCAAATATGAATTAGATAGAAAATCATTAGAAACTATATACATATCATTTATCCGACCCATTCTTGAATATGCGGATGTCCTTTGGAACAACTGCAATCAACAAGAAAAACAAGATCTGGAAAAAATACAGTTAGAGGCAGCACGAATCGCAACTGGAACTACAAAGCTGATATCTATTCAAAATTTGTATGACGAAACTGGGTGGGAACAACTAGAAGTTCGGAGAAGGAATCATAAATTAATTCTGTTCTACAAAATGTTTCACAATATTTCACCGGTGTATCTCTCTTCTCTCGTCCCACCACAAGTACAAGCTGTTTCAAATTATAATTTGAGGAATGCCACAGATATTCAAACTATTAATGCGCATACCAGTCAGTATTTTAATTCATTCTTGCCGTCGGTAATACGAGATTGGAACAGTTTATCGGACGATGATAAAAATGTTGATACAACTGAGTCTTTTAAAAAACGTTTAAATCAAAGTCGCGTAGCTGTTCCAAGCTATTTTTACACGGGATCCAGAAAACCTCAAATGTTACATACAAGACTGAGAACAAAGTGCAGTTCACTTAATCATGACCTCTTCTTGAAGAACATCAATGACTCACCTTTATGCGCTTGTGGACGTGGTGAAATTGAGAATGCTGAACATTTTCTTCTTAGGTGTCATTTATATCGAGAGCATCGTGCTGAACTTCTACAAACTGTTTCGCTCTATTGCACAATAGCTCTGCCTGTACTACTTAACGGTAAAGAAACACTTTCCATAGATAGCAATATTGCAATCTTTGAAGCCGTACAAAAGTTTATACTTTTAAGTAAACGTTTTTAAGAGAGGTTTTATGTAAATGCCTCATTATAAGGATCACTTTCAGTGGTTTTGAGATTGGGAAGTACGTACCGATAGAAATAGCTGAGAGCGCCACTTGTCCTCTCCATCCCTGAGTCTCAGTTTCCCCCCCCCCTCTCTCTCTCTCTCTCTCTCTCTCTCTCTCCTCGTTTTCATTAGTCCTTCTTTTGATAAAGCTTTACCATGTTCACTAGTCAACAACAAAATACATAAATATCACTTTAAGTGATTTGATTTAATGTTATTTAAATACTGCGTGTGCCATGATTGACTGATTACAAAAAGAATTGGTACTGGAGAAGAACTAAATAAGCTGTTGCTTTCGCTCTGATCCCATTATTTGTAACAGTTTGTATATTTTGTACATGTATGTCAATTTTTGAAATAAATATGTTTAAACCAAAAGAATTACGCCTTCTGCGGGTTTAAGGCCAAAACTGATAACTCAGCGGGTCGGCGCTTAAGCCACTGAGCAATCGGGTCCGGGGCTTCTTGATTAGATGGTAACAGTTCATAAACACTGAAAGATGAACGAGCGTGTGCGTTCACAAAGGCGCAAATGTTGGCATTCTGTGTCTTGATTAGTAGAGAAACGGGAGAATCGGTAGTAAATCACCAACGTCAGATAAGTTACCACTATACTGCCGAATGCTGGCGCAAATAATCGTATCCGGGCTGCGGCAGTCACAAGCGAGAGACATATCCAGAACTATCCCAATTCTGAGGAATATAATCTATGCATACACGTTATCATTTATTTTAGTATGAAAATAGGAACTGCCTTTGGGCGAGCACAACGCTCTTTACATTGTGTGGGTGGTATGAGAAAGCTTTTTTGGCTGCTACCATCTGAACTCTAAAGTTTCGGACAAAAATGCATAGTCGAACTGTAGACCCTGATCTGACTACTCATTGTACGATTCTGGTTTCAATCTCACAACTTGTCGTTTGAAATTTGTAATAAAACTATTGCAGTTCAACAACGCGAACTCCGTCTGATAAACGAATGAGAAATTGACCGAGAACAGCTTTCCCCAACTAATCTTTCCCCTCGGAAAACTCGCTATATTTTGTTTTTTAGTTTCTTCTCTGCGGCGCTTTCTATTACCTTCAAACTTCACCAAACGCTCAGCCTCCTTGCATTTTGTGAGTCACCACGTAGCGATCTACGAACAAAAGCGGTACACGCTGATGCCATCTTATTTTTTTGGAATGGAACGTTTGACGTCATTACGTAACGTAACGACAGAAATACAACACTTCCGTTTGGTGTCGTAACGAAAGAAATTTCATTGAAAGTAATGTATTTTGTAGGCAAAATATGCCTGACCAATCTTCCACCATAAAGCTCCCGCTCTTTCGAAGCTCCTTCGGAGCTTTGAATTGCAGGTGCTACGCGCCTGCAAGCGAGTGCTCCTACTAATACTAATTTTAAGGGTTTCGACAGATAAGTCTGAAGAAAACTGTGCAAACCCATATCAGACTTCTCCTGGAGGAGCAGTCTCACGGATCAGGGTTTACACTATTTGTCATTTGAACTGCAGCTTTTAGACGCATTGCTGCGTTGTCAACCAAAACTCTTAATTTTAATCAGAATTATCGTAAACTTATTAGGTAGCCCAACTTTTAGATTTTTTACGCCACTTTAACATCTGAGCCGCGACACGACACAACCAACCAAGTGGCATGTGCGCCATGCGATGACTCAGCCCAGGCATCCACCCAGTCTTTTCAGAGTCTTCGCTGTTGGCACGGAGTTAGCTTAGACCCTGCGCTACCTTTTAGGTGCACAGCAAAATCTCTGTTCAGACTGGGCGGATGCCCAGGCTGATCTGAGTCCTCGCGGGGTTCACATGCCACTTTGTTTGTTTGTTTGTTTTTACGTGTCGCGGCTCAAATTTTATTTCATAACAGTTACGGCTGTGTCACTCCACAATTGCTCACAGGCAAAAACAAGACAGCTTATCAAACAGCAGACCCTAAGACTCCCGATGTTTGGATGATAACAAAGTGTCCCATCCATGAAACAGTAAACGAGACCATTAAATACCTTTGTGAAAATCCGGGGAAAATCGATTCCGTTCAGACTGTTATACCGGTTGTAGATTATTATATCCACTACAGAAATAAATACTGTGCGATCTGCAATGGTTTAGAGACATGGACTAGTTGGACCGTAGAAGTATGGAGCGATGTTGTCATACCAATCAGCAATGATGGCTTCCTCACATTGGTAGAAAATGTTAGAGCTAACCTTTTCTATAGACCTCCTTCTACGACTGTCACACAGCGCTGTCTAAAACAGTCATACAACATATCGGAATGCAACGTTACAGGGTTATGGCCTGTATACAACGAATCCGTAGAGATGGCTTGTAACGCGTTTGTAGATGTTTTCAATTACACGTACAAGAATTATTTCTGTTATGTCTGCAACACTAACAAGCCCCTTGCAAAGGAAGATATGTATTGCACTGCAATAAGCGGGTATCCACACGTTTGGTTCCCACCTTTTCATGCAATTCTGAACCCGGCTGTGCTTAGTGCACCTGACGAGAAGATGAACTGCAAATACGATGAGTTTACAGATAAAAAGATGGTGAGTGTCCTTTTGTATTATTTTACTTCTTATCCCGTCGGGCACACAAGGCTTGATCAATATTGAATAAATGTTGATTCAACTTCATGACGTAAAATCAACGTTGATTCACTGTTGATACAACGTTGTGTACCTGCAGGGGTATGTTATTATTGTAGTTTTTGTAAGTTGATGTGTACAGTCATAACAGTAATCCGTGGCTCAGTGGATAAGAGCGCTGACTCGTAAAAATTAGGTCTGTCAACACTGCGGGTTAGAGCCTTGATCGGCCCACAAGGGCAAAAGCCACGTTCTGCTTACGCAAGACCAAGTCCACCGGGAGCTCAGGTTTAGCCCTCATTGTCTTAGCAATCCGCATGATATTACAGAAATCTTAAACGGGCTGTAAACAGCATATTAGAAATAATAATAATAATAGTAATTATAAATGGGAAAAATAGAAAAAAATACAAATAAAAAAAATAGAAAGAGTTGTCCCTTTTTTATTCTTGTTTATTTTTTTCTATAACACTCAACAGAAACCCCCATAACTAGAAATTGACTCACCCAAACGATAATGATGGACAAGTCCACTCGTCAAAAAGTGTTAGTCTGATAAAGAGGATATCAAACAGAAGAACTGCATTAGAACAGTCAATGGTAGACTTCTATAGGTTTTAAGGTGACTGGGAATACCTTCAGGTTTTCCGCCATTGTTTACAAAGGGAAACAACATTTGAGCCCACAAAACAAAACCAACAAAGTGGCATGTGCGCCAAGCGAAGACTCAGATCAGCCTTGGCATCCGCCAAGTCTGATCAGACTCTTAGCTAAGCGCTTAAAGGGTAGCTAAGGGCCTAAGCTACCTCTATGCGGACAGCGAAGACTCTGATCAGACTGGGCGGATGCCCAAGCTGATTTGAGTATTCGCTGATCGCACATACCACTCTGTTGGTTTTGTCGTGTCGTGGCTCATATGTAACCTGTTAAACGTATCCTGTTCAGGCACTATCTAAATCCAAAAATTTGAAAAATTTAGAAATTTTATTTGAGAGAAAATACAGTGCATAACATTTTCAAACTGCTTTGGACCTTGGACTGCAATTCATGTCTTATTAAATAAAATTGAAAGCAAACTGAAAAGTACAAAGTTTGTTTATCCACTTTTAAACAAAATCTTATCACTGGGGGATTCATAGATGATTAATGCGAAAAAGGAATCAAGCTGATCTGACTATCTCTTTTTCGCAAATGCGGTAACATACCTTCTCCTGTGCCGTCAGTCATTTTTAAAACCATTTTTGTTTCAGATGATATGCCGACCTATTTCATGCGACGAAGGCAGATATGTTCAGAATCAAAAATGCTTGCCATCAATGGTTTATTCCAAGTGTTACTCAATTTATATCACACTGAAACCGTTCAAAGGAGATATCAATGATTTAAATCTTAACGACGGATTCGACCAGGACGCGCTTCTTTTGGAATTGCTTTCCCCATTGGAAGACCTTTCCGTCCAAGTTGAAGATGTTGCTTTCTTCAGTAAATCACCAAATATTTATAAAGACGGTGTATTAATGGTTGACTTTTTTGTTGTACGTTTACTGGTCTTTGTCAATTCAACGTATTTGGTTGATACAGAATTTTATCTTTTTGAACTGTTTCACAACAGAACTTTTAAAATGTATGTGGTTCTTTCGCAAATGGATGTTGTCTCAGAAATTGCATTATTTGATGATGTTGGGGTGCAGCTACTCGTTCCTAATGCCAACGGCAATATTCGTGATACGCTCTATATTGTCCATGTTGATGAAAAACATTTTTTGAGGCCCGGACTGGTACACTGTGACTCGAAAACATCAGTCAAGTTTGACAAATTGAGTATCTGCCCATTTATCTTTTTGGATGTGAACGAGTTTGCTTTACGGGTCGAACAGGATTTTCTATTTATCGAAGAGGATTTCATGAACAAAAACTTTTCAAAATGGGAATATAGACATTTGGAAGATGAAAAAATCGCACTTTGTCTAAGTGATTACATGTCAATCTATGACGCCATGCCCAGGCTGACTTCAGATAAAGCCACAGTTATAGAGAGATCAGCAGATTATATCAGTCCGAAAGAATTATTTGCCTTCATCTGTGTCTGTTTGTCTATTGTTAGTTTATTGGTTACTCTGACAACTTACATTATGGTTTCTGAGTTTCATAATCAACCTGGGATAAACATTATAACCCTGTGTACGTCCCTTCTTGCTGCACAAGCTGTGTATCAGTTTGGTGCTGGTCAAACTTTGCTATCGCACTGGGCATGCTCACTGATTGGCGCCATTTGCCACTTTCTGTGGCTGGCTGTTATGTTTTCTATGAATGTTTGCTCTTTAGACATGTTTTTCATCTTTCGGCGTCTACAACAACCACCTTTGACATCAAACTTAAAGCAGGCCGGTAAGCGGATTATTTATATTTCTGTGTGTTCCTTTCTTTTTGTCCTCGTAAATTTCATCACGTCGATGTCCATAAGTAATGGTCAAGAAAATGGCTATGGAGGGACGCTTTGCTATCTATCTTCCCTTGTTCTTCATTTCGTAACTTTCATCATACCGACAGCTATAGTGATCCTCACTAATCTCGTTCTGTTTGGATTTGTTGCTTATAAAATCAGCAAGACTACTGTTAACGCTGCAAAATTAAACCAAGAAAGGAATTATTTTAAGATATATGCCAGATTGTCTACTTTGACTGGCTTGACCTGGGTATTTGGTTTCTTGGCATTGTTCTTGCAAAATGAAACCCTCGAGTACCTCTTTATATTACTAAATGCAGGACAAGGCGTGTTCATAATGTTGGCATTTGTACTGAACAGGAGAACTTGCACAAGGGTCCAAAGGAAAATACACTCGTCAAATATTAGCTCATTATCGACAGAAAGATCTTAGGTTGGCAGAACTTGACTATACCAAAGTCCCATCTAATGCATCCCCGTGCATTGCCAGCATTCTATCGTAAAATTCCAAAAGGGAAAAGATGTCTCGAATTAATCGGCATTAGGACGGCCTACTGGTATGGGTTTAAAATAGGGCTTGGGCCTACTTTGCTAGCCGTAGGTGCGGGATGGGTTCTTTGGATTACGTTTCACTTTCGCTGATTCTTTCTGTGCTATAACCGAGCTTGTCTGTTCGAGCGGTTAGAGACGCCCAGTTATGGTACACATGGTCCCCGATTCGAGTCCGGACAGGGTTAGCTGGCGACTGGAAGACCCCGTCAGTACAGCAGTAAATCGGACTCTTTTTCGAATCAGAAAGGTATATTGCAGCGAAAGGAGGTGGATGGGTTCCGCCTTTCATTTGCTGTGCCCACAATATTCAGGGCCTCTAACTCTCACCACTGGCCCACAATATAGAGGGTCTCTAACTCCCACCACTGCTTTTATGGCCACTAGGCTACGGGAATCCTTGTATCATTTCTTCCTGTTCTTTTTTCCACTCTATGTGATACTGTTCGATGTTGATAGAAATATTGTATGAAAGATCAGTTAAATCACAAACAATCACGTTTAACCATGAGTAGCTCGTGCAAAAAACTCTACCGAATTTGCCCGTGAGCAAAGCCATCTGAACTGCGATTGGCATTGTCATTTGGACACGACTGATACAAGTCAAAGGTTACAAACAAATTAGCATTAGCTGAAAGTAATATACATTTGAAAAATATTTGAGCGTGTGCATTTCCTCCTAGGACTAAATGCTTTCAAAACCAGGTTTACCATTTTTAACTATAATTGCTGTTGTCATGGAAATAAATTGTATTATTTTATTACTTTTGTCTGACTGTCTGAAGAGTGTAAATCTCCGTTCGGGGGTAACTTGAAAGTAGCTTGGTGTGCAATGGATGAATTCACTTGCAGCGTACATGTATTGAGGTTTCATCATATGACGTCGCATCTGAGAGTGTAATAAAGCCATGCAATAAAAACGATAATCCACTAGTGGATTAAATATGAAAATTACGTCGTAACATTATACGTTGACGTCCATGAAAACGTCACGTTTTCTATTGGCGAAATCGTGACGTTTTAGTGCGAATTTTGCTAATAAAATGCGGTTTTAGTGTCATATGATAAATAGAATCTTGCATTCGTGCTCCTGTATTATTGAATTTATTGAACTCGTTGGGTAAAACGATAAGATGCTCGGCAAAGCCTCGCATCTTATCTTTTTCCCCAACTCGTTTAATAAATTCAATAATACATGAGCACTCATGTAAGATCCTCTATATAAATAAGCACTGTTACACCACCTTCACAGAAGCTTTCGAATACATACTCAACAAAAAGAAAAACTCAAGAGTCGCTATTTATCATCCTGTCGTAGCTAGAAAAAGGCCATGATCAAAAACATTTTTATTTACAACGAAATAAACATTTTTTTATCGCAGTCGCACGAAATTCAAGATTCTATCCATGAAGCTATTTTCAATGTATTTTAAGTGTCACAAGGGCGTACTTTTCAGTTTTCTACGCCCAGTACCAAACAGTTATCGAATTTAAATTAATCTAACTCTGCTTTAATGATAAAACTTTTCTTGACAATGTCTTGACATTTTTAAACTTAATCTGCGTGGACTCATTAGCAAAAATTATGCCAAAGCACAGTTGACTAGGAAGCCGTAGGGAATAAAAGAAAAAACAACAACTACAAATCAAGGCAGTATGAAGTCACAAATACAGTTTCAATGGAATTTCCATTGCACATTATTATCTTTATGGCAGTTTGAGAAATGGCTTTAAAACTCATTAAATAATCAGAACATTGAGTGTTTTAAACAATCAACCAAATTTCGAAGACGAGCTGAAAGAAGACGAACAGGTTTAGAAACTATGGCATCATAAAAAATCTCTATATGTTTAATTCCAATGGAGATAATTTGGAAGTTTTGGATATTTAAACTTTATTTTCAGGGTGAGATTATGAGCAACATGAGAGTTTAAAGTGTTTTCTGTGTGTACTGGAATTAATGTTCATTATGTATAAGAAAACGTTCTTATGTGCAAACGCAAATTAAAGTTATTGTTTGATTTATTAAAATATGAATATGTTAGATAACTCCGACTAGGACAGGCACGAAAATACACTTTTCGATGATTAAAATAATCAGGTGTCTGTCTAAACCAAAACAAATCTTATTTACATACATCTTTGCTAGTTTGGCCAGAATTATGAAATAAAACTCTCAAGTTTTTTTTTGTTCAGTATATAAGACGCTCTGTGTCACCATATACAATTACTAAGTGTATACAGATGATTTTAATCTTTCGCACATATTCACACTGTATCCGTTTTATTAGGCTCCGATTTCAGATTGTCTACTTTGACTGGCTTGATCTGGGTATTTGGTTTCTTGGCATTGTTCTTGCAAAATGAAACCCTCGAGTACCTCTTTATATTACTAAATGCAGGACAAGGCGTGTTCATAATGTTGGCATTTGTACTGAACAGGAGAACTTGCACAAGGGTCCAAAGGAAAATACACTCGTCAAATATTAGCTCATTATCGACAGAAAGATCTTAGGTTGGCAGAACTTGACTATACCAAAGTCCCATCTAATGCATCCCCGTGCATTGCCAGCATTCTATCGTAAAATTCCAAAAGGGAAAAGATGTCTCGAATTAATCGGCATTAGGACGGCCTACTGGTATGGGTTTAAAATAGGGCTTGGGCCTACTTTGCTAGCAGTAGGTGCGGGATGGGTTCTTTGGATTACGTTTCACTTTCGCTGATTCTTTCTGTGCTATAACCGAGCTTGTCTGTTCGAGCGGTTAGAGACGCCCAGTTATGGTGCACATGGTCCCCGATTCGAGTCCGGACAGGGTTAGCTGGCGACTGGAAAACCCCGTCAGTACAGCAGTAAATCGGACTCTTTTTCGAATCAGAAAGGTATATTGCAGCGAAAGGAGGTGGATGGGTTCCGCCTTTCATTTGCTGTGCCCACAGTATTCAGGGCCTCTAACTCTCACCACTGGCCCACAATATAGAGGGTCTCTAACTCCCACCACTGCTTTTATGGCCACTAGGCTACGGGAATCCTTGTATCATTTCTTCCTGTTCTTTTTTCCACTCTATGTGATACTGTTCGATGTTGCTAGAAATATTGTATGAAAGATCAGTTAAATCACAAACAATCACGTTTAACCACGAGTAGCTCGTGCAAAAAACTCTACCGAATTTGCCCGTGAGCAAAGCCATCTGAACTGCGATTGGCATTGTCATTTGGACACGACTGATACAAGTCAAATGTTACAAACAAATTAGCATTAGCTGAAAGTAATATACATCTATAATACTAAATAAACGAAGTAACGCATAAACTGCAAAATTGGTGGCATTTTCAAGCGTAATTTCTACACTGGTTCTTTCGCATATTGCTATCATTGATAATTTCGGTTACCGTGTGTTTTAGTTTCACGTGGATTTAAAGAATTTGGGAATTAAATTCGTCTTTCATTTTAAATTCTCCCAAGTATTTTTCTAGAAAGTTCGACTATTGGTCGATTTTTTTTTGTCAACAATGGGTGCGTTCGAGTGAAATTATCGTGTACTCGAATACACGTTTTAAATTAATCCGGTCGTTTCGGTTCTGCGTCGTTATATCGGCGCGCTGCTTAGCAAGGTTCTATTGCAAATATCCGACCCATGAACTTACGTCATTCCCCATAAATAACGATTTATTTTTGTATTTTTGCTCATATGTCCAAACGGATGAAGAACTAAATGGTCATAGTCCCGACAGCCCTGGCTCGAAATGACCCATTTTCTTCCAGAACGATAGTCAATACGAGCTGCCAATCGAACTCGCCCATTGAAGAATAAAGCTCATGGTCTTTCGAAAAGTGGACGGACACACGGCGCCAAGTGTGTGCGGCTATGGTTACGTACCGCTGAGCCACTTGGGGAACGTCGTTAGGAGAATTCAAACTGAACTGAACTTTCGAAAAGACAAAAATTAAAAATGTCTAAGGTTAACACACATGCGCCAGGTAAGAAATGGCATTTTTTCCAGCGAATCAGACAAATCAATTTCAATGATTCAACGAAGCTAAATAAACTTTAGTCCTCAGAGGGCTTGAATAGTTTCCCCCAAAACGTTCCAGGGCCCAATTTTTTCAGAAAAAAAAATTCCCAGGACAGGTCACATAACCAAGATGGCAAACATTTATTATGGTAAAAAAATTCAAAAATCTTCTCCCCCAGAACCACGCCGGGCCGCGTAGCGCACTCGGTAGGGCACCTGACTCATAAGTCAGAGGTCCTGGGTTCGAAACCCGGTCTGGCCACATACTTTCGTTTTTCCTTCCGCTGATTCAAGAAGGGCAGTTTTCAGTTACTGGCGAAAGTATGTGCACTTAGTACTGGTTAACCGCTTAGGAGGTCTAAGCCTGCCCAGGAATAGTGTGGTTAGCTTAACTGACCGTCCCGACATGACCTTAGCTGTTTACCGTGGACGTTAAGCATCAAATCAACCAATTCTCCCCCAGAACCACAAATCCTATGATCTTGAAACTTAGCATGTCGAATCAAGGACTCAAAAGCTCAACAAAATTTATATAAATGATGACCCTGGGATGACCTTGATCTGTTTTACGGCAAGGTCAACTTTTGAGTCACTTAGGTTTTTTCTATAGGAAAAAGTGAAAAAAGTTGATTTTTTGTTTAGAAAGAATGCAGTCTGCTACCTGAAAGTTTGTAGATGCAGACATTTAAGTAGGTAAATGAAGCTTTATTGAGTATTGATGGTAAAGGTCATATCTTCACCTGGGCCTGAGGCCATTTACATTGAAAAATTAAAACTCGCTTTTTTTATATAAACTTGACCATCATGAAATATTTCCGCGCTTGCGCGGGCTCTTTTCTAGTTTGAAAAATATTTGAGCGTGCGCATTTCCTCCTAGGACTAAATGCTTTCAAAACCAGGTTTACCATTTTTAACTATAATTGCTGTTGTCATTGAAATAAATTGTATTATTTTATTACTTTTGTCTGACTGTCTGAAGAGTGTAAATCTCCGTTCGGAGGTAATTTGAAAGTAGTTTGGTGTGCAATGGATGAATTCACTTGCAGCGTACATGTATTGAGGTTTCATCATATGACGTCGCATCTGAGAGTGTAATAAAGCCATGCAATAAAAACGATAATCCACTAGTGGATTAAATATGAAAATTACGTCGTAACATTATACGTTGACGTCCATGAAAACGTCACGTTTTCTATTGGCGAAATCGTGACGTTTTAGTGCGAATTTTGCTAATAAAATGCGGTTTTAGTGTCATATGATAAATAGAATCTTGCATTCGTGCTCCTGTATTATTGAATTTATTAAACTCGTTGGGTAAAACGATAAGATGCTCGGCAAAGCCTCGCATCTTATTTTTTTCCCCAACTCGTTTAATAAATTCAATAATACATGAGCACTCATGTAAGATCCTCTATATAAATAAGCACTGTTACACCACCTTCACAGAAGCTTTCGAATACATACTCAACAAAAAGAAAAACTCAAGAGTCGCTATTTTTCATCCTGTCGTAGCTAGAAAAAGGCCATGATCAAAAACATTTTTATTTACAACGAAATAAACATTTTTATCGCAGTCGCACGAAATTCAAGATTCTATCCATGAAGCTATTTTCAATGTATTTTAAGTGTCACAAGGGCGTACTTTTCAGTTTTCTACGCCCAGTACCAAACAGTTATCGAATTTAAATTAATCTAACTCTGCTTTAATGATAAAACTTTTCTTGACAATGTCTTGACATTTTTAAACTTAATCTGCGTGGACTCATTTGCAAAAATTATTCCAAAGCACAGTTGACTAGGAAGCCGTTGGGAATAAAAGAAAAAACAACAACTACAAATCAAGGCAGTATGAAGTCACAAATACGGTTTCAATGGAATTTCCGTTGCACATTATTATCTTTATGGCAGTTTGAGAAATGGCTTTAAAACTCATTAAATAATCAGAACATTGAGTGTTTTAAACAATCAACCAAATTTCGAAGACGAGCTGAAAGAAGACGAACAGGTTTAGAAACTATGGCATTATAAAAAATCTCTATATGTTTAATTCCAATGGAGATAATTTGGAAGTTTTGGATATTTAAACTTTATTTTCAGGGTGAGATTATGAGCAACATGAGAGTTTAAAGTGTTTTCTGTGTTTACTGGAATTAATGTTCATTATGTATGAGAAAACGTTCTTATGTGCAAACGCAAATTAAAGTTATTGTTTGATTTATTAAAATATCAATATGTTAGATAACTCCGACTAGGACAGGCACGAAAATACACTTTTCGATGATTAAAATAATCAGGTGTCTGTCTAAACCGAAACAAATCTTATTTACATACATCTTTGCTAGTTTGGCCAGAATTATGAAATAAAACTCTCAGTTTTTTTTTGTTCAGTATATAAGACGCTCTGTGTCACCATATACAATTACTAAGTGTATACAGATGATTTTAATCTTTCGCACATATTCACACTGTATCCGTTTTATTAGGCTCCGATTTCAGATTGTCTACTTTGACTGGCTTGACCTGGGTATTTGGTTTCTTGGCATTGTTCTTGCAAAATGAAACCCTCGAGTACCTCTTTATATTACTAAATGCAGGACAAGGCGTGTTTATAATGTTGGCATTTGTACTGAACAGGAGAACTTGCACAAGGGTCCAAAGGAAAATACACTCGTCAAATATTAGCTCATTATCGACAGAAAGATCTTAGGTTGGCAGAACTTGACTATACGAAAGTCCCATCTAATGCATCCCCGTGCATTGCCAGCATTCTATCGTAAAATTCCAAAAGGGAAAAGATGTCTCGAATTAATCGGCATTAGGACGGCCTACTGGTATGGGTTTAAAATAGGGCTTGGGCCTACTTTGCTAGCAGTAGGTGCGGGATGGGTTCTTTGGATTACGTTTCACTTTCGCTGATTCTTTCTGTGCTATAACCGAGCTTGTCTGTTCGAGCGGTTAGAGACGCCCAGTTATGGTGCACATGGTCCCCGATTCGAGTCCGGACAGGGTTAGCTGGCGACTGGAAAACCCCGTCAGTACAGCAGTAAATCGGACTTTTTTTTCGAATCAGAAAGGTATATTGCAGCGAAAGGAGGTGGATGGGTTCCGCCTTTCATTTGCTGTGCCCACAATATTCAGGGCCTCTAACTCTCACCACTGGCCCACAATATAGAGGGCCTCTAACTCCCACCACTGCTTTTATGGCCACTAGGCTACGGGAATCCTTGTATCATTTCTTCCTGTTCTTTTTTCCACTCTATGTGATACTGTTCGATGTTGACAGAAATATTGTATGAAAGATCAGTTAAATCACAAACAATCACGTTTAACCATGAGTAGCTCGTGCAAAAAACTCTACCGAATTTGCCCGTGAGCAAAGCCATCTGAACTGCGATTGGCATTGTCATTTGGACACGACTGATACAAGTCAAAGGTTACAAACAAATTAGCATTAGCTGAAAGTAATACACATTTGAAAAATATTTGAGCGTGCGCATTTCCTCCTAGGACTAAATGCTTTCAAAACCAGGTTTACCATTTTTAACTATAATTGCTGTTGTCATTGAAATAAATTGTATTATTTTATTACTTTTGTCTGACTGTCTGAAGAGTGTAAATCTCCGTTCGGAGGTAATTTGAAAGTAGCTTGGTGTGCAATGGATGAATTCACTTGCAGCGTACATGTATTGAGGTTTCATCATATGACGTCGCATCTGAGAGTGTAATAAAGCCATGCAATAAAAACGATAATCCACTAGTGGATTAAATATGAAAATTACGTCGTAACATTATACGTTGACGTCCATGAAAACGTCACGTTTTCTATTGGCGAAATCGTGACGTTTTAGTGCGAATTTTGCTAATAAAATGCGGTTTCAGTGTCATATGATAAATAGAATCTTGCATTCGTGCTCCTGTATTATTGAATTTATTAAACTCGTTGGGTTAAAACGATAAGATGCTCGACAAAGCCTCGCATCTTATCTTTTTCCCCAACTCGTTTAATAAATTCAATAATACATGAGCACTCATGTAAGATCCTCTATATAAATAAGCACTGTTACACCACCTTCACAGAAGCTTTCGAATACATACTCAACAAAAAGAAAAACTCAAGAGTCGCTATTTTTCATCCTGTCGTAGCTAGAAAAAGGCCATGATCAAAAACATTTTTATTTACAACGAAATAAACATTTTTTATCGCAGTCGCACGAAATTCAAGATTCTATCCATGAAGCTATTTTCAATGTATTTTAAGTGTCACAAGGGCGTACTTTTCAGTTTTCTACGCCCAGTACCAAACAGTTATCGAATTTAAAATAATCTTACTCTGCTTTAATGATAAAACTTTTCTTGACAATGTCTTGACATTTTTAAACTTAATCTGCGTGGACTCATTAGCAAAAATTATTCCAAAGCACAGTTGACTAGGAAGCCGTTGGGAATAAAAGAAAAAACAACAACTACAAATCAAGGCAGTATGAAGTCACAAATACGGTTTCAATGGAATTTCCGTTGCACATTATTATCTTTATGGCAGTTTGAGAAATGGCTTTAAAACTCATTAAATAATCAGAACATTGTGTGTTTTAAACAATCAACCAAATTTCGAAGACGAGCTGAAAGAAGACGAACAGGTTTAGAAACTATGGCATTATAAAAAATCTCTATATGTTTAATTCCAATGGAGATAATTTGGAAGTTTTGGATATTTAAACTTTATTTTCAGGGTGAGATTATGAGCAACATGAGAGTTTAAAGTGTTTTCTGTGTGTACTGGAATTAATGTTCATTATGTATAAGAAAACGTTCTTATGTGCAAACGCAAATTAAAGTTATTGTTTAATTTATTAAAATATGAATATGTTAGATAACTCCGACTAGGACAGGCACGAAAATACACTTTTCGATGATTAAAATAATCAGGTGTCTGTCTAAACCAAAACAAATCTTATTTACATACATCTTTGCTAGTTTGGCCAGAATTATGAAATAAAACTCTCAAGTTTTTTTTTTGTTCAGTATATAAGACACTCTGTGTCACCATATACAATTACTCAGTGTATACAGATGATTTTAATCTTTCGCACATATTCACACTGTATCCGTTTAATTAGCCTCCGATTTCATATAAACATTTAAACGTGTTATATGAGATAAGGCACATATTTTTAATTGAGAGTTCATTTAAATTCAATAGCAAGCTTAAGCCGACGACAGAAATGTGTGGCCCCCGCCCATTGGGACCCGCCAAACAAATGGGCTGCCTTGGCAGAGCTGCTAGTAGCCGCAGCGGGACCTGGGGCCGTATTCATAAAGCTACTTAAGTCGTTGCTATGTGGTTGCTAAGGCTAAATATCTATAAAGGAGATTCCCTACAACTATGAAATTTGCTCTGGAGGAACAGTCTTTGTAAGACTGTTCCTCCAGAGCAAATTTCATAGTTGTAGGGAATCTCCTTTAAAGAAATTTAGCCTTAGTAACAGCATAGCAACCACTTAAGTCATTTTATAAATACGGCCCCTGGGTGTCATTTATCTCAGGTTGGGTAAAAGTCCTATAAATTCTGAGTCAACATCTCGACATGTCTGAAATATTGTTTACTGGGATGCTACGACACACCTCAGCAGCAACCATATGGGCCGCGACACGACAAAACCAACAAAGTGGTTGTGCGCCCAGCGCAGACTCAGATCAGCCTGGGCATCCGCCCAGTCTGATCAGAGTCTTCGCTGTCCGCACGGAGGAAGCTTAGACCCTTAGCTACCCATAAAGCGCTCAGCAAAGACTCTGGTCAGAATAGGTGGATGTCCAGGCTGATTTGAGTCTTCGCTGGGCTCACAACGACTTGTTGATTTTGTCGTGTCGCGGCTCAATTAACGGAAGAGTGACTTTTAAGGTGTATGGATACACTTCCATGTTTATCTTTCAGCTTTACAAAATGGAATGACTTTCGTGAGTTTCTGTCTTCTTCCGTGGCAGTCGAAGCCCTTCCAAAAGCGGGTATACTCTCAAAATGAATGAATTTGCTCCCACTGGAGCAATTTGTTTTTCTTAGCGAATTAACCCCCATATCAGAAGAGTCAAAAATAAAAACACTGGTGTTGCATCCCCTTAACCCTTTTTAGACTAGAAACTTTGGGGTGTTATGCAAACAGTGAAGCCCCAGTTTAGACGCCATAGAATGCAGTGTCTGATAAACGTCATGACTGTTTGCTTTACAGAAATTTCTGTGCAAAATGCAACACATGTGAAAACATTCACAAGAAACCCCTTAAACTAGAAATGCATCAATTCAACTGACAAGAATGGACTAGATCACTGGTCAAGAAAAAGTTAAAAGCTATAATTACTGAGATAATGTTTATTCTCAATAAACTTAGCGCTCACTTGTAATTTACGCATAAGGTTTAAAGAACACGGGCACTTCTCTTTGTACGTTTTATTTCAAATCACACATTTGACTCTCGTCATCAAAAACACTGATATATCAAAGTGACCTCTTATATCAAAGAAAATGGTATGGACACACTACCTATTTTTCTTAACATTTCTCCTCCGAATATCTCAAACTACTGGTATCCCAAAGTAAATTTTCTGGAACAACAAAATTTACCTTGAGATATCAGTAGCTTGAGGTTAACTTCGACTTTAAGATAGCAAGAGCTGACTGTATTTGCTTCGAAATAAGAGCTTTTAATTGCTTATAGGAATGTGCAAAATGTAATACAAGAGGCCCAAATGGGCCTGATATCACTCCCGGAATTGAATCGATTCTGACTAAGTACATAAAAATCATTCATCTGCTTAACAGTATAGCAATTCAAGTGACTGAGAAAATGCTGAATCATCACACTCATATAAATAAATACAATTACACTAACAGAACTGAAGTTTAGTATACAGTATAGTTTCCACACAACCAAACTGCAACTGGAGGTGGTAGGGTGGTGCGACGGTGCTAGGTATAACTTCCAGTGCCGGGGCGTCCTACTGACTTGAAAAATTGTAGGGCAAGGGTCTACTGTGCTTGCAGAAGGTGCGGGTGGGGGGCTGTTTGGACATGTTTTCTCTCGTCCTTTTTCTCTCTCTTCTTTCTCCCTCTCTCTGGAAGACAGTCCGATATAGACTGAAATACTGTCTCAAAGGGCCGTTAAATCCAAAACATTCCCTTTCATTTTCCTTAGGTGAACTTATTTCGGAGAAACAGTGTTCCAACTTCCACGAACAACAGTCGTCACGCCACCTCGTTGGTACGCAATGTCACATGTAAACAAAACAAAAGATGCTGTTGGCCGCTTTATCGTTCTGCTGGACGTTAAGTCATAGTGACGGCTGTTTAACGTAAGCGAACTTCCTTTTGGTTAGTGACAGCTTTTTGTCGTATACTTTACAAGCGTTGCTCTTGAATTTGACAATGATGCTCAAAATAATTTTAGATAAGAGTTAAATTTTTAAAGTAAAGGGTACGTGCAAAGTTGACGTGAACGCCCTTCGGGCGTCATTTACTTTGCACGTGACCCATTGTGTTCATACTTCCAGGAACATCAGATACACGACATTTCTAACTTAAATGTATCTGCTACGACGCTTTGAAAAGACCATGAAAATCTTTGGGAAATCGCGGGACATTAAATTCAACTCGTGCAATTTCTTTCATTGATTTTGCGTCAAGGAAGAGAAAGAAAGCATTTTTGCCCGTGTCGAAATCTGTTCTGTTGACTGCTGACAATAGCACACCTGAAAATAAAGACTGAGCCGTGACACGACAAAACCAACAATGTGGTTGTGCGCCCAGCGCAGACTCATATCAGCCTGGGCTCCCACCCAGTTTGACCAGACTCTTCGTTAAGTGCTCAAAGGGTAGCTACGGATCCAAGCTACATCCATGCGGACAGCGAAGACTCTGATCAGACTGGGCGGATGCCCAGGCTGATCTGAGTCTGCGGTGGGCGCACAACCACATTGTTGGTTTTGTCGTGTCGCGGCTCATATATAAAACACTTTGATATAGAGGTGAATGGCTATACTCCCATGATTAACTGCCATATTAACAAACGGAATTAGAGGCTCTTACATGAGTGCTCATGTATAATTGAATTTATTAAACGAGTTGGGGAAAAAGACAAGACGGAGGCTATGCCGAGCATCTTATTGGTTTTCCCCAACGAGTTTAATAAATTCAATAATACGGGAGCACGAATGTAAGATTCTATTTATCATATGACACTAAAATCGCATTTATTAGCAAACTTTGCAAACTGTTGGAAATTCGCTCCCTAAAGGACCTTATTCAGTTCTTTGCAAGGGCTCTTGAAAAAGGAACGAATTGCTGCTAAAGGGAGCAAATTCGTTTTTAAACAAGAAGCTTTGATAAAACGGGAGACAAATTATTCTAGGTAATGATAAGAATTACCTCTCCATGAAGCTAGTCACACGATAGCTATCGATGATTGTTAAATATAGATGAAGATACCCAAGAAAGGCAATAAACTAAAAGAACAACACTTCGATGAAATATGTAAACAAATCAGAACAACTTATATGCGACATAACACACACACACACACACACACACACACACACACACACACACACACACACACACAGCGTCTATCAAATAAGAAGCGCCACAAAAGATCCATCTAGAATCAGTTTCCATGAAAAAAGTCACAGTTAAGCTTGTAAAAGTGGAGCTGATATCGGTAGGTACATATGAAGCGTTTATTCCGAAAAGGATGCGTGTGAAAAAAACAAACAACCAAATGAAGCAGTTATAGCTATCATTGTAGACAATGACAATAACAAAATTGCAACGGAACATATATATATGCTATAAGTATATCTGTTCTGTAGGACCTAAGTGTCTGAGCAGGCACATGACGTCGCAACGACATCGCACTGTCGTCGTCGCGACGTGATAACGCCGCTTCGACGTCGATACGACGTCATCTTGACGTCATGTGCTGGCTTGTGTGAAAGTGCAACGGTAAATATATGTTTGATTAACAACGTTACAGCCCGAAAGTACAATATACAGACAGTATATGCTTTTCGGGGGGGGGGGGGGAAACAAATTATTACAACCTACATGCCTTACTAAGTTATTCCATCAAATATCAAATATTTAAGCAAATTAGTTCGGATAGTAAAGATTTCTCAATGCAAATGCACTGAGTAAAAATTTCGAAATCGCAAATATGCTTTGATTATCAGATGACCTAAATATGCTTTAGAAATGCTGTAAGAAAATCGTGTTGTGCCAATATGGTTTAAAATACAGGCGGGATAGACCATGAAGAAATGAAATTCATCTTCTATTGAATAAACATTTCGTTCGACACAAAACCGACGCAACCTATATGTCTTCTATTTTTCTAGAAACATAATGGAACTAACACTTTAACAGTGCTACAGATAAGAAGGGCTAACAAAGATAATCTAGGGATAATTATCATAATTTCTCCTCAAAAACATATTTTGTGACCCATCATTAGAACCGTCTCGTCGAGACGGTTGTAATGAGGGGTCACAACATATGTTTTCATTGAGAAATAACAAAATTTTCTTTGAATTATCTTCAATACCCCCTCTTATCTGGAGCTCTGCTTTCAAACGTCTGCGAATATTTTCTTCAGTTCTAATAGGTGAATATAAGCATGCATGAAAAGAAAATCTCAGTTAATAGCAAAAAAGTATTTGCAGTTCTGTACTTATCAGATCAAAGAAAGCGAATTCATTTCTATTTATAATGGTATACTGTTAATTTATAAACTGGCGACATTTCTAAATTATAAATTCGCGACATTTCTTTTTCTGTTTGTATTATAAGAAAGTAAAGATGTCGCCAATATTAAAGCAAAGAACTGAAATAAAACTACTGCAAAAATATTGTCAATAAGAATTATTGGATCAGTAAATTCAATAATTCTAGAATATTTTCTTTCGTAACCCTCTGAAAATTATTACTTGCGCATAAGACAGTTTGTGCATGTTTTTTTAATAAGCATGAACAAATTGTCCTATGCACAAATATTAACCATCATCTTCATCCGTTCCGTCTGAGTTGGCAACGAACACTGGTTCTGATGGGTAACACTTCTCTTCTCTCCACTCAACAAACGTCTTCGTCTCTATGTCTATTTTGCACAACTGAAAATTAGATTTGTGCAGCATCAAAATTAAAATCTGAAAGAGTTCCTTCAAGAGCAGAGAATACATTCATAAGAAGAAACATGGGCCAGACTACGTAGATTCGGCTAATAAAGCCTCTTCAGTGACCCTGACAATATCTGGTGACGAAACCAGAGAAGAGCATACTGTAATTTCATAATCTCAATTGGACAGCCGATTCAAAGACTGATTAGTATCAAAAAAGGTCCAAATAATATATAAAATGATGGCTTAGAATATGAGTATAAACCAATCTAAAATTTCAGATTTCTCAGAATATATCCTCTGATCTCAAAGGACGAAAAGAAAATTTAATCTGCACTATGGATGATGTACGGGGAGACGTTTTACGGCCGCCACACGGCACAACACCAGCTGCAGTGAGGTAAAATTAAAATCTGAAAGAGTTCCTTCAAGAGCAGAGAATACATTCATAAGAAGAAACATGGGCCAGACTACGTAGAAAGATGCCATCTAGCATGTGCCAACAGCAAAGGCTCAGGTCAGCCTGCGCGACTGGCAAACTGCCCAGAGTCTCTCCTCTTCCCATTTAACAGTCTATAAATCCTGAGGACTTTCGGTTTGGTAAGGTTCAGGGGCCGTATTCATAAAACGACTTAAGTGGTTGCTATGCTGTTGCTAAGGCTAAATTTCTTTGAAGGAGATTCCTACAACTATAACATTTGCTCTGGAGGAACAGTCTTACAAAGACTGTTCCTCCAGAGCAAATTTCATAGTTGTAGGGAATCTCCTTTATAGATATTTAGCCTTAGCAACCTCATAGCAACGACTTAAGTGGCTTTATGAATACGGCCCCAGGAGTTGACAAAAAATGAAAATATTACGTGGTCAACGCATTTGTCTTACAGAAAATCACATATCTGTGTTGCCAAGTGGCGTTGATTGTACAGATGAAGTCACGATAAAAAATTAAATGACAAAAGTCTATGCCATGCAGTTAACGTAAAGAACGAATGTCAGTTGTTAATAGCGTCAGTATCTTTCAAAATTAAACGGAAACGTCTCAGACGCTAAAATGATATGTTAAATTTAAAGACATTAAAGGTTGTAAAGAATAAGTATCTCCAGTGAATGAAAGGTGTGGAAGGGAAAACTAATTCCCTTGAGATTACGGTCTGACATCACTTGGCAAGAGTCGTGATGCCGAACAGTGACACTCATCACGTATTTTACCAATACCCTCACCCATAGGAGCGGCTGTAGTGTAGTGGATAACACTCCGGACTACCAATCCAGGGATCGCAAGTTCGAACCCCCGCTTCTCCGGTCTTTCGGATGAGACTTTAAACCGAGGTCCCGTCTCCATATGACCTCGTTGTTGGTGGGACGTTAAACCCGAGTTCACCCACTCACTCACTCACTCACCCTCACCCATGTACAATACATATATCATTAGCCTTCTCATTTGGATCTATGCTGTTTGTAAAGCTATTTACTTCGTCTATTAGTATGCAAGGGTTGACATACAGTGTTATAAATTGGTCCGTTTTGGTGAACCGCAACTCCGTAAGCGTACTTGTACTTTTTACCATTCACTCTTGCGTAGTTTATCTGAGGAAATTCAAATCCTGCAAAGAAACGAAACAATACAAGGGGGCGTATTTATAAAACGACATAATAAGTGGTTTCTATGTTGGTGCTAAGGTAGAATTGCTATGAAGAAGATTCCCTACGACTATGAAATTTGCTCTGGAGGAACAGTCTGAAAAAGACTGTTCCTCCAAAGCAAATTTCAGACTAGTAGGGAATCTCCTTCATAGAAATTGAGCCTAAGCAACAGCATAGCAACGACTTAAGTGGTTTTATCAATACGACCCCAGGAAAACAGGGTTAAACTGATACCTTCATGACTTCGACAACTCTGGTTTAACAGAATAACGTTACTTCTACGCTTGGATCATTATGTCACAAAACTTAAATAGATCTATGTGTCATCAGAAACTAGAACTAAAACAAAAACACAACAATTGTCAGCTGTGTTCAATACAATATTTTAATATCTTACAAGAATAGATGTTTCTAGAATTTTCACATACATGTAATAAGACATGTAAGATTCTAAATAAAAGCTTGCTCGACCTATAAACAATTAGTATAATTGTATAAGATCTGTGTAGTCACATGTTGTTCTTGGTACTTGTACTTCCAGTCAAACCCTGCGCACAAAAAATCATAATGAAAACTTTTAACATTGCTTAATTTTAAAACGCATGTGTCAACGGATAGTTTTAAGCATTTGGCTTTCTTTCAAGAAATACTATACAGTTCATTTTGAAAAAGGAAGCGACTTCAGAATCAATGACCAGAACATTTCAGTAATGTAGTGGTATTCTGAGTGTCAGATTGAATTGTTACAAATAAAACAAGAGCGTTAAATAGTCCTGAATCGCTCACATGTGTATATCATTTGGTTTTGGAGAAGACTCTTAAAGGCTTTCACTATATGATGGCAATCTTGGTCATGTGGCTATTACTGTTAAGGCAAACATTCTTTTCTCCTACTCCTGGAAGTTAAAACTTAGAATATGGGAGAGCTTGGTCAAAGACATGGATTCATTTAGCTGACTACATTTTAAACCAAATTCTTCTACAAGCTCCGTGAATCTTATTTTATAGCATTGTCCCTTATAAAACCACCAGAAATCAAATTTGATCTTGCCCTAAAATTGGTCAAGGTAAACCCAAGGCCATCATTTAGGCAAACTTGGTAAGACTCGAGTACCCAATGCTACATACTAGGTTTTAAGACCATCAGTCTACTGGATCCGTAGGAGAATATTTTTAAGATTTCTACCATATATGGAATGGCGGTCATATTAGTTGAGTGACCGGAACCGTTTTGACAAACTGTTTTCCTCAACCCCTGAATGCTCCTTAGGAAATTACATTCCAACTGATCAAGTTGCTTTAGAGAAAATGTCTGCAACTGCTGGAATATGAGAAACCTTGGTCGAAGGTCAAAGAATGAATTAGACCTCTATATCTTTCAAATCTGTGTATATCAACAATTATACCAAAATCTTCTACATTTTCTGTGAAATCTATTACTGTAGCCTTTTCCCCATATATAAACACAAGTAAGCAAATTTCACGTTGCCGTAAAAAGGTCATGTAAACCCAAGTTCATCAGTTGAACAACCTTAGTAGTAATCGAGTACCCAATGCTACATACCAAGTTTAAAGGCTATTAAACAAATGGTTTCAGAGAAGATTTTGAAATGATTTTACATTTTACACGTGCATGATTATTCTCATGAAGTTGACTGTATATACCAAATTTCATACCAAAAGTTTCTACGGTTTCTATGAAATCCATTGCTTTAACACTTTCCCATATAAAAAAACGAGTAAGCTTATTCGACCTTGCCGTAAAAAGATCAAAATCGATCCAAGGTCATCTATAAAAAATCCTGTCAGTAATCGAGTTCCAAATGCTATATACTACGTTTCAAGACCATCGGTCTGTTGATTCTGGAAAAGATTTTTGAAGGTTTCACCACGTAATGGAAAGGTGACCATGTTGGTCATGTGAACAATTTTTTCGTTCCCCGTACACAGAAGGCGCATAAGAAATTGGTTTATAACATACAAGTGGCGTCAAAGGAATAGATTTGAAAATAGAGACGGAACACGGACGACGACGACGGAGCCTGTCTAATATATAAGCTTTTCCTGAGCCTTCGGTTCAATTAAGCTTAAGCTTAGAACATCGGTCTATAAGACACAAATAATGCTCCGCGTAGTGCCTGTCTCCCATCCCTCCATACTCGTCATACTTCCCCCAAGTGCATGTCTCAAAAGAGTCTGTCTGAAATAGTTTTTGTCAAATTTGATTTTTTTTCATTTTAAAAAGACACATGCAAACTTCAGAACGTCTCTAACTTCTGTTCATAGTTCTGTTCAACTGATTGCTTAAAAGTGTTGACAAAGTTGATTATACAAACCAACTATCCTGCATAAATCAAATAGAAAAAAAATTAAAGGTTGAAAGGTTATGATTTTGCCAAATAAATTGTTTCGTGTTCAAAAAAGACACATGCACACCTTAAGTATGTCTGTGAAAATTCAAACCGCTAGCTCAAAAATGTGGGCAAAATTGATTATACAACCTTGCCACTCAGCATTAGCAACAATCCCTTAAATAGGAAACAGTCGTAATTTCGTCAAAATATATATCGGTCGTTATCTGTGAAAGTCGGACTTCATAACATTACGTGATAATTACGTTGCTTACGGTTGCAAATTAACAAAATCAATGATTTCTCTGACCTCTCTTTATTTCCATCAAACTACATTAGACGTTGATATTTATCAGAACACCTATGAGATCAGACAAAACCCAGGGATAAATATGACATATGGCGGCAAGACATCGCATAATCCATGGTAACCATGAAGCATTGAAAACATAGTGTTTACCTCACACAGACCTATATTTTTGAAAAGAGTTTGAATCGTGCAAATTATTATGTGTTTGCTATTACATATACATTAATATGAGTGGCATACGTTTTGTCCGATTTTTATTTTTGCATAACATGCACCATAAATTCGTACAAAACAAACGCTTTGACGTTGACATCAAACCCAACTTGCACAACATGAATAAAGTCATATATAAAAACTACCTTTATGATCCCTAAGCCCATATCTTTGTAATGAATGATTATAACCCACTCAATTTTTCAGGAAACGTTAAAAAACTTATACTTTCTAGTGATGCTTTTATCTAAAAATGTTTTTATATCACACATATCCTGGCTCAATATTATGATTATTTATTATGTTTTGGATAGGAAATTCACATGCACATCTAACATCTTCGCACAAGTTCAATTGATTATTTAATAACTGTTTAAGTTCAATATACAAACATCTTAAGTTGAACGGGCAGACGGACAGACGAATGAGAGTAAAACTATCGTGAAGGAGGGCATAAAAAACAAACAAACACTGAAATAAGATTAAACCATATATGTTTCAGAATTAGATTGCGCTCTTTAGCCGCAGCTTACCTGTTTCAGCCAGAACCTCATGAGTGAGGAAAACATTACCATCATTTTGAAGCTCAGCTCTTGCTGTTGTGTATTTCAGAGTTACCAAATTTTTCTCGGCGGGAGTCTGAAAATTAGAAACTATCAGCAAATCATGACCCCCAAGTCAATGTTATAAGGTTCAGGCATGTCTGAAAAACTATCTGCAAAAGTTGTTCCAAAACAAGGCCTATCGAAACCTGAATTTTATGGTGACTTAGTATATAAATTACGCAAAATCGTAGGGAAAACAGAATTTCCTGATTAATTTCAGAAAATTATCATGCGATTTAAACGCATTGGCTATAACACAGATGTAATGCGACAGTCTGCATGCTTAGTAGTTAACCCAATCACGGTTGACAACTTTGCTGTCCTCTTTAATTGCACGCCGGTGGGTCGGGTTCAGACTCTATGATAGCCCCTACATAAAGCTATATATTAGTTGATTGGGGCCGGATGTTTGTCTGTTTCTTGGCCCACCGGGGTTCAACCGGTGGTCTTCTTTTGCTCCAGTGTTCCAGTGGTGTTGCTGACGCCCCAGGGATCTCCAGGTGTCTCTACACGTTTTGGCTGTCGAGTCCTCATCCTTGCTTCATCACGGTCTTTTCTTGATTTTAATTGTTGACCGTGATGACTCTCTGATGAGTTAGGGGACCTCCATACGAACCGAACTACCAACTAATTGTGTGCACCGCGGCGGAGGGTGAGGGTGAAGGTTTGGGCCCAGTTAAACCGGTTTAACCCTCCCAGTAGTTATTACTGACCGTCCCAAGGCGGTACTTTCGTTGTGGTTGCATTTGTTTATATTCGGTGCTGTTTAATTTATTCTGTTTTCATTTTAACCCTTCTATAATAAAAATAGAAATAGGTAAAAATAGTTGCTAAATGTTTTTCGTATGATTAGCTTAGTCTGTTGTAACCCTTCTGTTGGTCTAAATTATTTTGTTCAATAAAGATAGCTGAGTTGCCACCTATTTGGGAAAGAGCTGCTGACTCGGCTTATCACTTGTGATTTATTGTTTGTTGGGATGTCTTTGTCAAGGTCTGATGTTGGAGATAGGGTTTGGGATCTGATTCAGTCAGTTCCTGAAGTGTTGTTACTCTTTAAATTTGTAGACAAAACAACAACAACAACACATTCTGAGAGTGTCTAGATTTTACCTCTAGCCCACACAACAGAAATTTGAAAATCATCCGAGTAATATCCGTCACCGCCCGATATGCATTACACTATTCAGCTGATCGTCTCAAGATGTTTTAATGTGTAGCAAGTTTTAATTTTTTCCATTTCGGTTACTTAGAAACTGAGCTATATGCAGCTGGAGTGCCTAAGTTTTCTATGTTCGATGATCTATTAATTACAGATCATGACCCAATATGCATCACTGCATTCACTTGATATTTCCCAGCTGCTTCTGTGTCGCAAGTTTGAAGACTCTATCCCTTTTGGTTACTTAGAAACGGAGCTTAACGAGATAGGTGAACCAAAATTTAATATGTTCAATGATCCCATTTTTGTATACTATGGCCCAGTATGCACTACTGCATTAAGTAGATCTTCCCCAGATATTTCTATGTAGCAAGTTTAAAGATTAATCCCTTTTGGTTACTTAGAAACAGAGCTAAACGCAAAAGGTGATTTTTTGTAACATACATGCGCACATAAACGAAGGGGTATTGCTTTGAAAAGGCTCGCTAATAACAAAATACATCAAATTATACTGTACGTAGTTATGGTTTAACTCACAGCTGAATCAACATTTATAGGCAGTATGTAGCGTCTCGGTTCCGGCTCACCAAACTTCCTAAAGACTTCGGATTCACCTTCCTCTGACTTTAAGCTTTTCAGATATATAGACTCAATGGAACTTCCATCTTTTTCCGCGCAGACATCAACCACGATATGACCTAAAACAAATCATTATAAAGAGTTTTAAAGCGCGTATGGCGGTTCAGTTTACAATTCACAGTGATACAATATCTTAAGTTTAACAACTTGCCTCTGGTACGCCAGACTTTCTGAGTGCTCTTTCTTTCATCTCAGATTTTTCAAATATACAGGCTCTGTAGATTTACTGTCTTTTCAACTCAAAAGTAAACGATATCATCTTAACTAGATTGTAAGGTTTATCTTAAAAGGGCGTTATATCTGTTACATGAAGTTTCTGTTATACGTTAAAATAACGCTGATTTAGCGCAATGATGCTGATCGAATATTCTTGCATATAAACCTGTATTCAGCGCTGTTTGCGGTCATGGTCGCTTGGAATAGAATCCATCATGGTACTGAAAAGCAATTGATTATGCGGTTTAAAACAATCATGGTTTGGGTTTTTTTCAGAGATGGCGACATTGCTTAAAAATTTATCCGAAAGGACTGTGGAACGGGATCAAACATTAGACTAGCAGCCAAGAGCGTAGCCACTAGATTAAAACTGTTCCTCGAATAATGGGATGTATGTGCTGTTTGACAAAAGACATGCTATTAAGTCAAAATGATGACTTTGGGTTGACCTTTACCTTTTCACGACGAAGTCAAATTTGCTTACTTGTGCTTTTGTATGGAAACATGCTATAGTAAAAGATTTCAGAGAAAATGTAGATCTTGGTATAAAATATGGTATATGTAGTCAACATAATGAGTTTATGACGATTTTAGAATTACAGAGGTCAAGGTCATTCCAGATTTCTCATATTTCAAACCATTTCAAACATTTTCTCAAAAAAATAAAGCCAATCCCAATTTTAAGGTAAAATATCCACATTTGGGAAATCAACCGCCAGTTTCTTTTCAGCTAGTAATTCTAAAGTGACTATTCTAATCTCGTCGGATTTCAAACTTTTACTAACCTGATTATAAGCATGTAGACATTCCGATCATACCGGAAGTTACAAATCATGGGACATTATTTAGCCCATTTACTAAATTAGAGACAGCGTTTCGACGCTAAGTGGCGAATACCTCCAAAGTGAACATTCCGATCAGGCCAGAATTTGGAAACATTCGAGCTTTTATACCTACAAGTTTGAAGAAGATCCAATCAAAAATGAAGATGCTATGAGACCGTCTGAGAAACTTTGTGTAGTAAACCCCCACCCAAACACTGCTACAGATAACATTTAATAAAGACTGGCCAACTGGCCTAGGCAATGTTATTGATTAAAAGTATGGACGAATTGACGGATGGCGAATAGACAGACGGACGGACGACGAACAATGGCTATACTATAAGCTCACCTTGTGAGCCTTCGGATCAGGGGAGCTAAAATGTTTAGTTGTTTACGATCATTACAGAGAACAAAAACATATGCTCTCTGTCTGTATGAGTAATAAGGTAATGAAAGGTCGATTGTGGGTGAAAAAATCATGTTATATACCATTGTCTTCGTAGGCGTTGATGTGGTGAAAATACATAAACGAAGTCGATTCATAACGGACGTCACTGTTCAGAGGTTTTCCTGTTGCTCGGTCAATAATCTGGAAACGGGTCTACAATACAAATTAAAATATATAAATAAAAGCATTGAACAAGGGCTGACATATACACCGGCCAAAGCCATCACCTAAATTCAAGAACCAAAATGTACTAACTTAGAAACTTTGACAAAAAAAGGTGACAAGCCGTTGAATGAAAGAACGATCTTGGGCGAAGAACCTTAAAGGCTAACAAACGGAATGAACACTATAACTATATCGCTATATGCATCTCATTGCCGAGATATAATAAAAAAAAGCCTGACTACCTGAGCTATAATATACAAGATTCAAATGGTAAATTAGAAAATTTTCATTATGCCAAATTAGTTCCAAGTTGAATGGGAACACTTTCATTGGAAATAATTCTTACTAAAAAGATATTTTCCCCAATATCACTAAATAATTCCAACTCAATTATCTACTGCTAATTAAGCGCAAATTGACTGATCACGGGCGTACAGAGAACGGCGTTTATACTTCGATAAATCCCCTGAACCAGAAATCGGGAAATATACTCCCAAAAATATTAAAGGGTCAAACTTTTACCCTGCAGCTTCTGGAACATTTCAACATTTGGTAAAATAAATCATTTCTACCTTCCATTTTATTCATTTTACAAGTTTTATACACATGAAGTTTGAACCTTTAGCCTTTGTCTTGACCAAGTCCAGGCTTTAAGTAAAACTCCTCCTAAAATGAAAGTGGTTTCAATTCCCATAGAGAATTGATATTGTGTCAGTTTGGTCGGGCATAACTTCTAAAATTGCTATGAGTTTTAAAATTGTTACAGCTTGCTTACCTTATAAATGATTAAATTTGATGACTATCGAGCAATTTTGTAAAAAGGAAAAATGAATTGGCGAAATCAAAAATTTTGGTGAATTTTTTTCTTATGGACTTCTGACCACTTTGATTTTGAGGGTAGTGTGAATTGAAGTCTGGACTTGGCCAAGATAAAGGCTATAGTTTTAAACTTCATGTGTACAAAACGAATGCAATGGAAGGTAGAAATGATTTATTTTACCAAACGTTTGAAATATTCCAGAAATCGCAGGGTAAAAGTTTCATCATCATCATCATCATATCCATTTTAAAGCCCTGTTTTCCTCTACCGAGGGTTGGGCTTGTTTGACAAGTTTCTTCGAAGGCGTCCTCTCCACTCAGAACGATTCTGAGGGTCAGCAGAATCCATACATAGCTTCTTTCTGTCGTTCACAAGCACTTCATCCCATGTTTTCCTTGGCCTGCCCGGTTTTTTCTGTGCAACCACATTCAGCTTGCGTACTTCTGCAATCCAGCCTGTGCTGCGCTCTACATGTCCAAACCAGCTCATCCTACTGGTGCAGAGCACCACATCTAAGTCCTGGATGCCAAGCTTTGTGAGAAGGGAGTCTGAGCTAACTTCATCCTTTGCCTTGACATTGCAGATCCAACGGATCATGGCACGGTCATTTCGCCGGAGACGGTTCAGTGTATTCATCTTCATGGCCCAAGTCACTGCTGCATGCAGCATCACACTCCTCACGCATGTTGAGTACACCTGACCTCTGGTCAGAAGTGGAAGATGGCGGTTGGTGAGAAGGGGAAGCAACTGCCGGAACTTGCCCCATGCACATCTGCAGCGTGTGATCACAGCCAGCTCGCAGCCACCTCCTGCAGAGAGCATGTCTCCAAGGTAGCAGAACTCTGGAACAACTTCAAGCTTTTCGTTTCCAACCTCAACCTCTGTATTTTCTCTTTCATCAGTGGCCCGAGCAGTCCCAAGGCATCGGGCGCACCTGAACTCAGGGTCAGGGCGCAAGGGTCCCTTAATTCCACTGCATTTCTTATGCACCCAGCACTTGCAGCCACCACAGAAGATTGCATTGCTACCTACTCCTGACTGACAGACACCACAAGGGTCCTTTCCAGATTTCTTCAGCACGTCCAGATTAATGCATGACACCAAAATCTTTGTCTTCCCCATGTTCACACGTAGGCCCTTTCTCTCCATCTCTGACTTCCATGTCTGCACCTTTACTAGCAGTTCCTCCATGGACTCAGCACAGATCATCAGGTCGTCTGCATACAACAGCTCCCATGGGCAGCCTGTGCGAAACTCCCTGGATAGAGCCTCTAACACAATGATGAAGAGTAGCGGGCTAAGTACAGAGCCCTCGTGAACACCCACTCCAACACCAAACTCCTCGCTGTACCCATCGCCAACTCTTACCCTGCTTCTCACATCCTGGTACATGGACTGGACCAAGCGCACCAGCCACTCGTCAATTCCTAGTTTGCGCATTGCCCACTAGATGCCATCCCGTGGAACACGATCGAATGCTTTCTCCAGGTCCACAATAGCCATGTAGAGCGGCTTGTTAG
The DNA here is from genome assembly GCA_963989385.1 of Ctena decussata. Classification (NCBI taxonomy): domain Eukaryota; kingdom Metazoa; phylum Mollusca; class Bivalvia; order Lucinida; family Lucinidae; genus Ctena; species Ctena decussata. Next base: position 46,781,230 of record OZ022498.1, on the reverse strand, counting down.
CAGCCAAGTGCTTCTCCTATAGCTGACGTACAATAAAAATTGCAATAGTATTGCCACGGCCAGGCATGAAGCCACACTGCATCTCATCGATGAGTCCCTCAACCAAACGCTCCAGCACCTTCATCACTTGCTCAATTAACTTCAAGCCCCTGTTGACCCCTTAATATTTTTTTCGAGTATACTTGGGCTACTTTCTTTGCGAAAATTTCTAAAATACTAGGTATAGCTGACATTTTTAAGAAAAAAATGACCGAATTGTAAGAATTATAAGAAACGAATTTTATTTTCATGGGTCTTATGGATTTGTAAACACCGGCGAATAACTCACAAATTCAACATAAATCCCTTCGGGCTTTATTCAGTTTGTGAGTGATTCGCCGGCATTTACACATCGATAAAATAAAAAAAAATCATTCCTATAATATATGCAGATGTGTAATGAGACATTCAGATTTATATAAAAGTGAGAAACTTCCAGAAGGGCAATACCTTGAACACAGCCGCACCACACAATATATGTTTCAGGTAATGTGTACACATTACCAGAGCCTTGACCTAATGATGCAAAATGGAACTTTTTGTCCGCTTTAATGCGTAGATGCGCAGGCTTATCTGATCCTTTGCTTGATGCAGTTGTCCGAGGGTGCCATTTTGCTTTTATTCTTCTTACTTCTTTTGGTCACTAAAATATATTTATGTTTACTTTTCTTATCATTTATTGTTTCTGTAATACTAACAAAACGCGCTATAACTTCAAAATATCTGCGGACATTGCGAAGTAAAAAAGAAAGGCAATGATCAGGAACGTATACAATCAGATCCGATATTCTGCCCTCAAAACGAACAGAGAAGAAATCTATACAGTAACTGATCGCCGTTCACGGAAGGCACATACAGTAAAGTGAAGGAACAGCTCTTTCCCAGACAGGTCATTCAGCTACCCCAAGTAAAAACACTATTCTCACTACAGATAAACCAAGGCACCGACATAACAACCAAAGAAACAATGAAGAACGACGACAAAGTATTGCCTTGGAACGGTCAGCAATAACTATTCAGCTATTCAGGAGACCATTCTGCTAAATGATAATTGACAAGCGGGCATAACAACATGTAACATTTAGGAACCACAACTAGTACTGTTACAGGAGAACCGCTGTGGAAAGGTCAGTAATAGGTTACTTGGGCGCTCAAACTAGTTTTACAGCATCCAAACCTTCGCTCTCTGCTCCTGCAGTGGTTCGAAACATTTAGTTAGTTTCTGTTATTTTTTGTGTCATAGCGACATGAATCTTTGCGAAGATTGAGTTGTTTTGGCTCTCTGTGGATTCTTGCTGCATTGGACATCTCTTTCCTGATGCCCTTGTCTGTCGCCTTTTTCGGGACGCAGGGGTTGAGGCTGCTCGGTGGGGGACGCCTACACTCGCGGATTAATACGTAGGCGTCTCTTACCTGATGTCTGCAGCGAAAGTGTTCTGCGGAATGTGACATTAAGTGTGGCTCGGAGAGGATGCTCGTTGCCTGCCGAGACCTGCCCATTATCTGTTTTCTTTCAAACTTTTTGGGTTTTGCGATATTGAAGAACTTATTTTCAGAAACACACTTCTGTCGCACTAAATGTGGTCTGAATACATTTATATTAGAACCACTGGGCCGATATAACTGCTGGTGTACAATTCATCTCCGAGGATATCATGAATCCAGTAAGTCAGTGTTTCAGTGTTGAATCTGGTTCTCTGGCATTGGGGTCACTACTTAAATACTGATTTAAATTTACCTTATTCAATTTGATGCATATCTAGTAAAATTTCTAAATAATTCTTAAACTAAGCTAAAGGCCCGATTTCACGTCGCCTTAAAACGATGTTTACAATCAGATCCGATATTCTGCCCTCAAAACGAACAGAGAAGAAATCTATACAGTAACAACTGATTTCACGTCGCCTTAAAACATTGACTAACTTTTATTTATCGAATAATTTACCTTTACCGTAATGCAACACTAGTCATTGATTAGTGCTTAAAACATGTTTAAAGGCGATGTGAAATCGGGCCTTAGACTGACTTGTCACAGCGACATAAATCTTAGCGGAGTTTGGCTTCCATTCTTTTGAGTTGTTTTGGCTTTTTGCGGGTTCTTGCTGCATTGGACATCTCTTTCCTGATGCCCTTGTCTGTCGCCTTTCTCGGGACGCAGGGGTTGAGGTGACTCTACGGGGGCGCCTGCGCTCACTGGTTAATACGTAGGCGTTTCTTACCTGATGTCTGCGGCGAATGTGTTCCGCGGAATGTGACATTAAGTGCGGCTCGGAGAAGGATGCTCGTTGCCAGCCGAGACCTAGCCATTATCTCTTCTCCTACAAACTTTTGAGGTTTAGCGACACTGAATAAGTATAATACAGAAACGCGCGTCTGTCGCACTAAATTTGGTATAATTAAGTTTATATTAGCTGTTTTGGTCCGCATGAAGGTTTCCTAACCCAGCAGTGAATCATTCCAGGAAACAAACAAATCACGGGTAAGACCTGCGATGAATCGGAGATGAGGACTCCACAGAAACAATACCTTGAGGTACTTGCAGTAGCAAACAACATCACCAAAATACTCGAGCAAAAGAAAACTATCAGCTGAATACTGACTGAAAATGCAACAGACAATACAAGCTCTGGCCCAACCAACTAAAATGAATTGCTATATGTCGGGTCCATCACCGACTCTGTTGCCTGACCAACCGGCGTGCAATTAAAGAAGGAAGCAAAATTATTAATGACTACTGGGTTAACCACTAAGCATGCAGGCTGCAGCATTACATTTATGTCATATCCACTACTTTTGTAGCGAATGATAATTTTCCTGAACTGATCAGAAAAAAGCAGCCCTAGTTACATTTTTTTTAATTTACAGACTAAGTCACAATAAAATTCTGCTTCCGACAGGCCCTGCTGCAAGAGTATTTTAATCTGACCTTGAATTAAGAAACCAATTCATAGTGTCGGCGATTAGACTCTGAAACAGCTTTTCCAAGTTTTATACCAATAGTTTTGTTTCAGAAGTTAAGCAGTTAACATTCTATTACGGGTATTGAAATCAGTCACATGACTAAACACTCTAGCAAACCGAAAAGTTCAAACTGAAACGTCACCATCCAAAAAGGGACAACTTACTATATCACTACTGAAGATCATAAATTTTAGATGAAACAAATCCGTTGGAAATAGATAGATCTTAATTCACATATGAAGCTTCGCTATCGGATGCATTGGTTTTGTTTAACTGTAGCTCAGTTTGATAAATTAGTTTCCCCATAGCTTCAAAGTAAGGATTGTCAATATTTAAAAGTTAAGAGATCTAGATTGTAGAGTTAAATGCTTCGATTATTTCAGCTTGCTTATCATTGCAAAAAGAGTCCATGAAATCTCTTTCAGAGCAAAAAAAAAAAAAAAAAGGTACAAGAGGAGCATAATTTGTAGCCATCGGAAAACCAACAATTTATCTATATAACTTAGTATCAAATCTTGACAATCAAGTCTGAGTAATGTTTGGGGTAATACGATCACGTTTTTTTGTTCACACAATTTTAGCAATTCCTTAAATTTCTTGTTGTTGTCCCGTCTCCATATGACCTATGTTAGTGGGAAGATAAACTTGAATGCAGGAATGTATGCACTTGAGAAATTAAATGTTAGATATCTAATACTTACGTATAAATACTTGAGGATTTGACCATGCTTTGCAGACTGGTTAGTTAAGCTCGCAATATGTCTTTGTTTTAATTGGGTCGTTGTTTTGGAATTATGAAAGTTCAAATTGAAAACTTCCCAAACTCTTGTTTTTTTGGAAAACGCGAAGTGCCCCAACCAACTTAAATATATAGCTTTGTGTAGGAACAGATTTTGAACTGAGGAAACTATTTATGGACACCGAGGTTTCTACAGGCAGGAAAACGTAACGGAATCGGAGGAACATTTTAACGAAATCGGAGGAACAAACAATGAACTCTTTTAACGAAATCGGAGGCACTAACACTGGAAAAAGTAAAATGAGGACAGTAAGCCTTTCAACAGAAGTGGCCATAAAGAAACGCTACCTTAATGTTCTTGTAAAACTTTAATGCAGACGCATACGATCTTCCTGTAAACTTATTTTTCATCAGTGTTAGGTACTTGAACAGCAGTGGTTGTAGAATATAAATGTAATAGTGTTCCGTCATGGCAAAACTATGGAAGTAGTTGATGCTGAACTTGAAATCAGACTCTAAGGCTGAGACCATTTCGCAAATAGGGAAACCGTCACTGGGCTCTGTAATGGTAATAAAGTAAACAACCTTATTTATCCTTATCCACACCTCTGCTCTAATTAACGCCTCCTGCCTCTTTCTGTGACAATAACATTATATTAACTTGCATGAATTCTTGTTTTCTTCCCTGGTTGAGGAAGGTCCTTGAAATGGGGTCTACTCTGAAAGAAAAGAATTCATTCCTGTAGGAGCAAATTCTTTTCTTTAAGAGTTGACCTCTACTGGGGAAGGAGGCAAAAATAATACAGTTGTTTCCTCAGAAAGTATATCTATTCACCTTATTACTTTTTATTAGGGTTATTTTGACGGGGCTGATTTACTACACTTCAGGCTCTAAATAACGCCCCCATTCCGTAAATTCCAACGCCTCCAGTGCGTTTATTAGGATTTATACTATAAGTTCACACATTCAATAACACACAAAAACACTGACAACTGAAAACAGCATCTCTTGATGATCAGATATTCATGTAAGCGATTCGCGCACCTTCTAATCATGTACCATGAAATGTATTGTACTGATGATCTTTAAACCTAAAAATGTGCTCGCGCGTTAGGACGTAGGCGTCTCTTACCTGATGTCAGCAGCTAATGTGTCCCGCGGAATGTGACAGTAAGTGTGGCTCGGAGAGGGATGCTCATGGCCTGCCGATACCTGCCCATCACCTCTTTTCTTTCAAACTTTTGGAGTTTAGCGACACTGAAGAAGTTAAATACCGAAACGCGCGTCTGTCGAACTAAATTTGGTATGGATCCATTTATATTTAAACAAAATACCACATATTAAACGAATGATAATGTACAATGTAAATTTGAACAGCCAAGATCTGTATATAAATTAAAGAATTCATCTATAATTACGCGATTCTATCTGACATATTATTCTTATCAAAATATAAACCTTTGCTGAATCTTGGGGAAACGGATTTGTCTATTTATGACCCAGTTTGAGATTGAGAAAATGCATGACTTCTTGTTAAGGTTGAACACAAGTAATACTATAAACACTGTGTTCCCTTACAAGGAAGATTCAGTATAATGTAAATGTGTTAATATCTCAAACAGCTTTAAAAGTACGAGGCTTATGATAAAGTTTATGAAAACAAAGACCACTTGACTAAATACCTGTATAAGAACATTACCAATTTTTGAGCATATGTCATATCATTGCAATTTGAGGTTGACGGTGTCTTTAATGATAAAACAGTATATGACCGAAGCATCGCATTGTCTGTGTTTTTCTTGTGCTTCTTTTTTTTTAAGTATGGTGAACAGCACTTCCTGTTTGATTTTTTCATGTAAATATGGAGCCAATTTTTTCATTCGATAAAAAGCAAATGTATTGTTCATCATATTGGTCTTTTATTTATTATATAACATATATTGCGTACGCTGAACAAGTTATTAAGCTATCTGCATTAAATCATACACAGTCTATTGCATCCACCTCGTACATCAAAGCCCTATATAAACCAGAGTTTTGCGGATAATTCTAGGATGATTTTTCTTATTTCTCAAGGCAAACGTATTTTGTGACCCCTCACTGGAAGCGCCTTGCCTATATAGAGTTTTAACCGATATTATTTTAGAAATATCCGCTAAACCCATCTTTATAACTTTATTTTTACAGACCTTCTTGTACTTTACTTCACTCTTTCACACCTGTACATCTACACCTGTGTTGGAGTCTCTGGGATGGACGTTTGAATTTTAATCTACAACTATTTTTAACAGTAAATTTACCTTGTTTAGGCGGTATCTTGATGATGCAAACTTTAGGTTTTCCTTTAAAGCTATGGCCAAGGTTGTGAACTGTACCATCAGAGTCTACGTGCGGATGAGCAGTTGCCATGTTGACTGCAACATACTTTGACAAATCAACCTATAATAAGACGTACAGTGTTACAGTGTTATTCAAAAACGACTGTCACATTAATGTAAACTAGAGCCAAACCAGGTATAGACCGTTTGTCGAATTGTGAACGGCAACTAGAGAATGATATAAGCACATATTCCTGGTCAGTTTAAACAAATCATAATACTATAGTTGTTCAACTATATATTACGTATGGTGTAGATAAACACTGATTTCCGCATTTATAAATATCCTGAAGGTATGTTATTCGACCTATCGTAATAGTTTGATATACAACATAACATATAAAAATGAATTTGATAGCAAATTATTAATTCATGCTTTGTATTAATCAATTCAATGCTGCTTAAAACAGCTTAACACCAATCGTAGACGGTTTTGAATGTGAAAGTGGTCACTGCAGGACAAAACCTTGTCGACAAAATTGTTCCCTTCTTTCCTATAGAGATAAATTTTCCATAAAATATTTCTAGTTGCATTATGGTAGCTCATTATTATTTTTACTATTATTATTATTTGTAGATGATGTAGTTGTTATGTCGGAAATAGCAAAGGGTTTATAGGCACTGATTTAACTTTAAGAAAATTGTAACATGAAATTTGATGGTCAATGTCGATAAGACAACAAGAATTCAGTCCGCGCAAGAGCGCTGAAAATTGTAGACGGATACACAGTAAAACACGCAAATAGGTATTAAGCTTAAAACTAATACCCCGGGCCCAACCTAGAGGTCTTACCCACGGGCTTAGATATTCTGTGTAAGAGCAAATATTAGAGAGGCACTACGAAGCAAATACGAAAATAATTTTATATGCAGTCGAAGACATATAATTAATCTAAAAGGGCTAACACAAAACTTTGATATAATGAAACTGTTAAGGTCCTAAGTATTGACCCCTAATGTAACTCAGGGACATATTGCAGGGTTTTGTTATTTCATATCAGAGGTTTCACCGTACAAGTATGATGATTTAAATAGGATAAGGATCTGACGTATTGTTACAGAGATATTAGGTTTAAAAAAATGCTTTAACACAAAACTTTGACGAGAAAGATGATAAATGGATGGACAGATTGACAGGCAGATGAACAGACGAGCGAAATGATGAAAAGACAAAAACTATATACACCTTGACATATTTCATATTTCAGGAGTATAACAGGTTCCATATTAGACAACAGCCTTTTAAAAGCAAATTAATAGATAAACTCCCTGAACAGTATTGAGCCGCGACACGAGAAAACCAACAAAGTGTTTGTGTGCCCAGCACAGACTCAGATCAGCCTGGGCATCCACCAAGCTTGATCAGACTCTTCGCTAAACGCTTAAAGGGTAGCTAAGGGTATAAGCTACCTCCATGCGGACAGCGAAGACTCTGATCGGACTGGGTGGATGCCCAGGCTGATCTGAGTCTGCGCTGGGCGCACAACCACTTTGTTGTTTTTGTCGTGTCGCGGCTCAACTTACATAAACGTACAGAGATTTCAATCAACCGATCTAAGCAAAATTAGATAAAATAACCTTTTAAAAGGAAGGCTTGTCCAGCTAAGCAGGTGAAATGTTCATGAGTTGTTTATTCAAGTAAACCCAGTTGTTAGTGCACTTTCTGTTGCTAATTTTTATTTAGCAAAGCAAAATTTCTTAAAGTCTCAATAGTCCTATCAGCGGTAAAAACGCCTAAACTCAAATCATTGTAAAAAGCGGTTCAACCTTCACGTTTGGTAATAAATTGTGGGTTGGTGTGCATATATTGAGTCATATAACTGGCAAAAAGTAGAGAAAACAAGTTTTTGAAAAATAACAAAACGCTCCAAAAAATACAATTTCCTGTTCTGGTTTCCCGTCTAGCCATGCTATATAAACATAGGCGAGATAGTGATTGGGATTCCACGCGTGTACATTGTATTTTTACCATTTCATGAAATCGAAAGTAGGTCATTTTAGTTGCCAACTAAAATGACCCAGATAAGTTTTCAAACCGATTTTAAGTGAAACTCAAGGATGTTTTATTTTTTAAAGCTACCTAATCACGGTCATTTACAGTTACGAAACTGTAGTGAGAAGCTTGCAGCGATACCTCTTGATAAAAATTTTCATGCTGATAGAGCAATGGGGCCTTTAATTTCTTGAATGGTGGCATTATCTACAGGTGTGAGGTAAAAACAAGTGTAGACTTTATTTGAAAAAACAGATTGAGGAAATATGTAAACACACACACACACGGGCCGTGATACGCAATCGGTAGGGCACTTGACTCATAAGTCAGAGGCCCTGGGTTCGAAACCCGGTCTTAGTACTGGTTAACCGCTTAGGAGGTCTAAGCCTGCCCAGGAATAGTGTGGTTAGGTTAACTGACCGTCTCGAATTGACCATTGCTGTTTACCGTGGACGTTAAGCGACAAATCACACAAACACAAACACACACACGTACGCACGCACGCGCAGAGAGAGAGAGAGAGAGAGAGAGAGAGACTTTTCCAACGTTTAAGCCGTTAGGCCTGTCTCAAGGAAAATTACTATATGGACCTATTTCAAGTCTGTTCTATATGGCTGCTAAGTCACATTTAGTTTGAATCAATATTTTAGGAAAGACTGTTTCAAACCTTCACTGAACTATATTTTTGGTTTTAGTAGCATCAGTGACAGTGACTGGGAGGAAATTTTGACACTCTGAGAAGAAAATGCATGCTACTATTGTTTGAGATAATAACTTGCTTGCTATACAACATTTGGGAACAACAAAGCACGAAACCCATTGTGTTCATACTTCCATGAACTTCCGAAAAATGAAATTTATCTCTTACATTTATACTATGTTTTCACATCAATTTTGGTACTTATTTGTGAAGTTCTGGCTAATTTTACGCCAAGGAAAGGACGAAGAATAGCTATTTACCAACGTGTTTGGTAATGACGTTCAACAGCCGTCACTATGACATGACGTATATCAAACGTTACGTCGGCCAATCAACTTATCGAATAATCTGTGACGTCGAATAATCCGTGACGTCGCTTAAGCGTAACATTGCATGACTGCGTGTTGTTAATGGATGTATGTACATCCTCAGCCCAGTAAAGGTTCATCTAAGGAAATCGTCGACATGTGTAAATATTTCTCTGTACATTTGTATAGGTGAAATTAAAAGGCAACATTAGAGAGTGTTACAAGAAAACATTGATGCAAAGCATCAATACGCCGTGAAAGTCAGTCACATTTAGCTTCTGCGACCAGTAGGCCTAACTGCGCACATATACAGGAATCTCGACACTAGCAAAGGTAGTCTAATATGGAGTTATGCGGTGTTGTGAAGCTGATTATAGTTCATTGGCTTTCTGCTACTATTGTATACGTCATAAGCATGTGGGCAGGTTCTTGACAAACATGCATCATAATGATGGATTTCTGATCTGCTCGGATTTATTTTCTATTCAGATAATATTTTAGTTTCGCCTGCTACTAGCAGAAACTAGGTAGATCTACATGTGTATTACTTTACTGTTCCTGTGTCTGCGGCATTATCACCGTCGGTGCCGGTGTCGTATACTTAACGTTTTTTGGTTGAGTGGTTTTTGTGACTATGCGCAAACAGGCGAGAGATAGCATGTCCTTATGTAATATTGGAAATAGACTTCAACTCTAGGTTTCATCATATTTTACTCCATGTAACATGGTTATCTTTTGCCAAAAAAGTAATTCTGCATATGTTGATAGGAGGTAACGTGTATATTGAACTTCTGTTCAGTTCAGTTTCCTAACGACGTTCCCCAAGGGCTGGTTCAGCCACTAGGAACACGTTGTTAGGAGAATTGAACTTCGTTCACTCCAATTTTTTAATTTAATTTTTTTATTTTTTTATTAGTGAAAGGTCAATATACAGTAATACGTCAAGCTTTCAAAAATATATACATTCTGCTGGCTATCACTCTGACATGTAATTATTTACGTTCAAATTTGTATATTTATGTTATTTAAAAATTATCTTTACCTTTAAGAAACTAGTCTACTGCGTAATACAAAATTAACGAAGACTTGTTGCAAATTATATACGTATTACCTCCCTTGAAACATGCCATAGGCGATTCATAAAAGAATCCTGCTTTATGCCATATGCGACCAACAAAGGTACCTATCAGACTGCATTTTGCGCAGTCTGATCATTACCATGTGGGCCATCCTATACATTTTCTGTTGTCGGATGTGGATAAAAAAAAATGCACTGAGGCAAAGTAGCAGGCGTTTATGACGTACGCGAAGGTACAAAAAATCGTCCGGCATATACTAAAATATAGAGTGGAGCCAACCTTTGGAGTGGAGCCTTGGAGTGGAGTGTTTTTTTTATTTCAAACTGCCAAGACTTAATGCTGCTGACTCGGATAAATATACAGTATGGCCATAATGTTTAATTATTGTTCCCCAAAGTATAGGCCTACTTGGCTTGGCCTAGCTTGGTTCATAGTATTATGCTTTCAAGCAAGCTATTATGTTATTTCACATAATCTGGCTAGTCCAGGAGAGAAATTAGAACATGCCCCTTTGCATTTTGCAACTGGTCATTGCCCGAAAATGGTGAGGCATGGTTTCATGTCCAGAATACTCCAAAATACCATTCCAAAAAACCACGCCACTCCATAGGTTGACCCCACTCCATATTTTAGTATATGCCAACTCTCCTGGTATTTTCCGAATAAGCGTGACGTCATTTCTTCCGAAAATAACTCGGTATCACTAAACGACATGAATACTGGCTTGTGGCCGAAACCACAAGCCAATAAAACACAAAAAGACTTTCGGTAAACAAATGTTGCTAGTTTTCAGACAATCCACACAGGGCATATAATCTATTTAAGAAGTCATTCTCAGTGAGGTAATAATGAAGTGTTTAAAGCTTCAAAACAATTCTTAAAGGAAATCGGAAGTTTACATTATTTCAAAATGAATTACAATGAGTCATGTTGATAGGAGCTATACTTCACGCAGAATCTAACACAGAATAATTTTGCTTCATGTGATTATAATCAAGTGTTTCCAAGTTTCTAAACAATTCTTAGGATAACCGAAGCTATCCGCCAATGTATTTCAAAGGGATAATTTTGTGGTCAGTTATAAAGGGGCTTTAATCTATGCGAATGCATCAATAAAGTTACCTGTCCCCTGCACTTCTCATGTTATGCTTGGCATGTGTTTCAAGGTTGCCTAAATAAACAACAATAGCATTAAATATTCATTTCGTATCTGAGGTTTAAGCGACAATTTTTCTGTGTTCAACAGACTTAATCGATGCAAAATGTAGAAGAAAGTGAAGGTACTTTCTCTACAATTCCTTTTGAGAAAGGGGACAAATGTGTTTCAAGCTTCAAAACTCTCAAACATTATTTAATCTATATATGTCCTTGAATGGAGTACATATTTATAAGTGTGACAGGGGCCATAGTCACTACAAAATGCAAAATAAAGTATTCTAATTCTAACTTGTTCTACCAATTTTCTGTTGGGCGACAGGTTCAAATCAATCCCTTGCAGCTAACAAAAGTTATTAATCAAACTACATCTGTATGGATTTAAGAGGGCATAATTTGTGCAAAATGCACAGCAGAGCAAATTTTAAGAGTAACGACACTTCAGGAACTGACTGAATCAGATCCCAAACCCTATGCCCAACATCAAAGGGAAATATTGACAAAGACATCCCAACAAACAATCAATTACAAGTGATAAGCCGAGTCAGCAGCTCTTTCCCAAATAGGTGGCAACTCAGCTATCTTTATTGAACTAAATAATTTAGACCAACAGAAGGGTTACAACAGACTAAGCAAATTATACCAAACGTATTTAACAATTATTTTTACCTATTTTCTATTTTTATTATAGAAGGGTTAAAATGAGAACACAATAAATTAAACAGCACCGAACATAAAACAAATGCAACCGCAACGAAAGTACCGCCTCGGGACGGTCAGTGATACTTGTTTTGCCAATTCTTTGTAAGATAACTCAAGTTTCAAAACAATCCTTGAATTGAATCAAAGTTATGTCAAAACAGTACCCTAATGAGACATTTATGTAATTCTGACAGCGGCCATGATCCATGCAAAATGCTTGAAACAGTTGTGCACCTTGTCCGCTAGTCATCTCTTGCTATAACAGATAAGTTTAAAAATTGTGAGAGGGTGCTTCATAGACATGTTTTGAGAAAATGAGATGAGACAGGACAAGATGGGACGGATTGCGACGGCAAAGTGATTCAAGTACATGTTTTCGCCACGAAAATCCTATATGGCGGGGCATAATGATTGCCCAAGGGTCATTCCGGATGGCAGAGCTGAATGGTTTTCGTTTACATATAGCTAGAGCAAAAGTGGAATAAGTGTGCTCTGTTTCTGCAAAATTTCCTCTGGTAGTTCCGGAGGAGATATGGTAAAAGTAAAACTCAAGATGGCCGCTGCCAGTTTTCGCTGGACTGAAGTCATCTTTCTGTATTTCTTCGGTTACATTTGTATTCATGCGGGCTTTTCCTTCGAAAACAATTTCAAATGTCAATATCTATATCCGTCTAATAAGACGGGTTTAGATATTTGAAATTGTTTATGAAGAGTAATACTCATGCTATAGTTGATCTATGCAAAACTGAATTACGTATCTGCGGTAATTTTGAAAGAAAAACCTCCCGTCTTTTAATAAAAGAAATAGAGTACAAATAAATGGGCGCAGAGGTGGGGGGGGGGGGGGGACATTTTGGGTCAGTTTCCAGGTATTCAGCGAAGTGGTCTCGGAGTAGATGAGAGGAGCCTCGGCTGCTCAGTAGGTTAAGCGCTGGCCTGCTGATCTAGCGGTCCAGGGTTCCAGCCCCGCTGTAAGCGGGAATCTTTTAAATCGTAAACGGAGTTCCATTGCCTGTCATTATCACCCACCCATCGTCCTGATATGACTGAAATACCGTTAAAAAAGGATGTAAAATCGCTTCATCCATTCATCCATCGGAGGAGATACGACAATGAGTAACTAATTACGGACAGACGAATGGATGGACACCAGAGCGTTCCATCGGAAATAAGCTCCAACGGAATTTTCTCCATGCAGTAGAGCTAAAACCAAAAAAAAAACATGTAATTTTGCGCGTATGGGATACCTTGCTTAACTTGCTAGCTAAAATGACTAGGTGCATTAAGGCCCAGAAATGGCCCCCGACCGAGGTGTCTCATATTGGTATGAATAATAGCTGTATTATTCCCCTAAATGAAACTGATAAGGAAATGCGTGACAGACATTATATATGGGGACAAAATGGGATCAAAGGTTATAACCCATAAGCCATTCTCTATCGGGCTATCGGTATCATAAGCTTAGAAAGGCTTTTTCTAAATTCTATCGCAGACACCATGAATTGGTTTCAAAATTTGATGTCGGATTAAAATAATAATACGTCACAAACGTATTGGCTATAATTTAAATGTTATGCGACAGTCTGCATGCTTAGTGATTAACCCAATCACGGTTGATAACTTTGCTGCACTCTTTAATTGCACACCGGGGGATCGGTCGTCAGACTCTATGATGGCCCCGACCTAAAGCTATATATTTTAGTTGGTTGGGACCGGAGCCTTTTTGTCTGTTGCTTGGTCCACCGGGGCTCAACTGGTGACCTTTTGCTTCAGATTTCCAGTGGGGTTGTTTGGCAGGACAGGGATCTCCACCTGTCAGACGGCCCGTTGTATCTGTTGAGTCCTCGTCTTTGCTTCTTCATGGTGTTGAAATTTGATTTATGTGTTTACCGTGATGATTCATTGACGAGTTAGAGGGTTATCATGCGAACCGAACAACCAACTAAATGTTTTGTACCACTTCAGAAACTGAGGGTGAGGTTGGGCCTGTAAAATCGATTTAAGCCCCCCAGTAATTCATTACTGACCGTTCCAAGGCGGTAGTTCTGTTGTGGTTCTCTGTTGCCTGTTTTTGGTGTCAGAGTTTCTGTGATGTTTTACCTTATGTATGTTCTTATTATTTTTGGTTCGGTTTGGGTTGCTGAGTGGCCACCTTTTGGGAACAAGCTGCTCACTCGGTTGGCCATATGTTCTCTGTATCTTGATTATTTGTAATCTTAGTTGTTTCCAACTATGGTTTGAGGGCTGGATTTGGATTTGGATTGTTTCAGTTCCTGGTCTTTGCATACTTTTTACTTCTATACCAGGAATATGACATTGTTAAGTATGTGTTTGAATCATGTAATTATATTTTTCTTTTGACCAAGTTTTAATTATACACCCGACATAAGAAATATTTAAGGAATATATGTTTTGTCTTTTCGTCCGTTTGATCATTTGTTTGTTTATTTGTTCCTCCGTCTGTTTGTCCGTTCGTCAACTTTTACCTCAAAGTTTAAATTTTGTGTTAATTAGTTTTGATTGTTTTATATCTCTGTTACCATATATCAGATCTTTTTCGTATTTGGATCATGATATCTCTATTGCATTACCTTTGTTATGGAATATCTAAGTTCCACAGTAAGGCCCTTGGGGCGGAGCCCAGGTCAATAATTAGGACCTAGACATTTTCATTATGTGGAAGTCTTACGTCAAATGTTTTGGTTGTTAATATCTCTTTAACTTATGTCAGCTTCTTTTCATATCTGGTTCATGATATCTCTGTAGGCGTTGCTTTGACATGGGATATATAAGCCCCAGGGTTGGGCCCATGGAAAAAGCCAATAAATAATAATTAGGCCTTAGGCATCCGTTGTAAATGTTTGCTTATAGTGTCAGTATACTAGAATTCAGCCTTATAATATACATGTATGGCAAACTTCCAGAAACTGAAAACAGTTAGTTGACATCATTGTTACCGCTGCGCTAAGATCAAGGTCACAGACATCAAAACTTATATCGAATTTGCATTAAAGTTTTGTATTAAGTTCGTTTTACTTAGGCAGAGGCATTGGCCGGGTAATATGTTATCCACCTTCAGTCTTACGAATGTTTCCATTTCTCTAGAAGGAATTTATCTATGATTATCCATTTCATGCATGCTGTCCATTTCAGCCTAATAGAAAGCTGTGCTGAAATCAGTCACTTATTTTTTAAAACCTAAATGGCAACTTTTCAAACAACTTGCTGGCTAGCTTCAAACTAAGTCAATTTCTGCTTGACACCTGTCAGTATGTAAAAAAACAAAACAAATTATTTTATAGATTTAATACGCATAATCTGATGTGTAGTCAGTTTAATGTAAAGACTAGCTAGATTCCCATGCTACAAAAATGTAGATATACCCAACAAAATGTTAAAAACTTCCGAAAACAAGTTCTGGAATAGTGGTGCCATGATCAGTAAAGCAAATTTAAAGAGTAACTACACTTCAGGAACTGACTGAATCAGATCCCAAGCCCTATCCCCAACATCAAAGGGAAAGATTGACAAAGACATCCCAACAAACAATAAATTACAAGTGGTAAGCCGAGTCAGCAGCTCTTTCCCAAATAGGTGGCAGCTCGTATCAAGCCTAAATAAAGCAAGTTATCTTAAGATTTTCTTAATATTGAGACAGAAATTCCTGAGAAGAAAGTGTAATTCCTGATAAGACTGCATTTTTTCTAGGAGCAGCTCGCTCAGAGGCTGCACTTATGTTGTTTTACAAGCACGCTGTCTTTATATGATAGCTGCTGTAACTGGTTAAAAGTTGTCATTTTTAGGGTATTTCAACTGAAGCAACATATTTTAGGATTGTTATTGTAACACGCTAAAATGTGGTCACAGTTTTACGGTAATTCAGCTCGGGAAAGTTTACTTAAAATTACATTTAAATCATAGTTCCTATACTTACAGTGAGTTGTTCATTTCACGCACGCTTATTACAGGTAAATTATAGGTAAAAGCCTGTCTCCAGAGGTCGGTTTTTTTAAAGAATTAATCAACAAAATCTTTCAATATGATGTGAATTGTAACAGTATACATCATATGTAAAATGACTTTTTGGGTTACGCTTGTGCTCTATTCCAATTTGTACAGTCAAACTGATTCAATGATTTTAGCCTGTTACAGAAGTCACTTTTTCATACTTTATGCACAGTAAGAAATATATTTAAACTGAAATAAAAACTAGAAGTATTGGACAATTGAAATCATGCACTGAAACACTTTTATCTCGACTTTCATATTTGACCTAAAATGATGGGGGGGGGGGGGGGGGGGGGTTAAAAATGTCCTAAACGCACGTAGTCCTTTGTTCATCATAATGATGTAAATACCTGCAACATATTTAAAGTGTGCACTCCGACGCAGGTACCGATGTCGAGCTTCCTGTAGTTTGGCAAGCTGAAATTAAACCTGCTACGATTATTTTCCACGCTGGAATGTAAACATTCTTGATATACTGACCTTCTCCAATGATTCAAGTGTCTCTGGGTCTACTCTGTGGATGAAATTGCTTTCTGTGACTGCGTAAAGTTCATCATGAAGCGGGAAGAAGTTTACAAGACAGTTGTCCGTAGCCTCGTCAGGTATAAAACGGGTCAAAAATCTGCAGTAAAAATATCAATACCCCTGAAAAACAGTTCAAGTGACAAGGGATCAAACATGGTTTTTCACGCATTTACATTTGCCAGATCCCGAGAGAGCTGTTAAGCCCCCGAGGGACCTGGCAGATGTGAATGCAATGATACATCATGTTTGATCGGTATAATTGCATAAATTCAGCTAAAATGCTATAAAAATAAAGAAAATATTAAGGCACAATTTTTCGGCCTCATCGCGATTACCTTGCTAATTCCTACACGCACCGTGTATTTGTATAAAAATCCTCGTTTCAGGCCATGGTCAGCTATCGTAAATTTTTGTCCAGCCTTAGGCAGCAGCTCACAAGCCAAAACGATTTTCACTTAATTTTTCGCTGAATGCCGCCTGCTCTTTCGTTACAATATCCGAGTCTGTATAACTCTTCAATACAAGCTCAAATTGATAGCTTAATCTGCAAATTTGCCGCTTGCATTACCCTGCAACTTGCATATGAAAAGTCGCAAGGGGCGTTCATTATAGCACATGAATCGCTTTTTAACATACGTCCTTGTGTTCGTTAAAACATGCCTGTTTAAAATAGCGATATTTTGACTGGTCATAGTGTATATTCTTATGGAAAATTAACAAAAATTGTCTTTGACAATTAGTCTCATCCTTATCGCGGCTTCCAAAATGACAATAATGAACAGCCTGATCAAACCTACTAGAAGATTAAGGGCGAACACACAAGTGCATAAAATGCTGAAATAATACACAGCCTCCCAAAACTTAGCAGATACCAGTATAAATTAATGATTTAGAATGCCAGAATTTGTAACTTGTGGATGTTAAAAAGGGGTTTATAAGGGAAGATCAAAGAGTTATTTGCGGTGTAGAAATCTTAAAAAATAACCATCATTATTGCAAATGCATGTTGGCCTGAAGAAACCTTAGTGCAATAAGAGCAATATCCTTTACAAGCCTGATCCTCATAAACGTTGTGCCGTTGTCATCCGCCGAATTATGTAGACCACGCCCCGAAAAATCAAGGTAGGATGTTGCCCGGGCCTATAACCAACCTAAATTCTAACTACTATTATGCCATTGTTACTGAGATGACGACAGACTAGGAAAACGTAGACGGACTTTTTGTTCTGGCATTTTGTGTAAGCATATGTATGCAGGGTACTAGTCAATCGAATACCTCCGGAAGATATTTTGACACGGGTCTGGAGTGCTTGCTGTGCCAAATTCATTCACAACAATCCTTTGAGCGGCCATGTTCTTTTTGTACGTGTCGCTTCGGAGGAACCTGCTTTGGTAGGTCACTTTCTTGTCGGCTGGAAAATATGACATCACAATGCCCATAATACATAACTTTATCATATGACGTCGCATCTGAAAGAGTAATAAAGACGTCGCACACGATGTTCGTCGTAAAGCGTTACACTCAATTGACGACGTGGTTATTAGCAATAATTAAGAGCGCAAAGAATATTCATTCGTTCGTTTGTTTATTCTATTGTTCACTTCAAAAATCCTGTCACTCATACATCCCCTCATTCATTCATTCATTCATTCATTCATTCATCCATCCATATTTTATTGACTGTATGACTGACATATTGATATACATGTATAGTTGACTCACTTGATCTCAAACACTGATATCTAAAAAGTTCCTTTTTATAACAAAGAATGTAGACTGGACATATTTCCTATTTGTTTTTCCATTTCAACTCCAGATATCATTTGGTATTCAGAGTACATTTTCTGCGACTAGAGATTTTACTTCGAGATATCAGTATTTTGAGATAATCTTCGACTTGGAGACATCCAGAATTGACTGTATTTATTAATCTGTCTGTATGGTTGTTTTGGTAATTGAAAATTAAATAAAAACCTGATATGGATCAATTTTAGTGCACATATTACTTTACAGAGAAGACATAATATCTTGATGCATATCTTCTGATATCGTCAGGCGTATCTATACATATATACCGAACTGCAAATGTATAAACATGCATTTGGCGTTCAATAATTTTATAAGAAAGCGTTTCTCTCTCTCTCTCTCTCTCTCTCTCTCTCTCTCTCTCTCTCTCTTGTCCATAATACAACTCCTTAACTTCGTTACCGCCTTATTGTCAATAATTGCAACTGTTTAACAAACTATCTCTATTTACGAAAACGTTTAATGTCACTGATATATGATAAAATACTTTTCGGTGTTTTTTTTTAAAATAGAATTTATATCAACGGCTGAACATGCGTACTGAAATTATCAAACAACACGGGGTGTCTGACTGTACGTCATAAGGGCTAAAAATCGCGTTCCATGGACATTTTGTGAGAAATCAAAATTATATTTTTGATTTATTAAATATAAAGTGCAACACAGTAAGTTTCATATTTCTGAAATCTACAAACAATGCCCATTTTATTCCATACACGTAAATTCAAACTCTGATAAATTAAGTTTGCTTAAAAAAGCTCATAAATTGGGAGGCCGTTTTTACGTCAGGGGACAATTACTGAGAAATTGAAACTGGCGTCTTATTTTTTTTTCTATTTTTCTAGCAATCTTGAATAAATATAGCTCATAATAAATAGCAATTATTGTGCATTTAAGATGAATTTTAATCGTGCCCATCCTCCTCTTCCCTCCGTGTTTATCTGTATTTTGTTCATAACGTTGAAGAAATTTCTTCCGCCGATGGACATTTTCTATTTATAATTTCACTTTATATTTTCTCACCATATGAGACACCCGTATGGAAAAACCAACGGAACTTGTATTGACAGTACATTATAGTAAATGTCTGATTAAAATATGATGTAGTCTCGTGCGTTTTGTGCGTTCCATTTATCTTTTAATGATTGGAGGTGGCCGTAAACTGTAAAGCTGGATATGCGATTTTGGATTAAAATTCGTATAGCGTTGCCGTTCCTCCTAAAAGTGGTATATTTAAAATAATTAAAACATGCACAGTCATATTCTGCAGAGTTTAAGCTTTCATTTGATGTATAATATGAATATTTTCTGCTCAAAATAAAAGATTCTTTTGCATGTGACCCCCAGATGTGTCCACTGTACGAACACCGTAGCGACGTCAAAGCCATGCATTAAAACAATAATCAACTGGTGGATTAAATATGCAAATTACATCGTAACGTTATGTGCTGACGTCCATAAAAAGTCGCGTTTTCTAAAGGCGAGATCGTTGCGTTTTAGTGCAAAATTTGCTAATAAAATGCGACTTTAGTGCCATATGATAAATAGAATCTTGCATTCTGCTCCTGTATTATTGAATTTATTAAACTCATTGGGGGAAACCAATAAGATGCTCGGCATAGCATCGCATCATATCTTTTTTTCCAAACTCGTTTAATAACTTCAATAATACAGAAGCACTCACGTAAGATCCTTTATATACTGCGACCATAATTAATTCCTGTCACTGTCCTAAAAATCTCACAAATATACTTACTTTCTGCAATACGTTCAAATGGAAAATAGTGCACGCCTTGATCAGACATCCTAAGTTTAGATGCAGTCTGATCAAATCTTCGCCCTTTCACGGTTGAGACAGTTCTTCCCCAAGGGCAGTGATCCAGACAAGAAGGGGTAAATGAGATAATTTTTGGATGATTTTCCATATTTCTCAATAAATCAGAGTCTGAATCCTGAAATCCTTTAAAATGTCTCAGACAAAAAAAAAAATGTGCTGCATACGAGTGCCTGAATTTATTTTTAACTTTGTTATATGGGTCATGTGAAGCAAAACGTGGTCTTCGAGCACGAGCATGTGCGCTCAGCAAAGACAAAAATCGGTCTGTATACCAACTCAGTCAGTTGTGACCCCTTATTAGAGCCGTCTTACCAAGACGGTTCTAATGAGTGGTCATAACATGTGTATTTGATGAGACATATATAATAAAAAAAGAAAATAATCGTCAATTTCGACGCCGGGGATAGTGCATTAACTGCACATTCGTAATGGAAACCGAGGGCTTTGAAAAATTTGTGTAAAAGCTGATTTCAGTAGATATATTTGCTGGACGAACATGACCTAACGTTTGGTTTCACGCGTCATATTTCAAAGTTGTGCGCCTACTGGTGAATCATTTGAGCCGCGACACGAGAAAACCAACAAAGTAGCGAGTGCGCCAATTGCAGACTCAGATCAGCCTGGGCATCCGTCCAGTCTGATCAGAGTCTTCATTTTTCGCTTATAAGGCAGCTATGAGTCTAAGCTAACTCCATGCGGATAGCGAAGCCTCTGACGAAACTGGGCGGATGTCCAGGCTGATCTGAGTCTTCACTGGGCGCACATGCCACTTTATTGGTTTTGTCGTGTCGCGGCTCAATTTTACTTACATATATACTTACATATATGAAACCTCTGGAGCAGCGCCATACCATCAAACAAGTGATTATATTTATCATCCCCAAATTCAAACTTTCCAGGTCCATTTCGGTAGAGACTTCCTTTGATCCAGGAAGGAATTTTACCTTTCAAAAGAAGAAACAAACGAATTTACGATATACAGTCAACCCTGTCTTAAGGGGTCACCCAAGGAGAACCCAAAATTGGCTGCTGAAGACAGGTGACTCCTTAATACAGGTTCATTTGCACTGTGTCTTGGTTTGTGGCCCTGAACAATAGGGCTGCTTCAGATGATTCTTTAATAGAGGTTACAACATGAGCAGGTTTTAACTCCTGACCTCACAGAGGCGCTGTGATCGGGTGGTTAGAAACGCTCGGTTATGGTGCAGAAAGTCGCCGGAAGGTTGTGAGTTTGTTGCTGTCGAGTTTAGCTTTAATGTTCCATTTAGCAGTACTTCAGTCATGTCGAGACGTTGCCTCCGAGTTTCTAGGACCTTTACCCGACCTGAGATATTATGACACCTAGGTCCTTCTACAGCTTCTAGCAGCTCTGCTGCAGAGGCAACAGGCAGCCTATTTATTTTGCGGGCCTCGATTGGCGGGGACCGAGCTCATGAAGTCAGCTTCAGGAAGCTTTACTCACCTGTAACTGTTCCTTCCACCGGCGTGTCATGTTCAACTTTTATAGTCTGGAAAAACTTGTACATGATGTCAGCTGAAAAAAAGAGGGGAACCAATGTTATACCACTATGGTGGCGCGTTAAGACTATAAGACTATTCAGGACTATAAGTATCGCTCCCCTGAAAACCCAGCTCAGCGTTAGATACTTTTGAATGGTGAGACTGCTTTGGGCCGTCAGTGGTAAATCAAAATTCCTGTAGTAACCAAAGCTATGTACTGGTACATGTAAGCGTAGGAATGGTTTTCTGTAGAGGTTTATCCCAAGAACATAGTTGTCCATTATCTTGTTTTCTAGCCTTAAATCCTTTTTTTTTTTTTTTTTTGGGGGGGGGGGGGGGGGGGGGGCAGCGTTTCGATGGCTATGACGAACTAATCAATTAGGCAACTGGAACAAAAACTGCAGAGATTGATCTGAGTCGATTGTATACGCACAAGCCAAAAGGTACCTTTTTATACTCGACGCCCACCACTTAATCTGCATGAGTATTATTTTTATAGTAATTAGTGGAATTAATCTGTGAGTTAAATGAACTACCTGTATCTGTGCATCTGACACAGCATATGACTAAACTTCAGCTTTGCACATAGAGAGGTGCACTGCCGTTGTTCATATTATTCCCATGGGAGGGATATTGTCAGCTCAAGATCTCATGTTAACACGAGATCTTGAGCAGACAATATCCTTTCGATGTGTTCGAAATTTTGCATCTGTGTTGTAACTATATAAATAGTGCAAGTATTTTAGACGGTTGCAACATTAAATTAATTGGGTACTGATGCTTAGAAAAGTGACAGCTATAGATATAGTCATGTGATGCTGAAACGACATACTATTATGTAATAACAGATGTCAAAAAGCTTGCAACTCACTGTAATGAACCATTAAAAAAAGATAGTACAATTTCGAACCGGTTGTGACGGCGCAGACGGACTTCCTATACTGAAGTTTCGACAGTAGATGTGCACAAAGATCTGTGATAAGTTTCTTATCATCAATTATAAACGTATGGGAGACCGGGAATAAATTGCCACCGTGCCTGTTTTCTTTTCGGCAAGAAAAGAGAGAGAGAGAGAGAGAGAGAGAGAGAGAGAGAGAGAGAGAGAGAACAAAATCAACACAATAGTCCGAATGAAATAGCAAGACAATTTTCAAATTCATTCAAACTTGCTTGAAAGACTTTCTAATTTAAGTAAAGATACATCAGAATCAGCTAGAGCTATATTTATCCCCTTGAACTTTTGTAATATAAAGCAGACAAACATTTTGTTAGACTCTGAAAACATATTAAACTTAAAGCAAGTCTTTCTGTAAGTTTTATATCATTACCCGAATGCTTTCTCCACAATGTTTAACCTACACAATTACTCAATGTTAAGCTGTAACACAATGTTTAAGTTATATATCTATGTCTAAAACCTAAGCATGTACGATTTTTGTAAATTTGAGAAATACAATACAACCAGATCAAATTGCTCCTCAGGATCAGCAAACCCAGTTTTACAATGTTTGCCAACAATATGAACCCTCTGTATTGACATGAAACATTCAGTCTCCATTACTACAATGAAATCTGGCCCCGAGGTTAAAAAACTTTTTTCATACTCAGCTGAGTTGAGCATGAAATTTTACCTGCTAATAAATAGCAAATGGCTGATAAGTACAGTTGATTTCTTGCTCAGTTTGGCTGAGTATGAAATTTTCTCTGCTTATGACTATGAAAATGCCAACATTAGTTGGCATTTTCATATTTATCAACAGAGAAAATTTCATGCTCAGCTGAGTTAAGCACGAAAAGAGTTTTATAAACTCGGGGCCTGATGTGCTTTGTACTTCTCATAAATGCTGCATTTAACAGGCCAAATAAGAAAACTGTGTGTTAAATATACATGAATAAGCAGAGGCGAAATAAAGTATACGCTTTTTGGATACCCATATTTTACTTATTTTTCACTGCTCAGGTCTGAATTTCTGCACGACTTATTCTTACTCAAGGAGAATAAATGTGGTACAATAAAATTACTGACTGAAACGCTTGAATAGTGCACTGTATTTTCATGCCAGTTTTGCACGTTTTTTCACTTGCAGCAAAATAGACATTACGATATTTGCTCTTAATCAGTACTTGAAATTTCGGTTGTGGATCTAAACAAACCACAATGTTTGCGTTTCATTCGCACCATGGCTCTCTGTGGCAGCAGAAATCATACACGCCGAGGCAAAAGAAAGTATACAGTTAAATGCCAATATTTTTCTTACGGCAAGGTCACATTTTCTTTCTGGTGCTTTTATATGGGAACTTGCTTCAACGTAAGAACTCATGGAACTTGTAGAAGATTTTGGTGCAAAAGTTGATAAATAAGTAAACTAAGTGAGTACATGACCATTTTATATACTAGAGGACAGGGCCATTCTTTGACCTGTAACCAATGTCTCATATTTGACAGGTTTGTTCAAATGATGACCTTCGTGTGACCTCTGACCTTTTTACTCAGGTGAGCGATTCAATGTCTCCTAGGTAGCAAACAGAAAGTCACAACAGCTGGTCCCGTTGTAGCAATGGAGGATAAACATGGAGTACCCACGCATTTTAAAGGGAAACGGTTTGGTTTCAAAAATTGTATATACATGTATATTTTGAGTGTAACCGACCCATTTTGGAAATAATAGTAACAGCCCAGGAAAGTAGTAAATTTGTTTCAAAGTCCTCTCCCTTGTAGAAATATCAGATATGTAGCTATAAACTTTATGAGCTGAAATTATACTGGCATTCTTGACACAACCTCGCCTGAGTACTGTTTACCCGCTAAGAGACTTTACCACCTCCTCTCTGAGATCACTTTATATTCAGCTCCGGACTACTAGTCTAAGTCAGCTTGGAAAGATCAGCAGCCCGAATGGAGATCGAATATAAGAATTCCAGATTTCCTTAAGAACTGCCAATATAAGACACCAGAGACAAACACTGTGTGTCCCCATTTGAAGATATATCCCCTCAATATTTCTATTATCTTTCAAATGTCTCATGAAAAATTATATCCTAGGCATGATAATGATCGCCAGTAAAAGTACTTTTATCTGCCAAATTTATGAATGGTGATGGTCACTGAAAGTAAGAGAATTTAAGAAAATAAATAAATTGGCGGGAATAGCGGACCGCCATCCCGCCAAAAATGAAGACTGGATACCCCCAGCAATCATAGTTAATCAGGGTAAAATCATGAATAGTTTTAAGACCTTTCTTTAATCGCCTTCGGACAGTTATTGACCGAAATGAACATACGTGAACGGATTAGAGGTAAATGCTACTGTTTAGTTATTTACTCCACCAATCACAAAATTCAAAACGTGCTTGCAGAAATGCCTCCTTATTGCCATGTTGAAGTCAGTCAGTTTGTGACGACAGAATATTCGTGAATATTCAAGAAGGGTAAGTACTGATATATCGTCTGTGCCTCCGTAACAAAGATGTTTTCGCTGAAGATTGTTTGTACAAGTCTTTATTGTGCTGCATACCACTGACCAGTTTCATAATTTTGTGATTATTTCGTAATGAAATACGAGGAAGTATACTTTTAAAAATACTGAGTAATTGCGACAGGTTAACTTGCAAACAACCGTTTAATCGTTTGCACAAGCGGACACTGTATCCGTTGTATTAAGCTCCGATTTCATATAAACTTGCCAAATAAGACAAGACGCATATGTTTTTAATTGAAAGTTCATGTAAAATAATAGCACGCTTTAGCCGAAGAATAAGGAGTTCGGTCCCCAACCATCGGATTCCGCTAAATAGATGGGATGCCTGGTGCCTGTTAGTAATTGTACAGGACCTGGACGCCATTTATCTATGGTATGTAAAAGTCCTACAAATACGGATGCAATATCTTAACAGGACTGATATGTCTTTGTAAAGATGACAGAAAAACATGGAATGGTGTCACACCTCTTTGTAGAGATGACAGATTAAGATGGAAGGGTGTCTCACCTCAGATAAACATGGAAGGGTGTCACGCCTCTTTGTAAATGTCACACAGGTCATTTTCAGTAAATAGCTCAGAATTAGATATCAGGAGTTTGAATCACTTTGCAGTCTTTTAATTATGTAAACTAAAATATCAGTGATATGTATACAGTGAGCTGCAAACATCGTAAACAATTCGTTGCCATAGAGAAGGTATTCTAGAAATCCTCTCGGTAGTACATTTTTAGCTATTCCTGATATAGAATTTATAAATAGCGTATGTCATCGTAATACAATCAGAATCCTCATTTTAACAGTGTGAGTGTTGTATTGCGTCAGAGTAGTTTCCCCACAATACTAACCAATCGATAACTGCATGCCATTTCACAAAATCCAATACGCGCTCTCTAACCGAAAGTACATTCGCATTTCTCCATTCCTTTGTCTTGCTGGGATGTTGTCAAAACTTCAGCCAAGAACTAAGAAGTTCATAAGAAGTTTATATTTCCATGTTTACTTCATCTTTATTGATACATAAGTCAGGTATGTCTTCCGTTCTTTGCAGTAAAGCATTGTTTACATATCTTTTGTGTATTGCGATAGTTTCTGCAGAATCAGCTGTTGAGTGTTGACATAGATTTCAGTCATGTATTTTGGCGCAATGTGTCAAAATAGTTTATTTCAGTCATTTTAATTATTCTCAGTTATACCTACCTTTCGATAAAAGTAACTAGCACAATTAGTCTGCATAATTAAAATCTTAAAAAGTTCCTTCAAGAGCAGAGAATACATACAATAGTAGGAACATGGGCCAGACTACGTAGTTTCGGCCAATAAAGCCTGGTCAGTGACCCTGACAATATCTGGTGACGAAACCAGAAAAAAGCATACTGTAATTTCTTAATTTTAATTAGGCAGTCGATTCAAAGACTGATTAATTTCAAAGGGATCCAAATAATATAAAAGACGATGATCTAGAATAAGAGTCTAAATCGATCTCAAATTTTAGATTACTCAGAATCTATCCTCTGATCTCAAAGGATGTAAGTAAAAGATAATCTGCACTATGGATGATGTACGGGGAGACGTTTTACGGCCGCCACACGGCACAACACCAGCTGCAGTGAAGTAAAATTAAAATCTTAAAAAGTTCCTTCAAGAGCAGAGAATACATACAGAAGTAGGAACATGGGTCAGACTACGTAGTTTCGGCAAATAAAGCCTCGTCAGTGACCCTGACAATATCTGGTGACGAAACCAGAAAAAAAGCATACTGTAATTTCTCAATTTTAATTAGGCAGTCGATTCAAAGACTGATTAATTTCAAAAGGATCCAAAATAATGTAAAAGACGATGATCTTGAATAATAGTCTAAATCGATCTCAAATTTTAGATTACTCAGAATCTATCCTCTGATCTCAAAGGATGTAAATAAAATATAATCTGTACAATGGATGATGTACGGGGAGTTGTTTTACGGCCGCCACACGGCACAACACCAGCTGCAGTGAAGTAAACTTAAAAATCTTAAAAGGTCCTTCAAGAGCAGAGAATACATACAGAAGTAGGAACATGGGCCAGACTACGTAGTTTTGGCTAATAAAGCCTCGTCAGTGACCCTGACAATATCTGGTGACGAAACCAGAAAAAAGCATACTATAATTTCTTAATCTTAATAAGGCAGTCGATTCAAAGACTGATTAATTGCAAAAGGATCCAAATAATATAAAAGACGATGATCTTGAATAAGAGTCTAAATCGATCTCAAATTTTAGATTACTCAGAATCTATACTCTGATCTCAAAGGATGTAAATAAAATATAATCTGCACTATGGTTGATGTACGGGGAGACGTTTTATATTAATAGTCTTATAGTCTTGAAAATGTAATATTTACGGGCCCACTTCTGGATGAATGTCCATGGTTGGAGATTATACAGAAATGGGACATGTAAATTCCAATATTCGTATCTATTTATAGCCGCTATAGTTGTAAACATACATGTATTTCATTCATGTGAAGTCTGTCTGTAAATAGTGTCTGTAGTGTGTTTATGTCTATTCTAGGACACCCTTTTTGTGTATATAATAAATACCCAACCTGTCAATTATGGATCTCGTAATCTCGACCTGCTTACAGTGGCGCCCAACGTGGGGCCCGAACCAGCGACCCCGAAATCAAGAGACGCTTTTGCGTATTGATGATATAATAGATACCCTGATTGGTGCAAAATATTTTTCGAAGTTAGATTTTAGATCAGGATACTGGCAGGTGGAGATGAAGGAAGAAGATAAACATAAAACTGCTTTCAGTGTCGGGTCTCTGGGGTTCTTCGAGTGTAACAGAATGGCTTTTGGCTTGACAAACGCAACTGCAACGTTTCAACGCCTGATGGAACGTTGTATGGGGGAGTTGAATCTAAGAGAATGTTTAATTTTCTTGGATGATATACGCATACTTTCTGTTACATTCGAGGAGCATATAAGGAGACTCGAAGCTGTTTTCAGTCGTTTACATGACCTCAAACTGAAACCATCCAAATGTGATTTTTTTAAGAGTAGTGTTAAATATTGGGACATGGTGTGTCAGAGCATAGTGTTGAAACTGACCCTGAAAAGATTAAAGGATTGACTGAATGACCTGTTCCGCATAATGTAAAGAAACTTAGATCATTTCTCGGTTTTACTGGTTACTACCGCTGCTTTGTCAAAGATTATGCAAAGCTGGTAAAACCATTAAATGATCTCTTAATAGGCCATCCAACAAATAAACATGCCTTACAAAACCGGAAGAAGAAGATTCCTTGGCACTGTGGTGAATCGCAGCAAGCAGCTTTCGATATGTTGAAATTAAAGCTCTCAACTCCTCCTGTCATTGCATATGCTTTTTAAGATTTTAATTCAGCAAATCTTTCGTAGTTCACACCGATGCATCGCGAGAGGGACTAGGTGCTGTTCTATACCAGGAACAAAATGGTACAGAGCGTGTAATAGCTTATGCTAGTTGAGGTCTGCGCAATAGTGAAAGAAACTACCCTGCTAATAAACTTGAAATTTTATGTTTGAAATGGGCAGTTTCTGAAAAATTTCATGATTGCCTTTATGGTAATCAGTTTTTAGTCTGCACAGACAATAATCCCTTAACTTATGTCCTATCTTCGGCTAAGTTAGACGCTACAGGCCACAGGTGGCTAGCCGCTCTAGGTACATATAATTTTACTTTAAAGTACAAGAGTGGCAGTTCTAACTGCGATGTCGCGGTCTTTCCAGGAGACCTCATGATACTTTGGAATTATTTCCAAATGTTATTAAGGCTATTTGTGAAGCCTATACTGTTCAAGGAGGTTCTTGCCCTTACGCTGAGACACTTGTTGTTACAAGTGCTTCGCAGCTGGTAGAATCTGTTGATTCAAATATAGAATCCTATGATTCTGATGGCCAGAAGGAATTAGAATCTACAGATATTAATACTGTAGATTTGGTAAAAGAGCACTCGGCTGATGACTCCATTGGCATACTTGTTCAATATGTCAAAAGTGTATATTGTCCACAAAAGGAAGAGTTAGTAGATTATCCAGATGCCGTCAAATATTTGCGACACTGGAAGAATTATTTTCTTGTACACAATGTTTTATATAGAAATACAGTGATAAATGGAGAGAACGTACACCAATTAGTTCTCCCTGCTGCATATCGTGATATGGTCTTAAAGAACCTTCACGACAATGTTGGCCACCAAGGCCAAGAAAGAACTCTTTCTTTGGTCCGTTCCAGATTTTTCTGGCCTGGTTTTGAATCAGATGTAGAAAATAAAGTTAGAACATGTAATAGATGCATAAAACGTAAAACGTTCCCCAAACCTAGTGCAAAATTAGTCAGTATTGTCAGCACTCAGCCCATGGAACTCGTTTGCATTGATTTCTTGTCTTTGGTAAGGTCTAAAGGCGGTTTCGAAAATATTCTGGCCATAACAGATCAGTTTACCAGATATGCACAGGCCTTTTCGACAAGAAATCAATTGGCAAAAACAACTGCTAAATGCCTTTTTGAGAACTTTATTGTGCACTTTGGCTTCCCTGCTCGTCTACATAGCGACCAGGGAAGCAATTTCGAAAGTGGTGTCATAAAGGAGCTCTGTTCATTGGCTGCTGTTGGCAAAACTAGAACTAAACCATATCACGCTATGGGGAACGGGATGACAAAACGTTTTAATCAAACGCTTCTTAACATGTTGGGTACCCTGGAAGACCGCCAAAAAGAAGACTGGAAGTCTTATGTCGCTCCTCTTGTTCATTCATATAATGCGACAAGACATGATAGAACTGGTTGATCACCATACTTTTTAATGTTTGGGAGGCACCCTCGACTAGCTGTGGATGCAAATTTTATGCCTCAAATCATCTCAGGACCAAGCTATTTCCAGTAAGGAGCAGTATGCTACTTAACTGAAAAAACGTTTACAGTATGCATATAAAGTTGCTTCTAGTGAGGCACAAAAGTCTGCTGAGCGACACAAAGCTCAGTATGACCTGAAAGTCCATGAGTCAACTGTAGATGTAGGAGACAGGGGTTTAGTCAGAAACGTAAGATTTAAAGGCAAGCATAAATTTGCCGATAAATGGGACAAGGATCCATGTGTTGTAATTGAAAAACCTGACAAAAACACCCCTGTCTTCGAAGTTCAAAAACAATCAGGAGATGGTCCAGTAAGAACTTTACATAGGAATATGTTGCTTCCGTTTTCTTTGATTCCTGCTACTTCTGAGGTGAGCGAATCTTTGTTGTCAAACCATGAAAACCTACCTCCGAAGAGTAGAGGTCAAACAAAACGGAACACCATCCGCCCACTTTCTCCAAGTGAAAGTTCTGAGTCGTAGTCAGAATTGGAATATAGAATTCCAAGGTATACTATACCGCAAAAGCGTATTTCAAACAGACAAGTTTCATTGATATATCAGGTGTAAGGAGTAATCATACTGGTTCTCCAGTTTCTTCGGATTCCAGTGGTCCAAGCAGAAGTATTTCAAACACAGAGTTAAGTTCTGTTTCGGTACCAAAACGTTCTTCTGTTCCCAATCGTTCTACTAGTGTGGAATTGAGTGGTCATGACCTTGCTCTACCATTTCCTACCGTGTCTCCTTTTCCTACAGTTGATGCGATTCCTCGCCGTACGGATCGAACCAGAAAACCACCGGGTAGATGTTGCGAGTGGACTAGTGATCAGGACACGGCAAATACTAATGCCTTTGAGACACAAATTTGGTATGTCTGACTTCTGTCTGTTGTTTTATTTTTATTCATGACTCTGCAGGGGAGAATGTCACAAGAGTTTTACGTTGTAAATATAGATTTCCTGCAATTACGGTGATATTTACAACAGCTGAGTACCATCTGGAATGTTGATTTCAACATTCATTTTTTGTCATTGCTACTTGTATTTCTGTAGTTGTGTTTCACATGAAATATGTGATGCATTATTTATCATTTGCTGTATAATTTTTACAGGATGTGATTTTTCAAGTTGAGTATATTCCAAACATGAGATGTTAAATCTTGCTGTTATAGTAGGCAATTATATTGATTCTTGGATTGTTAATTGATGATGATTTGTCAATTTTGAAATGTCAGGAGCCTTTTTTCCTGGCAGGGGAGAATGTCACACAGGTCATTTTCAGTAAATAGCTCAGAATTAGATATCAGGAGTTTGAATCACTTTGCAGCCTTTTTAAAATTATGTAAACTAAAATATCTGTGATATGTAGTCAGCTGCAAACTTCGTAAACAATTCGTTGCCATTGAATGGGGATTCTAGAAATCCTCTCGGTAGTACATTTTTAGCTATTCCTGATATAGAATTTGTAAATAGCGTGTGTCATCGTAATCCAATCAGAATCCTCCTTTAAACAGTGTGAGTGTTGCATTGCGTCAGAGTAGTTTCCCCACAATACTAACCAATCGATAACTGCATGTCATTTCACAAAATCCAATGCGCGCTCTCTAACCGAAAGTACATGCGCATTTCGCCATTCCTTTGTCTTGCTGGGATGTTGTCAAAACTCCAGCCAAGAACTTAGAAGTTCATAAGAAGTTTATATTTCCATATTTACTTCATCTTTATTGATACACAAGTCAAGTATGTCTTCCGTTCTTTCTTCCGTTCTTTGCAGTAAAGCATTGTTTACACGTCATTTGTGTATTGTGATAGTTTCTGCAGAATCAGCTGTTGAGTGTTGACATAGATTTCAGTCATGTATTTTGGCGCAGTGTGTCAAAATAGTTTATTTCAGTCATTTTGATTATTCTCAGTTATACCAACCTTTCGATAAAAGTAACTAGCATAATTAGTCTGCATAAATAGTCAGGGTCACTGACGAGGCTTTATTAGCCGAAACTACGTAGTCTGGCCCATGTTTCTACTTCTGTATATATTCTCTGCTCTTGAAGGAACTTTTTAAGATTTTAATTTTACCTCACTGCAGCTGGTGTTGTGCCGTGTGGCGGCCGTAAAACGTCTCCCCGTACATCATCCATAGTGCAGATTATATTTTTTTTACATCCTTTGAGATCAGAGGATAGATTCTGAGAAATCTAAAATTTGAGATCGATTTAGACTATTATTCTAGATCATCGTCTTTTATATTATTTTGATCCTTTGGAAATTAATCAGTCATTGAATCGACTGCCTAATTAAAATTAGAAATTACAGTATGCTTTTTTTCTGGTTTCGTCACCAGATGCTGTCAGGGTCACTGACGAGGCTTTATTAGCCGAAACTACGTAGTCTGGCCCATGTTTCTACTTCTGTATGTATTCTCTGCTCTTGAAGGAACTTTTTAAGATTTTAATTTTACCTCACTGCAGCTGGTGTTGTGCCGTGTGGCGGCCGTAAAACGTCTCCCCGTACATCATCCATAGTGCAGATTATATTTTATTTACATCCTTTGAGATCAGAGGATAGATTCTGAGAAATCTAAAATTTGAGATCGATTTAGACTATTATTCTAGATCATCGTCTTTTATATTATTTTGATCCTTTGGAAATTAATCAGTCATTGAATCGACTGCCTAATTAAAATTAGAAATTACAGTATGCTTTTTTTCTGGTTTCGTCACCAGATGCTGTCAGGGTCACTGACGAGGCTTTATTAGCCGAAACTACGTAGTCTGGCCCATGTTTCTACTTCTGTATGTATTCTCTGCTCTTGAAGGAACTTTTTAAGATTTTAATTATAGTCTTGAAAATGTAATATTTACGGGCCCATTTCTGGACGAATGTTCATGGTTGGAGATTATACAGAAATGGGACATATAAATTCCAATATTCGTATCTATTTATAGCCGCTATAGTTGTAAACATACATGTATTTCATTCATGTGAAGTCTGTCTGTAAAAAGTGTCTGTAGTGTGTTTTAATGTCTATTCTAGGACACCCTTTTTGTGTAAATAATAAATACCCAACCTGTCAACTATGGATCTCGTTATCTCTACCTGCTGCCATAAAGATGACAGATAAAAATAGCCATCTGAGGAGATGGCAAATCCCTCGATCAAAGCCCCCCCCCCCCCCCCCCCCCTGCGACCTGGTAAACAGGGTGCACTTCAAAACGCATATAAATAGTATACTGTCATTCTTTTATGCTCCTTATTGACATTATCTGTTTAACAGATGCATGATTATCTAAAACTCAGACCAAAACAGTATGCCAGATTGCTAAAAAGAGGTAAAATCTCAAATAGCAACCATGTAGACGATGTATTGCATATGATACATTCAACATTTCAAAATGTCTGAATAACTTCTAAAGTACAAACCCTACAAATCTAATTTTGAGCTCTCCAGTTAGTGAATTTGGACAAAGAATCCAAATCTGAAAAAAATGGGGGGGGGGGGGGGGGTAAAGTATGAAGGCAAGAGTTGTCATTCTTGCATGAGACAAACTGTCATGATCTGATCTTCATATCTGTGAAGTATCATAAAAATATTTCAAAGGGTATTCAAGTTATAGAGTGGACATTAAAGCACACCTAAAACCATCAAGGGGAAATAACTCAAAAAGTTAGAAAGCAAGAGTTGTCATTCTTGTTCGAGATATATCAGCATGACCTGTTCGACATAACTATGAAGTATCATGAAAATATTCCAAAGGGTATTCAAGTTATGGAGCGGACACGAAATCACACCTAAAACCATCAAGGGGAAATAACTCAAAAAGTAAGAAAGCAAGAGTTGTCATTCTTGTTCGCGACACATCGTCATGACCTGTTCTACATATCTGTGAAGTATCATGAAAATATTTCAAAGGGTATTCAAGTTATGGAGCGGACACGAAATCACACCTAAAACCATCAAGGGGAAATAACTCAAAAAGTAAGAAAGCAAAAGTTGTCATTCTTGTTCGCGACACATCGTCATGACCTGCTCTACATATCTGTGAAGTATCATGAAAATACTCCAAAGGGTATTCAAGTTACAGAGCGGACACGAATCTGCCAAAAATTCACCAAAGGGGAGATAACTCAAAAATTACAAAAGCAAGAGTTACCATTTTTGCACGCAACACATCCCCATGACCTGTTCTACATAACTGTGAAGTATCATGAAAATATTGTTACACTCTAGTAGGGGGGACTGCCTGTCTTGCCCACTGGCGTTCACTCAGCAGCGATTTATATAACAGTCTGTTACACCAGAGACGTTACCCTCGGTTGCCTAGCGTCTGCTTAGTCTACCAGACTTGCAAGGCCAGGGGTTTTACCCACTAGCTTTTTATTAACAAAAGTGAACTTCCAACTAAAAGTGTTTCTGATGATTAGCTAAAGGAATATAATATAAAACGAAGAACTATGTGATGTTTAACAAGATCTATTTAAAAATAAACGTTAAAAAAATGTACATGTTTGTTATCATCAATGTTTCTTATTCCTACAAGTATACAGCTAGACTGGCTTTAAATTTTGCGCTAATATGCTTTAAGGTGATGCGAGGGCTCTCTCTCTCTCTTCTCATGCAAATGAACAATGAACGATCACAGGCTAGCCGACATATAGAATTTAAGAATCAAGATATGAGTTAAAGAAACAACAAGAATCATAGGGATGAAAATGAAAGAGCATTAATTTGAACTATAGGCGTATCAATGTCATAAAAACTCAATAATTCACTTTTAATGCAGCCTAGAAAAAGTGCGAGAAATGCTTGCGATCAGACTCATTTAATTCATGATGAGGTCATTTAAAACCCTTAATGCGAGAAAAAATATATCAAGGCTCCGTGATATGAACTTTGAAATGTTTTATTGATGCAAATAAAAGTTTTAAGATTAAAATAATAGAAAATTTAAAATTAAACTCGGAGCAAAAAATACGATGTTTACAGTTTGAAACCAAAGTGTGGAAGTTGCTTGCGTCTCTGACGGATTCCTATTTATACCCCCAAGCATCCCGCATCCCATCTTCCAGCAAAACGTGGGATGTTGGACAGAATCCGACAGCCGCGCGGGTGTACGTCACGTGATCCCGCGACAAAATGATCGTGACGACGACCAAATGACGTCGTTTTGCGGGAACGCCATTACGAAACCTCAGATTTTCTGAGGGGTCATCGTCAAAACCAGGCAAAATCTTAATAACATTGAATGGAACTTGAAATAAAATGTATGGTAGAACGTCGGCCAATAAATGCTCTTCATGACTGCAGTATTTTCAGAACTTTTAGAAATGCGAATAATGTTAAAACCTAGTGCGTAATGCAAATCTCGGGAGTTGACAACTGAAACACCGGCTAGCGTCTCTCACAACAATACACAAATACACTCCCATAATGCAACTTTACACAGTCAAGGTCGATCAATACAAACACAAACATGGAAGCATCGGTAAACAGCTGTGCAACGTGTTTCGTCATCTCTGAAATAAATCACCTAAATTAAATCCATTCCAAGAATGACATGATGGCAGACTTCTAAGGTAGGTGATTTAGATCCAAGATGAGCTAAAGATACAAGCTGTCACCCGATGAGAAGGTAAATATACATTGCGAAAGTATAAACAAAGCAAACAGCTGATTGACACGGCCAGCAGTTCATTGGGTACAAAACACATATAAATTGAAGACCTGGGTCATTACAATATTCCAAACAGTATTCAAGATATGGAGCGGACAAGAAAATGTTTACGGATGGACAGACAGAGGGACGGATGGACGGTCGGACGCCAGGCTCATCGCTATATCCCCCGAACCTTTCAGTCGGGGGATAAAAATGGAAGGGTGTCCACCTCTTTGTAAAGATGACAGAAAAACATGGAAGGGTGACACAACTCTTTGTAAAGATGACAGATAAACATGGAAGGGTGTCACACCTCTTTGTAAAGCTGACAGATAAACATGGAAGAGAGTGTAACCTCTTTGCAAAGATGACAGATAAATATGTCAGGGTGTCGCACCTCTTTGTAAAGATGACAGTTAAACATGGAAGAGAGTGAAACCTCTTTGTAAAGATGACAGATAAATATGCCAGGGTGTCGCACCTCTTTGTAAAGATGACAGATAAACATGGAAGTGTATCCATAAACGAGTTAATGTTTGCTTCAATGGCAGTCGAAGCCCTCCCAAAGTGGGTATACTCATACAGGGAATGGATTTGCTCCTGCAGAGGCAAAAACTCTTTTTTGATAAGGTATTGACCCCTAGTTAGAAGATTCAAAAATGAAAATGATGGTGTTGCATCCTCTTAACCCTTTTTAAGACTGGAAGCATGTTTGGAGCTATTATGCAAACAGTGAAGACCCAGTTCAGACGCCGCAGAACCCGGCGTCTGATCAGGGTTAACAATGTTTGCTTACAGATATTGCTGTGCAAGATACAAAAAACGTGCAAATATCCCCTAAAACTAGGAATGGACTCATCCAAATGAAAAGGGCGGACAAGTGCAAAGTAAAAAGAGGGGCAATGATCAGGAATTAATACAATTAAATACCACATCCCGCTCTCAAGTACACTCACAGAAATTGACAGAATTTCACGAAAGACAAGCACGGTAAAACGAATGAGCAACTCTTCTACAAACAGATGATCATTCAGCTACCATTATTAAAAACAGCAGCAACATCTATTTCTACCTATCTTATTACAAAACAGAAAATATTCTAGAAAGGGGTTAAAATTGTAATATTTCTGCGATAATATCTGTTCATTCTCAATAACCTTAGCGCTCACTCCGTTTAATGCCTACGGTTTAGAACATGGGCAAGTAATCAAAACAAGCATTATATATAAACTCTTTGTACATTTTATTTCAGATCATATTTGTTTCAGATTAACAGCTGTTTAATGATAAAATTAGCCACGACACAGCAAAACCAACAAAATGGCATGTGCGCCCAGCGAAGACTCAGACCATTCCATTTCTCGACATTAATTTTTTTTGCTTATTTAAATTAAAAAAAAAAAGTAATGTTTTTTTTCTAGTTTTGGTAAGTCAGGAAACGTACCGGTATACAATTTAATTTTTCGTGCATCAGTAATGTATGCTAATATAAATTTTCTACAAGCTTTCGCGGACTATTATTATTTTAAAAAAATAAAACAAATCCAGTTTTTTAATAGTCATTTTTTAAATAAACTCTTTATTAGGCACACATTTTCCATGAAATTTACCAGGTAAATAAATAAGAAACTATATGCTGTCACATAAAAAGCGGCTATATGGTTATATTATGTCCTGAGTTATGGTCCTTGACAAAGGTAAGGTGTTTAAAACGATTTTAATTGTTGCATGACTCGAAAAGAAAGCCACTGTTTGCTGTGATGTCACATTACATGCTCAAAATGGCGACAAAGAAGAAAATGTTGAATAAAAACGACACCATCAATCATAGTTTATTGATATACAGTCAACTCTCGATATCTCGTAAACAAATTTCAGCCCAAACTACTGATATCTCAAAGTAAATTTTCTGTACCAGAAAATTTACTTTTAGATATCAGTAGTTTGAGATAACAGGAGTTGAAATGTAAATAATGACAGGAAATATATTCTTTGATATGAGAAGATATTTTGAGATATCAATGTTCGAGATATCGTGAGTTGACTGTATACATATCTGTCGGCTAACATTATTGTAAGTTTAAAACCGTTGTAATGTCTTTTTTCAAAATTAAACATAAATGCAGAAAACATGAAATACATAAACTTTTGTGAAGTGAGTCGTTAGGCCCAGGCTTCTTGTTCAATCAAACGCACAGAAACTCGACCCCCCACCCCCCACACACACATTAATATATTGTGCCAAAACTGATACAAAAGTTTGGTACGCAGTCAAAAGTTTGAGTGTGCAGTGTTCAAAAACGTACTCAGCGAACACTTTAAATAAATATCTTCTTGAAGTATTGAAATGTGAATAAAATAAATTTTAAACCAGACACCCCGTACATATGAAATAGATCTATCTAAATGTGAGGTAGAAGAAACAATCATGCATTAATGGGTTGACCCGAGGAGAAAATAATACAGAGCCCCTACATGACAAAACGTGCGCAGACGAAGACTCAGATCAACCCGGGCATCCGCCCAGTCTGATCAGAGTCTTTGCTGCCCGCATGGAGGTAGCTTAAACTCTTCTCTACTTTTTAAGCGCACAGCAAAGACACTGATCAGACTGGGCGCATGCGCCCAGTCTGATCTGAGTCTTCGCTGGGCACTCATGCCACTTTGTTGGTTTTGTTGTGTCACAGCTCAAATGTGGAGAAAATTGTATATTTTCGCTTATGGCACATCTTGGACACCAGAGTAAAAAAGTAAAATAAAACTTAATAATGAATAGAAAAAATGTAAAACCGCACACTATATACATGTGTTTACATTGTTTGTGATCACAAGAGAGAACAGGTCGTTTGATCACGTGGTTTTTCATGTCACAAGAAATACCGAAATTCCAGTAAAACAATCCGCTTCATGATAACTTTTTTTCAGGACAGCTTCTTTATTTCTGAAGGCCATCTTAAAGAAAACAATGTGTACTTCTAAGTAATTTAAACTAGATGTCTTGTCTTTTCCCGACAGTTAAACTTTACACGTTTTTATTTTTAAACCTCTTAGTGTTTCTGAGCAACAACAACATTCACGGAGATCTAGAATACCAAAGCCCACTTTAGATTTCGGATATTGGGAGACGATTTAATACAAAACTATATAAGATACTATAAAATTGCAAATCTTGTCTGAAAGTACTTATGACCGTACACTCTCTCTGCTTTTCATTGTAAAAGAATGCATAAGGAAATAATGAAATAACTGACTAAAATGTGAAGCATTCCCGGACTTTCCTCGAACAAAATGACGTGAGATTACGAAGCAAGAAATACAGTTTCGCTCTTATCCACTTGTTTTATAATTACATGTATTATATATTTGTATGTCTATTACATTCAAGAAGCGAATCCAATATATTCAGCTCAAAGTCACAATCAAAGTCAAAATTATATCATGTAAACAGGAAAATAAAAATAGTTTATGCATATAAACATTGCTTTTACTTTGTCTCGATTCTCACTTTCAGCAGTCACAATTTCGGAATTGTCCGGGCTAAGAATTCAAACTTTGCACTATGATGCCATTGGTCACACTTTGGACAACTCCGAAATTGTATAGAGCCGGACATTGCACACAAAGAAAACATATAAAAACCTACATCTGTTAAAACATTGAAAGCAATTCATATGGTTGACTAAATACCGACTCACTTAGTTCAAATACAATTTATTTCGACTTAAAGAGCTGAAGTTTGTAAATTAGCATTTCAGTTCCATAGGGCATAAAAGCAACTAAAATTGTCAATGATAATGATAAATGTATCTGCAATTGTCTACGACGGCCTGAAAAGCCCATGGAAATCTTTTGGAAACCGTGGAACGTTAAATTCCGCTCGTGCAATTTCTGTCATTGATTTGGCATCAAGGAAGAGAAAGAAAGCATTCTTGCCCGTGTCAAAATCTGTTCTGTTGACTGCTGACAAAAGCACACCTGAAAATATAAAGTAATTTTCTTACGATGACTGGCTAGTTGCCATATTTTCTCGCCATTTTAACAAAGGGGAATATTTCATTGCCTTATTTGCTTTGCCTGACACTGAAGACCTTCCAATATGTGAGCTCTTCTTAAACGAAAGAATCTGCTCCCTAAGGAAGCAAATCATTTCCTTAATTGAGAAAAGCCTCAATAAATGAAAACTAGAACTGTCAGCGAAATTCGACTATACCCCCGCTTAATTGCTTAAATCAAATGGTGTTATTTTCGTAACAAAAAGCATAAAGAGGGAGAGAAATCATTGTTACAATGTATACCAAATATGAATGGTTGCTGTGAAATCTGTTACAAAAAATTACATTATTCAAAGTCAGGAGAGAAAGAAAATTGGGAAAATATAGGGAAGAATAAGCAGGAGAAGACTGGTTCTCAATCCCACAATACAACAAGTTATCATCAACCTGCATACAAAAATCCCTACTCTAACCTACAGATGCATAGAAATCTTTTGCGAAAAAAATGCATTATTCAAAGTAAATAGAGAAAGAAAATCGGACAAATACAGGGAACTAAAAGAGGAGAAGTCTGATTCTCGATCCCACAATACAGTAAGTCATCATTAACCTGCATACCAAATATGACTAATCTAGCTTACATGGTTGTGGAGAAATCTTTGATGAAAAAGTTCAATATTCAAAGTACGGAAAGAAAGAATATTGGACAAATACAGGGAAGAATATGCAGAAAAAGGCTGGTTTTCAATCCCACGATACAACAAATCGTCATCGACCTGCATACCAAATGGGACTACTCTAGCTTGCTTGGTTGTGGAGAAATCTTTGACGAAAAATTTTATTATTCAAAGTATGGAAAGAAAGAATATTGGACGAATACAGGGAAGAATAAGCAGAAAAAGGCTGGTTCTCAATCCAACAATACAACATATCGTCATCAACCAGCATACCAAATATGACTACTCTAGCTTGCATGGTTGTGGAGAAATCTTTGACGAAAAATTTCATTATTCAAAGTAGGGAAAGAAAGAAAATCGGACAAATACAGGGAAGAATATGCAGGAGAAGGCTGGTTCTCGATCCCACGATAAAACATGTCATCATCAACCTGCATAACAAATGTGACTACTCTAGCTTGCATGGTTGTGGAGAAATGTTTGACGAAAAATTCCATTATTCAAAGAATGGAAAGAAAGAAAATCAGACAAATACAGGGAAGAATAAGCAGGAGAAGGCTGGTTCTCAATCCGACAATACAACATGTCGTCATCCAGTCTAGCTTGTATGGTTGTGAAGAAATATTTGATGAAAAATTTGATTAAATGGGGACGGAAGGACAGATGGAAGGACAGACAGATGGACGGACGGACGGACGGACGGAGATGTAAACCAGTATACCCCCCACTTTTTCCAAGTTGGGGTATAATGACTGCAACATCATCTAAATATTTAACACATGAAATACTGTGAGTAATCCAAAAATCAGCTTCCAAGGTAAGTGGAACAAGAGAGATAACCTAAATATACTAAATATACCATTTTTAGTTCTACTTTTTTCCCTTGACAATATATTCTACAAGAAAAGTATACACAAAAATAGCCTATAAGAACTAATGAAAGGGATTAACTCTAAACGAAGAAAGGGA
This sequence comes from Ctena decussata, assembly GCA_963989385.1. Lineage (NCBI taxonomy): Eukaryota > Metazoa > Mollusca > Bivalvia > Lucinida > Lucinidae > Ctena > Ctena decussata. Next base: position 46,739,850 of record OZ022498.1, on the reverse strand, counting down.
GAGCAGCCATTGTTGTACATAACACATCGTTAGGACTTCATACACATTGCTATGAAGTTTTATAAAGCTATCCCAAACGGTTATCTAGTTATGGCGCGTACAAGACTTACAGGGAAAAAATTAATCAAAGGGGCATTACTTCAAAAGTAAGAAAGGGGAGCAACCATTCTTGTACGCAACACGTTCCCCCACCCTTATACATATGCCTACCAAATTTCATGAAGATATCCCAAATGGTTATTGAGTTATGGTGTGTACAAGAATGTTTATGGACGGACGGACGGACGGACAGCGCCACGACATAATACGTCCGTTTTTTTCAAAACGGGCGTCTACTTACCACCCCTGAATTCTTGGTGAAAATTACCTTCCCGAATCTGTTCACATTAATCAAAATAAAACAGATATCCAATGACATATATGAACATACACAGAAAAGGCAATAACCATCCCGAAAAACACATTTAAGATACCGAAAACCGATGAAAACACAGGATTAAATGACTTGAAAATAATTTTTTTGAAAGAATCTGAAGTTTCAGTTGAAATTTTTAATGTCATTGAAAAAGTGGCTTAGCATGGCAAGCATCTTGCAGACTTGGATAACGCTTATACTCCATTACATAGCAACTAAGAATTCATATTGATACCAAAAATGATAGTCATCGAGACGTCATTCTGCCAAGGTATTAAGCACAACAGTTAGTAATTCCACAGTTGCTACGAGAACAAATTTATAAAGTCATTGCTAGGACACACAGTGTATGCCATGTTCCACCCGAATTATAAGTCAGATGCTACCTGTAATTCATACTATGGAAAGTGTGGTTTTCTCAAGCCCATAATTCATTCTCAAGTAATTTAATTCTCTGCTTGAAATATGAAATACAAATGACCAATACAGAGAAACACAAATATGGGATAAAGAGAGAGAGAGAGAGAGAGAGAGAGAGAGAGAGAGAGAGAGAGAGGCTTGCAAAGAAGGAGTACAACAGCAGAATCATAATAAATCAAATTCCAAGAATTAAAAGCCAGACAAAGTTGATTAAGCTTGTTCAGCTGCAGCTAATATTTTTATATATACATGCGATGCCTTTATTTCTGAAAAAGTATACACGTGTAAAAAGCAAATGCGAAACTATTAAAGAACAATTACGGACCTCACAAATGTTAACTTCTACAATTTGAGAATATTTTATTCAATTCTAATCAGTAAAAACAAACATGCATGAATATAAATCCCAGTTTATAGTATAAAGTATAATTACGAGTATACAGTTCTGAAAATAGACGTATTGGCCAAATCATAAGACCTTATCCACCTCATCATGTACCGTGAACTGTAAAATTTGAAAACTGCACTTTCGTCACATTTATTTTCTTGATCAATTATCGAAAATTTTATGAATGCAAAGCACTTAACAGTTATCACAGAAACCAACGCAAAGAACTAAACTACAGCTTTTGTATTTATAAACTTCAACAGCCATGATATTCCAATTGACTTAAATAAGCATGAATATTTACATTTTCCATGCATTTATTGATAAGCCCTAACCATTAGAACGTAGTGATGTTGATACTTCAATAACTACATCGGTTCGCGCGACGTTACATGGCGTTGAGTGACGTCAAAATAAACCATGGTTCTCCAATCTGATTGGACGTATGCGACGTTCTGACGTCGTTGATACATCGTTGACACTGTTCCGCTTTTAGTAGAAAAACCTGCATAAAAATGTTGTTTCTGCTTCAACTGTAGCCCCTGACGCAAAGTTGTGGTCAAATAAGTGACAGAAATAAATGTAAATATAAGCAATGAACTACATTTTCTAGTAATTATCGAAGTATAAACTACATTGGGTCGCTAGCAAAGTTTATATGAACTCCTTCGGGGTTCACTTATTTTGTACGTGACCCAATGTAGTTTATACTTCGATAAACATTAGAAAAATGAAATTCATTCCTTTATTAACATATCCTATACAGAAGTAATTACCATCATCTTCATCCGTTCCATCTGGGTTGGCAACGAACACTGGCTCTGATGGATAACACTTCTCTTCTCTCCACTCAACAAACGTCTTCGTCTCTATGTCTATTTTGCACAACTGAAAATGAGATTTGGGCAGCGTTAAAAGATGCCTCTTAGCAGCAGAGACTCAGGTCAGATTTCACGGATGTGCAGACCGACCAGAGTTTTCATCTTCTAATCAAAAGTCTATGAATCCTAAGGATTTTCGGTTTGGCCACCTTCAGAGTTCTGTGTGTTCAGGAGATGGCTTTTATATAAGCGTTACGCTTACCGTCAGATCCTGTACCATGTTGTGTAATATTTGATATATGTATTTTCTTTGAACAAATATTGTTTAAACCAGAGATCTGTCAGAACTCGATCTGTTTATCTTTAGCAAGTTTATTTTTTACTGGTAGCCTTATAAACATGAAAATCGTACAGCATCCATATATTTTGGCTTTCCATTTGCTAAAGCTTGATTATTTGAGCCGCGACGCGAGAAAACCAACAAAGTGGTTGTGCGCCCAGTGCAGACATAGATCAGCCTGGGCATGCGCGCATTCTGATCAGACTCTTCGCTAAGAACTTGAAGGGTAGCTAAGGGTCTAAGCTACCTCCATGCGGATAGCAAAGACTCTGATCAGACTTGGCGGATGCCCAGGCTGATCTGAAACTGCATTGGGCGCACATGCCACTTTTTTGGTTTTGTCGTGTCGCGGCTCATTTTTTATTTACAGGCGCAGCTACAATTGTGCATTCACCAGGCGTGAAGAACAACCAAGAACTGAAGACAAAGTTTGTTTTTCATAAGTCATGAATATTTTTTTCTTATTTCTCGCTGTAAACGTATGTTTTGGGCAAATAACCAATATTGTTCTAATATTCTGTATACAAACATAGATTGTTAGTCCCAATAAGACTTGTTAAGGCGAATCTAATGTGTCCATAAAGTATGACTGAACACTGAAGAGAAATTATCACAAAATTATCATTAACCCCAATCTCTCCCCCAGGTCAAGCCCCTCCCTCCCCATGGAACTTTTGGACCCTGAGAAGTATCAAACCCTTCGAGTCTGAGAAAATATCAGAACGTGAAAAGTACAGATTGTTTTGTAATACAAAAAGATTGCAATAGTGTCGTGATGTCGAACAATGAACCTCGTGAAGGATGTTTAATCCGTACCCCAAACACCTGAAAGATACTTATATTATTAGCTGTCTCATTTGGATCTATGCTGTTTGCAAAGGTTTTAAAACTTAGTATATGAGCTGCGACATGACAAATCCAACAAAGTGGCATGTGCCCCCAGCGAAGACCCAGATCAGTCGCCCCGGCAGACGCCCAGGCTCATCTGGGTCTGCGCTGGGCGCACATGCCACTATGTTGGTTTTCTCTTGTCACGGCTCATATCATTTTGAAGGGTGACATACAGTGTTATAAATTGGTCCGTTTTGGTGAAAGGCAACTCCGTAAGCATACTTGTACTTTTTACCATTCACTCTTGCGTAGTTTATCTGTGGAAATTCAAACCCTGCAAAGAAAATAAACAATATCAGGAAAATTTAGAATTGAAACGATGCCTTCAAGACATGGTGAACAGAATAACATTAGTGCTATGCTTGGATCAATGTACATCACAAAATATAAAGATAGATCTATGTGTCATCAAAAAACATTTTTTGTACAATTATCATAACGATGTTCCCTAGGAGGCTCAGCGGAACGAATTCATGGTTGCATACTCCTGGCACCGAGTTTGTCTGTCTGTCCCCTCTCAAATTTGAAGAGGAGATTCAAAGCCAAAAAAAGCAATTGGAAGCTTTACAAAAATATTGTATCAGAATATATGTCTCTAGTATTTGCATACATGTATACATGTAGTATGACGGGTATGACTCTAAATAAAAGCAATAAATAATTACAGTCACTCACTGTGACTATAACTGTTTAAGATCTGTTTAGTTACATATTGTTCTTTGTACTTTGACTTATATTCAAACTCTGCACACAAAAAAGAATTATGATGAAAACTATTAACATTGCTTAACTTCAAATAACATGTGTCAACGGACAGTTTTCAGCGTTTGGGTTTCTTTCAAGAAAATATATACTACACAGTTCATTTTGTAAAAGAATGAACGACCAGAACGTTTCAGCGATGAAGTGGTACTCTGTGTGTCAGACTGAATTGTTACAAATAAACCAAGAGGGCCATATAGCCCTGAATACCTCACGTGAGAAGAACATTTGATTCTGAAGAAGATTTGAAAGATTGTCACCATAAGATAGCAATGTTGACTTTAATTGCCCTACTCCTGGAAGTTAAAACTTAGAATATGAGAGTTCTTGGTCAAAGGTCAAAAACCTTAACCTCTATCACTCAAAATTTATCATGGATTTATTCAGCTGACAGTTTATTAAAGGAAAACACTCACTTAAACACGAACAGACTTTAAATTATAGAAATTGATTAGCAATTAAACTTGGTGAAAATTTCATGAAAATCGGACTTAAAATAAGAAAGATGTGAAAATTTTAAAAATCAAAATGGCGGTCTTAGAGGCCGCCATTTTGGAAGTTCCTGTCATGTGATAAATATTTAAATCTAGAATGAGAGCATAAATTGCTTACTTATACAGTATTATTTAGTTTTGATTGCTTCTTTATGAAGTAAAATATAGATTTATGCATTTCATTTATCTACAGTTTGTTTCAAACTAAAGTTATTTAGGATTTTCATTTTGGACTGTGAGTTTATGACGTCACTAAATCACAGATTTGCTGGTTCCCAGCTCACCATTTTAATATCTTTAAACTGCCAAATCTTTCTTATTCTAAGTCCGATTTTCATGAAATTTTCGGCAAATTTCATGCTTTTTAAGAATCTTTAATGTGAGTCCAACATGCATATAAGTGAGTGTTTTCCTTTAAAATACAAATTTTAAACAAAATTCTTCTTCAAGCTCCGTTAAATCTTATGTTATAGCATTTCCCTCATAAAAGCACCAGAAAGCAAAATTGACATTGCCCTAAAATGGGTCAAAGTCAACCCATGGCCATCATTTGAACTTACTTTGAAGTACTCGAGTAACAAATGCTACAAACTAAGTTTTAAGGCTGTTAGTCTATTGGATCTGTAGGAGAATATTTTTAAAGGTTTCACCATATATGGAATGGCGGCCATATTGGTCGAGAGACCAGAACCGTTTAGAAAAACATTTTTCTCTCGACCCCTGGACACTCCTTAGGAAATTCCATTCTAATTGACCTTATCGCTTATGAAATAAATATTTGCAACTGCTGGAATATTAGAAACCTTGGTCTAAGGTCAAAAGAATGACCTTGACCTCTATGGCTCTCAAATCTTCAAGTACTCATTGAGGCGACTGTATATACAAACATTTAGACCAAAATCTTCTGTGTACAGTTTCTGTAAAATCTTATGCTGTAGTGAGTGAGTGAACTCGGGTTTAACGTCCCACCAACAACGAGGTCATATGGAGACGGGACCTCGGTTTAAAGTCTCATCCGAAAGACCGGAGAAGCGGGGGATCGATCTTGCGACCCCTGGATTGGTAGTCCGGAGTGTTATCCACTACACTACAGCCGCTCCTCTTATGCTGTAGCATAAAAGCACAAAAACAGAAATAAATTTAACGTTGCCGTAAAAACGTCCATGTCAACCAAGGGCATCATTTGAACAACCTCAGTAGTAATCGAGTATCCTATGCTACATACCAAGTTTCACGGCCATTAAAATATTGGTTTCGAGAAGATATTTAATGCTTTTACATTTCACATGATTTTTCTCATTGAGTTGACTGTATATACCAGTTTCTATGAAATCCTTTGCTATAGCTATTTCCTATATGCAGTCGAACTTCAATGGCTCGAACCCTAATGGGTCGTTTACCCTGCCTGGCTAGAATTAAAATCTGAAATAGTTCCTTCAAGAGTAGAGAATACATTCAGAAGAAGGAACATGGGCCAGACTACGTAGTTTCGGTTAATAAGCCTCGTCAGTGACCCTGACAATATCTGGTGACGAAACCAGAGAAAGCATACTGTAATTTTATAATTTTAATAATTTTAATTTTAACTCTTTTTTGGGTCTCCAGAGGTCACTTTATATAGAAACTAACCCTGGATGGCTAGAACTACCCTTGGCTGGAATTAATTTTTATGGTCCCAAGCCTGTTCGAGTCAATGAAGTTCTACTGTAAAAACACAAGTAAGCTAATCTGACCTTGCCGTTAAAGATCCAGGTCAATCCAAAGTCATCATTTGAACAGCCTTGGTAGTAATCAAATACCAAATGCTACATACAAAGTTTCAAGGTCATCGATCTGTTGATTCTTAAGAAGATTTTATAATATTACTCCACATATGGGCATAGTGGCCATGTTGGTCATGTGACCCGTACTGTTTGAAAAACTTTTCGTTTCCCCGACCCCTTGAGGGGGAATCGGAAATTTCGTTATAATCAGCCCAGTGGTTTCAGAGGAGAAGATATTTGTTAAAAGGGACGGAACACGGACGAAGACGACGGAGCCAGCCTATCCTACAAGCTCCCCTGGAGCATCCATCTCAGGAAAAGCCTAAACTTAGAACATGGGTCTGCAAGACACAGATGATGCTTCCACGTGTGCCTGACTCCCATTCCTCCATCCCCATCATACTTCCTCAAAGTATATTTCTTAAATGTGTTTGTCTTAAATGGCTGTTATTTTGTCAAATTTGACATTTCCATTTTAAAAAGGCACAGGCACTCCTTCTGAACGTCTGTAATTTCTGTTCATAGTTTCAAACTGATTGCTTTAAACTGTTGGCAAAGTTGATTATACAAACCAACTATCCTGTACTAGCGACGTTCTAAAATGTGTAGGTTGAAAAATTTATGTTTTGTTAAATATGTATTTTTGTACTCATAAACGACACACGCCCACCTTTAGTATTTTAGTATGTCTGCGCAAAATTTTAAACTGCTAGCTCAAAAACCTGCGGGCAAAATTGATTATACAACATTGCCATTTCGTATTTGTACGAACCGTTTAAATCAGTCGTATTTTCGTCATAATATATATCGGCCATTACCTGTGAAAGCCAGGCTTAATAACATCACATAATATATGCGTTGTTTACGGTTGGAAAAAAAAACAACAAAAAAATATGACTTTTCGGCCCGCTCTTTATTTCCATGGAACTACCTAAGACGTTGAAATTTAACAGAGTACCTATGAATTCAGACAAACAAGCGTAAAACCATCGTAACGGAGAGCATAAAAAAACAAACAAACGTCTAAATATGATTAGACCATACCTGTTTCAAAGTTAGGATGCGCGTTTTAACTGCAGCTTACCTGTTTCGGCCAGTACTTCATGGGTAAGGAAAACATTACCATCACTTTGTATTTCAGCTCTTGCTGTTGTGTATTTCAGAGTTACCAAATTTTTCTCCCTGGGAGTCTGCAAAATTAAGAAGCATCAGCAAATCAACCTGCACATTCAAATGTTAGCAAATCTGTTTAACACCAGTCATGCTACGATTTAATTCAGTCCGTTTTTAAAACAATTATTAATTCGCTAAATGGCATTTAGCAAATCAAGGACTGCTACAAAGCAATTATACCCTGTTCAAATCACAGGTCACCTACGAATTTCAAATATGCGTCAATAGCCCTGTTAAGAATCAATCTAAACAATTACGTTAGGTTGAAAAATACCTGTAACAAAGAGTTGATATATCTTGACATATGTTTCAAAGCCTGGCATACATGCGTTCAGATCAAGAAAAATGGTAACTACTTGCTATTATTATTCTAATTATCGAACACCCTATAAGTGTAATTATCGTAAAATTTGGCTGGTATACTTTTCGACAATGAGTCCCACAGTAACAAGGTTTGTCTGTAATGCCGATTGAAAATACCCCCAGTTTTCTGAGTCATAACAAATCTTGTCTGACACTGAAATATAGTTGGAAAAACAACAACACAAAAACATGATTGTCTGATAACAAAGGCATGTCTGCGATATTGTTCAAACAGGAACAAGCATTTATATGATTTTTATCCAAAATAAAACATTAATGATACTAAATTTTTCTTGTACACCCATTTGTAATAATAAAGTACTTTAAATTACACTGTATGTAAGAGTAGTTATACTCACAGCTGAATCAACATTTATAGGAAGTATGTAGCGTCTCGGCTCCGGCTCGCCAAACCCCCGAAATACTTCAGAGTCACCTTTCTCTGACCTTATAGTTTTCAGATAAATAGACTCAAGGGACCTTCCATCTTTTTCCGCACAAACATCAACCACGATATGACCTTTAAAACAATTTAAAACAAAGATCTTACAGGCGCGCATGGTGGTTCAGTTTATAAATCAAAGTTGTAACAACGTCTACAGATAATAGTCTAACCACATGCCTCTGACACGTCAAACTGTTAAACTATTTCAGCTTGTTTCTTCTCTAAAATACACAGCTCAAAAGGTAATGACATAACCTTTACTAGATTGTAAGGCATAGCTGGTTACTTCATATACTGAACAAAAATAAAAACTTGAGAGTTTTTATTTCATAGTTCTAGCCAACCTAGCAAGTGTTTGATGTAAGTTGGACAGGCGTCTGGTTATATATTTCATGGAAAATTATTAGCTCATGACTACCCTGTCCAGACTTATCTAACTTATTTCTATCATTATAAATCCAACGATAACTTTAATTTGCAAATGCGCAGAAGACAGTGTCTTCCTACATAATAAACAGTACTTCAAGAACGCATAGAAAACACTTAAAAACGCTTTTGTTAATTGTAACCACACCTTGAAAATAAAGTTCGAAGATTCAAAGCTTTCAAATTATGTCCCTAAAACATATAGCGTTTTTTGAGATGCCACTGCTCTACACCTGCTCGTCTCTTTTATTTTTTTCTTCAAGATTCGTTTGGTTGTCTTGTAAACTCAAGTGTTGGCATAAACAAATTCGTGTGAAAGCCACGTTTTAAAGTGCCATGAAGATTTCGATTTGTAATGAAGTGCCATAGGAACTGTATTTGATGATTCCATGATGATCCGAGATGTTGTTTTCCGTCTGGTTCTCACGGCCATCCATACGGGTGCGCTTCGGTATAATATTAGTTAATGAGCCCATTAAGACTGAATGTGACGACGGAAAGGTATTGTTGGTAACTCTTTTATCATTGAAGCAGATTTTAACAAATTCAAATTTTCGGTAATTGTTTGGTTACGGGCATGAAAAACAGAGAAGTACCCTTGTGACATCTAGAATAGCCGCAGTTTTGCTATATTTAAAGAATATTAATTTTTTATGTGTCTGGGATATAAAGATAATTCTATTTCCCAACTTAAAATTATTTTTATGTCTGACCTTTTCTCGACTACCGTACGATATAAAATAGTGACTCTCAAGTTTTTATTTTTGCTGAGTTTATATAGAAATATTCTTTTAACCAGAGCATTATATCTTTTAGTTTCCGATGAGCCCCCAGTTGCTCAGTAGATTAAGCGCTGGCCTGCTGATTTAGGTGTCCCGAGTTCTGATTCTCGCCAAAGGCGAAAAACCTTTCAACCATATACGGGGGGTTCAACTGAACACGGCCTTTCATTTTCACCCGCAAATCATCCTGATATGACCGAAACACTGTTGAAAAGGACGTAAAAACGCAAGTCATCGATCGATCGATCGATCCACCAATCCACTTGAGTTTCCATTAGTTTACAGTGATAATACGCTAAAACTATACTGATTCAACGCAGTGATGCTGATTGAACGTTTCTGCATAAAAACCTGTACCTATCTCTGTTTGCATGGAATGAAATCCATGTTACAATCATGGGGTTGTTTCAGAAACGGAGACACTGTTACAAAATATCATCCAAAAGGACTGTGGGACGGGACCTAACACGTGATCCGTTGAATATCAGCCCTGAGAATAACCATAAGATCACAATGAAGTCACTATTCTCGGGACAACATTTCCCAATAATAAGTCGACTAGATAATATTTCGGCGCTCAAGGCCGTATATCTCTAAAATGAACAGTCCAATGGCCAGAACTCAAACTCTTCCGGGATTATATGCCTGCAAGTTTGAATAAGATCCAATCAAATGAAATTCTATAATGTCATTACAAAGAGTAGAGGCACAGTATTACACTCTCTGCCAGTACGAGTAAAAAGTTGAGCATAGGATGATTGTAAAAATCTTGTATATATACCGTTATCTTCGTAAGCGTTGATGTGGTGAAAATACATAAACGAATTCGATTCATAACGGATGTCACTGTTAACAGTCTTTCCTGTTTCTCTTTCAATAATCTGGAAACGAGTCTGCAAATTCAAATAAGAATTTATGAAACAAAAGCAAGTGAACAGGGGCTCAAAGACAGCCCTGGCCAAAGCCACAGCCTAAACATAAGCAATCAAAAAGGTTTAACGTAAAAAAACTTTTGTATAAAGGTTGACAAACAGATGGAAGAAAGAACGAAGTTAGATGATGAACAGACATAAAAACGGGCGACTATAAAAACTATATACCTCTTAACATTCCTCGTTTGCCCGGTCATAATAAAACTGTCTGACTACCTGAGATATAATATACCGGACCGAAATATAACTCAATTGTATGCTTCAGTGAAAATGGGGTAAATAGGAAAATTTTCGCGACTGCCAAGTTAGTGTAGATGTGAATGGGAACATGTCCAATTCCGGATGACAATTCCTACCCAGATGAAACTGTCTCCAATATTACTGAGGATTCTCTCAAAGGAGAAAGGTCGCTCCTCCAAAAAGGGAATTCGTTCATTAAGAAAAGCCTACATTTCAGAAAAGCTTCGTAGTCCAAGGAAGCCAACAGGAAATCACACTAAATGTTTCCGTCTGTGAAAATGAAGGAAAAGACGTGGAGGTATACCCATTTACCTTAAAGACAAATGAGTCGCGACACGAGAAAAAACATCCAAGTGGCATGTATGCAAGGGTAGACTTAGATCAATCTGGCAGTCCGCTAAGTCTGATCAGAGTCCACGATTTGCGCTAAAAGGGTAGCTTAGTGTCTAAACTGCCTCCATACGGAGAGCGAAGACTCTGAACAGACTGGACGGATTCTATAAAACACTTATTTTCTATTTCGACAATACAATTACCATGAAAGGGCAGCAGTATGTGTCACATTTCAAACGTCAGGTGACGCTTGACTTACGGCCTTTTATGCTTTCATTGATGAGGCTTGCAATGGCAAAAAATCACTTTTTGTCTGCATTACGGACAAAATGCATTATCAGTTCAAAATATCTGTGGACATTGTGAGAGAACTGTTAAACTGAGGCAACTAGTTATGGACAGTGTGATTTCTGTGATCAAAAGGAGTTGCGTTTTTGAGAAGCCGGCTAATCAAATAGAAACAAGAGGGCCATGAGGCCCTGAATTGCTCACCTGAGCAACTGGCAAAGGGGCTTTTTCTTATGTCTGAAATTGTCAAACAATAGTTGTCAGAAGACAACAAAGCGTGCCTTACAGGTGCTTGACTCTCACAGCACTGGTGGCATTTAAAGGCTCTTGTCCAAATGTATTTGAGTGTCAAGTTTAATGATTGTCTTCCATATAGGGACTGAGAAGTATGACTGAGTCAGTGAAACATAAGATACAAGTCAAATCCATATATGGATGATGATGTTAAAATGTTTATATCCATATATAGGTGTGTGCCAATTATAATGGCTCTAACCCATATACTAACTGAGAAATATCACAAAGTCAGTGAGGCGTATCATAAAGTCAGTGAAGCAAAAACATAGGTCAAATCCATTCATGGATGATGGTGTTGAAATGGTCCTATCCATATGTAGGTGTGTGCCAAGTATCATGGCCTAACCTATACAGGGACTGAGAAATATCACGAAGTCAGTGAAGCGAATCAGAAAGTCAATGAAGCATAAAATTTACTTCAAATCCATACAAAGAGGATGCTGCTGAAATGATCTAGTCCATGTGTAAGTGTGTGAAAAGTATCATAACTGTTACCAATATAGGGACTGAGAAATATCATAAAGTTACTGAAACGTAAAACTGTAGGTCACTGTCCTACATGGTTGGTTATACTCACATGCCCTTGTCCAGATGCAAGTAATGACCAAATATCATGACTCTAGCCCTTATAACTACTCTGAAACTGACTTGAACATAAATGCATAACATCCATTAACCTATTTTTCTTCAAAGTCAGTAGACCATGAGCAGTAGGTCAGGGTCATACATGGAGCATACATTCAGGTAATCATGTTCTGATGTAAGTGTGTATCAACTTTCATTACTCTAGCCCTTATGCTTTGTGAGAAAAAGACCTAAACGCAAATGGTTAAGGTTAAATTGCTCATAGACACGGACGCGAACGAGAACCTGAACGCGAAAGCGGTAGCGAACAGTAATGCATACTCGGACTACGACGCCGGGGGTATAGCATAAGCTCTCCTTTGCTCGCAAAGGAGCGCTAAAAGGCGCGCTAAAATTGAGTCTTGGGTCACAAGTCAAAGACTGACTATGACCTCTTGTACTCGTATATCTTCATGTACTCATTAAGATAACCATATATACCATTTTATAGGCAAAAAAGCTTCAAAACTTTCCATGAAATCATATGTTCTAGCATTTTCCCATATTTGACCATGCCGCAAAAAAGGTTAATGTAAACTAAGGTCATCATTCGAACAGTCTTGGTAGTACTGTAGTACTCCATGTTACTTCCCAAGTTTCAAGGCCGCATGTGTATTGGTTCTGGAGAAGAAAAATATTAAATGTATATGCCATATATGGGCGTGACGGCCAGGTTGGTCATTTGACCTGGACCGTTTGAACAAATTTTGTTCAATCAACCCCTGGAGGCTCTATATGAAATGTGTTTACAATTAGCCCTTTGGCTTTTGAGGAAATGTTTGAAATATGTCAAAATATGAGAGATCTGGGTCAACGGTCAAAGAATGACTTTGACCTCTTGTACTCATGATTCTTCATTGCCTCATTAAGATGACTGTATATACCAATTTTTAGGCCAAAATCTTCAAAACTTCCCATGAAATCTTATGCTCTAGCATTTTCCCATATTTAACCTTGCCAAGGTCAACCCAAGGTCAGAATTTGAACAATCTTGATAGTACTGGAGTACCCAATGCTACATACCAAATTTCAAGGCCATCGGTCAATCGGTTCTGGAGAAGAAGATTTAAAGGTTTTTATCATATATAGGCATAGCAGCCATGTTGAACATGTGACCAAGACCATTTGAAGAAATATTCGTTACCTCAACCGCTGATGGCTCTATATGATATTTGGTTACAATTGGTTCTGTGGCTTTTAAGAAGAAGTTTGAAATTGTCAAATTATGAGAATTCAGGGTCCAAAATCAAAGAACGACCTTGACCTCTTGTACTCATGAATCATGATGTACTCATTAAGATGACTGTATTTACCAATTTTAAGGCCTAAATCTTCAAAACTTTTGATGGCCAGGTACGCCATGTGAGTTGAACCATTTGAACAAATTTTCATTTCGTCAACCCCTGGAGCCTCTATATGAAATTTGATTACAATTGGCCCAGTGGTTTTTTGCGAACATTGTTTTTTCAAACTGTCAAAATAGGATAATTCTGGATCAAAGAATGCCCTTGACCTCTTGTACTCACAAATCCTCATGTACTCATTTAGATGACTGCATAAACCAATTTTTAGGCCTAAATCTTCAAAACTTTCCATGAAATCTTATGTTCTAGCATTTTCCCATATTTGACCTTGCCATAGAAAAGGACAAGGTCAACCCAAGGTCATTATTTGAACACTCTTGATAGTACTCGAGTACAAATGCTACATACCAAGTTTCAAGGCCATTGGTCAATTAGCTCTTAAGAAGAAGATTTTTATAGGTTTTACCATATATGGGCGTGGCGGCGATGTTGATCATGTGACCTGGACCGTATGAATAAATTTTCGTTCCCTCAACCCTGGAGGCTCCATATGATATTTGGTTTCAACTGACCCAGTTGCTGGCGAGAAGAGTGTTTGAAATTGTCAAAATATGTGAGTTCTAGGTCAAAGGTCAAAGAATGACCTTGACCTCTTGTACTTATAAATCTTCATGTACTCATTAAGATGACTGTAGATACCGAGTTTTAGCCCAAAAACATCAACAGTTTCCGAGATATCTTATGTTGTAATATTTCGCCATATAAAACACAAAGAAGCAAATTTGACCTTACCGTAAAATAGATCAAGGTCAACCCAAGGTCATAACTTGAACAATCTTGGTAGTACTCGAATGCCCGATGCTACATACCAAGTTTCAAGGACATCTGCTTATTGGTTCTCGTAACCAAGACCATTTGAACAATTTTCGTTCCTAAGATCACAGGAGGCTACATATGAAATCTGGTTACAATTCGTCCAGCGGTTTCAGAGGAGAAGTCATTTGAAATTGTGAACGGACGGACGGACGACGATGACAACGATGGACAACGAAGCCTGCCTATCCTGTAAGCTCCCCCCGGAGCCTCTGGCTCAGGTGAGCTAAAAAGCTGACAAAAAGCAATATGCACTCAGTCACCATTTTAACAATTTAGAGTTGCTGAAAAGGCTACCTTAATGTTCTTGAAAAACTGTAGGGCAGATCCAAATGGCCTTCCTGTAACCTGATTTGCCATCATTGTTAGATAGTTGAAAAGCAACGGTTGCAGAATATATACATAATAGTGTTCCGTCATGGCAAAACTATGAAAGTAGTTGATGCTGACTTTGTAATCAGACTCTATGGCTGAGACCACCTCGCCGGTAGGGAAACCCTCACCGGGTTCTGTAATGGTAATAAAGTAATCTGTGTAAATGCATACATATACAAACTATTAACTAAGAGTCTGAAAACGTCATGTTTTAATATCTAAATAAAACATATTAAACTAATATTAAAACATCTCCCAATGAAACTTATTAATATGTCCAAATAAAACATATTAAACGAATGACAATTTACAATGTACATATAGACAAGATCTGTTAGCAGACCTCTATAAATGAGCCGCGACAGGACAAAACCAACAAAGAGGTAGTGCGCCCAGCGAAGACTCAGGTCAGCCTGGGCATCCACCCAGTCTGATCAGTCTTCCTGTCCACATGTTGGTAGCTTAGACCCTTAGCTACTCTTAAGGCGCTTAGCTAAGAGCTGATGAGACTAGGTGGATGCACAGGCTAATCTGAGACGGCGCTGGGGGCACAACCACCTTGTCGGTTTTCTCGTGTCGCGGCTCAAATATGGTCCTTCTGCAACATCACTCTTCTGCAATTCTAGGACTAGGTGATTATATCAGGGAGTTATTAATATTACTCAAGAATTATTGAAACCCTTGCTGCAGCTACAGGGTATGGATTTGTCTGTTCATGGTCCCAATTTTGATATTCAGTACATGCAAGACTTCGTATTAAGGTTAAAACGCCATGAACAATAAACAACATTAACATTATTTTCACTTACATCATAGCGCCATATAGAGTTTTGTTGCTCAATACCAATGTATTTTGTGATCCTTCATTAGAACCGCTTCGTCTTTATGGAGTTTTAACAAAAACTATTTCAAAACCCTACTTAACAACTTTATTTTGATCTTTACCTTGTTTAAGTGGTATCTTGATGATGCAAACTTTAGGTTTCCCTTTGAAGCTATGGCCAAGGTTGTGGACTGTACCGTCAGAGTCCACGTGTGGATGAGCTGTAGCCATGTTGACTGCAACATACTTTGATATATCAACCTATAAAATATTAAATGTAATTGAAAAACGGCAGAAAAGGAAATCAGAACCATACAGGTATGGGCCAGTTGATAAATTCTGGAGGGTCAATGGAGAGTGATATAAGTACAGCTGTCTAATTTCGTTTTGAAAAAATCATTGAACTAAGGACTCAGTATTATAATACAGAATTTAACTGAGGATTATCTTACCCGCAGCAAAACAATGTTTTCGCATTTCAGCCGGGATACGACAAAAAGCAACGAAGTGGTATATGCGCAAGCGATGACTCAGATTAGCCTGGTCATCGGCCTATTCTGAGCATAGTCTTCGCTGTCCGCATGACGGTAGCTTATATCCTTAGCTATATCTAAAGCACTTGGTATTTACGTTGAAAGGTGGAAAAATACATTGGTTTAATATTTATACAATATAAGTACAATACAACATGGTACAGAATCTGACGGTAAGTAACGCATATATTAAAGTCATTTTTCCTGTTTTTGTTTTGTATTTTTGGTTTTACTAATATTTATTCAATTCATCAATACACTGAGAAGAGCTTTATAGCAGTTACTTGTTCAAATTGCTAGTATGAACAGATCTTCTCAAATGTTCGGCTATGTATACGGTGCATATATACTGAATGCATTCATTAAATATAGGATAGGCAGGAATACATGTCTCAAACTCTCCTGTGTTTTTTGTCAACGTTGGACACAGACTACTTCTTTTATCTATCTGCTCAACCTGATAACTTGTGACAGAGTTGGAAAAAAAGTAATTGGTTGCACGTAACTCTCAATGCATTGAAGTATCTTCAGACTTAATCGCATTTTAAATAACGCTGTTTTTATTATTATTATTATTGCGCAGCATATTACCCTTTGGTCTTTTCTTGTATAAAAAATCGTTTTAAAATTAGGTCGGGAATTTTGGGATTCTAAATTGTGAAAAACAAGATAAAGAAGGCATCTGCTAAGTAGTAGGAAGATATGTTGTATAATTTTCAGCATTTTATGCAGATTTTTTGTATTCGCAATAAATTAGTGATTATCACTAATGAATCCTCGTTTAACGACACTGTTATGCAAATAATGTTTTGAACAACTGGGCCCAGTAGAACGAGATTTTGCGCAAACAAAACTAAAAGTTGTACCTATGGGATATCGGTTATAATTTGTCCATCATATACTATACCTTTTAAGTGTGGATACCAATGAAGACCCAGAGCCCGGATAGCACAGTTTGTTATGTGCTGACCTAATGATCTAGCAGTCCCGGGTATGAATCCGGCCCTCGTCAGGGCTGACTAATGGTGAAGGATAAATTTTGATTTGCGTGAGAGATCAGCATCTTAAAAGCTTGGTTTTCCAAAACTACATGTAATAGAGATATTCAAGATGTAAAAGTACTGGTACTGCAGGAAATACTTTTGGGATTTTTCGATTAGGTTTTATTATTTTCCGACAGTTTACTACGTAATTTCTGACTAAATCGAAAGGGTACCCCCCATTCTCAATTGTGACTTCAAATTTTAGGGGGTAGGGATAGAATCTATATCAGTATTTGTAAACACAGAGGCATTTTGCAGATTTCTTTTAGTCTTTTGTTATTAGATTTGTTCTCACATCGAGCATAAACATTTGATCAGAATTTTGTTTTTATACGTGCAAAAGCAACGCGCGTGAGCAAAGCTGCACGCCTATAGATAACATGCATCATTAAAAAAGCTACTTCCACAAAGAACAAATCCAACACCTTCCAGCTTAAAACTTTTGGACAAATATGGCTGCGCCCTTAAGCTGTTTACATTGGATTTGTCCCGTTTCTGTAATGCAAGGTAACACTGAGCCGAGAACCATGCTCGATCACATGCCCTTCCTTGACGAAGTCCCGCTTCTGAGAGAGTGACCAAAAAAGTTTTCTTCAACATTTATTTCTTTTGGTTCTATTTTTAAAGGCGGTCAATCCAACTTAGAAGTCCAAATAAGTAAACGGAAACAGATTTAGCTGTGTATCAGCAAAAGGATAAATAAACAAACAATAGGGGACACTACGTCATAAATCACATACCATTAATCTCGTGCGTGGATTCGATTGGATATGATGGCCGCCATCGTTAGAACTGACCTTGATATTTCGGAAAAGCGACTATTTTAAAGACAACATGGTCAATGTAGAATACGAAGGACACGGAAATTCGTGAATAGAACCAAATACCTCGATGTGCAATGACTTCCAGGCAGAGCAAGAGCCTTTAGCCATTCAAATGTCATCCAGTATCTACTCGTATAGTTGTAAATTATCCAAAGCTTGGTAGCGATACATCTACATTTTCCTTTAAAAACTTGCTTCACTTTCCCGTTGGCATCGTTAAAGTATGTTTACAAACACAGCATTGACCATTGCTTTGAAGTATGTCACGACATGATGACGTCATAAGACAACGCGCGCAACGCACCATCATCTAAGGACTTTTCATAAAACTTGTGGCCCGATTTGACAATCTGTTCAATTTGACAAGCCCGTGGATATCGTATGATGTTGATGTATTTTGACTTTGGATTCCATCTCTTGTTACAGAGATAATAGATATGACATCAAGCATTTATGCCATTGTGAAGGAAACTATGTTTCTCAAATAATTTAAAAATAGTTGTGGCAGTATTATAAAGGGTATGCCTCACTCATACAGGCAAGGGTTACCCTTTACTGGATATCTTCTATGTTTCACCATATGGATACATACTTAGGACAATGCTTGCCGGTGTTAGTTAGGCGGTGGCTCAGTGGTTAGTGCACTTGACTCTGAAGCCAGAGGTCGTGGGTTCGAGCCCCGCCCGAGGCGAGATCTTCCTATGTCCGAACGCGTTTTTCTAGCATCATTTGCAGGGATGATTCTAACAAGTGTGCCGTCCTTCGGATCGGGACGTTAACTGGAGGCCCCCTGTGCAGGGAGAGTCATCCCCTGTGCAGGTTAAAGATCCCTACTATAGCTACATGGCTATACGTAGGCTTTCATCCTGCAACACCGGAGTATACATATGTACACCGTCCAAGGGCGTAGCTACCTATACGGCAAATACGCAAGTGCGTATTGAAATTGACAAAATTTCAAAACGCACCTGCATATTTGCATGCTGAAAATTTATAAATTAGACAAGATTTCAATACCAATTACCAAAGTGGCTGAAATACTAGCTTTCCCTTCAAGAAGTAGAGAATAAAACATGGTTGTGCGTATTATGAAATTGCCCCTAGTTACGCCCCTGCCGTCTGTCTCCCCTTCGGGGGTTAAGGCGTAAATGGAAGAAAGAAGAAAGAAAGGTGGCCCTATATCATCATTTGTATTGTTTGTATATGTACTATGTTATATGCCCGGCTAGGGCCCATTACGGAAATAAAAAAATATTCTAATTCTAATTCTAATTCATCGGGCTGTCGACGTTGAACGACGTTGATTAAACACTGATTCAACGTTTGTGTGCCTGCAGGGTACCCCTTTGTATACATGACGTCCGATTCTGGGAGCCTACAAATCGGACCTACAACATTGAATCAGCGTTGTGTGTCTGCTGGATATGTACCCTTTGAAAGATGACATCCCATGCATCGGACACTCAACGTTGAATCAACGTTATGTGCCTAAAGGATAATTATCTCTTTGCATGCATGACACTTCCATTCTAGGAGCCTACACATCAGGTACACAACGTTGAATTACCGTTGTGTTCCTGCAGGATATGTACTCTTTGTAAGATGACACCCCCATTCTGGGGGCCTACACATCGGACGGGCGATGAGTTTCAGTGCCGGGGCGTCCTACACATTTGGATAAGAGTAGGGCAAGGGCCAACTCTGTTTGTAGGTGCGGATTTGGATATTTTTCCCTCTTGCTTAATATCATCTTTTTCCCTCTCCCTGTGGGAAACTGCTCGATATAGACTGAAATACTGTCTCAAACCCAAAACAATCAACCAACAAACTTATTTTATCCAGCAACTGGATTTAATTTGATTTGTTTTTCGAGGAATGGAGAACGTTGTGATGAAATTCGGTCATAGTTTTTATTTGTTTTCTATTTATTTATTAAGTTACTATTTCTCTATTTGTTTAACATTTTACCGATATTTTGATGAAAACCAGCTTGAAGCAAAAGGTCGAACTTACTGCGACAATCAACGACAATGTGCAAAACAGAGATATCGGGATTATTAGCAAAGAACTATCAAAAAGGGATACTCTGGAAGAGAAACATCGGCCGTTTGCATACCAGTGCCATTTAAAAAAAAATTGAAACGTAGGTCTCCAGGTCAGAATATAATTGCTTTCAAGAATTTTTATTCATTTTTCCTGCTCTTCCCTAAAAGCAGTGGCGCGGTTGGTAGTGTGCCCGACACATGATCGAAGGGTTCCGAGTTCGATCCTCACCAGGACCCTTGCGTTGTGACCTTGAGCAAGTCACGTATCCACAGCTCAGCTTGTATAAATGTATATAGATCTAGTCTTAATAAGTCGCAATAAAAGCTCTACAGAGCTTATGTTAGTTGTTGATAAAAAAATAAGCGACTATAAATAAAGATTATTATTAATTTCGTTATCATTACTTTAGCATGTTTTCTTGTTCTCTAAAATTTCAGTGTTTCAACCGCCTCCCCACCTCGCACAATTACTAAAAGATAAGTCGCTAACCACGAAAACTTTGACACAACCGGGTCCTGAACTAATTAGAAGTTAAATGGCTGCAGATTATATGCCCTCAGCTTTGTAAAAGAAAAAATATCTGCTTTTGCACGCATTTAGGTAACACCTATTTCATATTATTTTTTTTGCAAAATCACTCTTAAGGAGGCCGACTCTAATTTCGATTGCGCAACGTTCTGCGCATTGCCGTCATTCGGCGCTCTGACGACATTCTCTTCTTACAAAGTGAGCACGATAGGTCGGCCTGATATTTTCAACGCGATACTTTCTTTCGTTTCTTACCGTTTCTTACCGTCGACAATAGAACAGAATAAATTTTACAACTAATTTATGCCCACACACTGAGCTTGCAACTGCGTTTTGCAATTACGTCACCGGTTATCATTTCCGGTAGCTGTCATCAATGAAGTCAGAAGTGAAAGTAGAAAAAACAACAATGGAAAGAGAAGTTCCTGAAGAAAAAAAGTGTCGATCACAACAGGACAAGGATTGAAAAGTCATTCAAGGTGGACGCGGCCAAGGCGAAGGTGTTTTATTCAGATCAGCATGATTTTTACCAGTCCCGTTATTTGCCAGCTGCTGGCAGCACCTTCTCAGCTTCTTACTCTTGTTTTGGTACATGTTCATTTGAAAATATCAAGAGCTCTTTCTTTTCCGGCAGACTGAAGACATTAGACTTTTGCTTATATGTTGTAGACCACTCCCCAAGTCCCACCAGAATTTTTTTTCCGATCTCCCCACCCCAGATAGGTAAAAAGTTTTATGACCCCCCCCCCCCCCCCCCCCACAAACCCACGTCCCCCATCCAAGCTATCCTCCACACTCACCATATAACTTATTTTATGTATGACTGAAACTGAGACGCTCTTTAAAAATTAAGACTTATGGAAAAATTCTGACATTCCCTCCCCCCCCCCCACCCCAATATGCCTATTAAAATACATGACCCCCCCCACCCCCCCCCCCATTCCAAGGCTTATTTATTTTATTTACGACTCCCCCAGTACATCAACAAAATTCCTTTTGCTGATATGTTGTAGACACTCACACAGTCCCGCCAGATTTCCCCCCTCCCCCAAGATAGGTGACAAAAAGTTTATGACCCAGCCCACCCCATCCAAGCTAACCCTTCACACACACACACACACCATAACCTATTTTATGTCCGACTGAAACTGAGACATTTTTTAAACAAGTAGCCCAAAGGGCAACAATTGCTCACCTGAGAGACATTGTAAACCTATAGGGATATTTAAGATGCTCAAGGGCAGCTAACTCCACAGTCAGTGGTCCAATCAGGCTGAAAATTAAACTCATCCAAAACATTATGTATGCCCTCATTTGATATATGCAAGTTTAAAAAGTATCCGATCAAGAGCACAATAGACAGAGCTGTCAAGGGCAGCTAACTTCGTAGTGGTTGGCCTGATCTGGCCAAAATTTGAACTTGTTTAAGATATTATGCATTTCCTCATTACCTGCAACTTTGAAAAGGATCGGATCAGTAGAAACCAAGAAAAAGTGGCAACACTGATTTTTTGGATGCTCAGGGCAGGTACTCCATAGTCAGTGGTGGGATCTAGCCGAAATGCTAACTAATCCAAGCTTTTATGCATATCCTCATTACCTGCAAGTATGAAGAGGATCCGATGAAAAATGAAAATGTGATGACGTCGTTTTCTCCATTATAAGACTATGGGATTTTTTTCAAACGCTCAAGGGCAGCTAACTCCGTAGTCTGTGCTCAAATCCACCCAAATTTCGAACTCATCCAAGCTCTTATGTATGTCATCATTACCTGCAAGTATGATAAGGATCTAATTAAAAACCTTGATTGCAGAACCCTGAAAGTCAAACTTGCTCGAAATATTGTCATGCCCTACATTTGTGTGAATTTATTTAAAAATCCATTGAGAAATGTAGGTGCTAGAGCGATGACAAAGTTTTTCTAAAAATAGCCACAGTGACCTTGACCTTGGGCACAGCATCCTGAAAGTCTAACTTGCTTGAGATATTGTCATACCCTACATTTGTGTCAAGTTATTTCAAAATCCAAGGAGAAATGATGATGCTAGGGCAATGACAAAGTTTTTCTAAAAATAGCCACAGTGACCTTGACCTTGGGCGCAGCACCCTGAAAGTCGAACTTGCTCGAGATATTGTCATGCCCTACATTTGTGTGAATTTATTTTAAAATCCATTGAGAAATGTAGGTGCTAGAGCGCTGACAAAGTTTTTCTAAAAATAGCCACAGTGACCTTGACCTTGGGCTCAGCACCCTGGAAGTCAAACTTGTTTGAGATATTGTCATGCCCTACATTTGTGTGAAGTTGATTACAAATCCGTTGAGAAATGTAGGGGCTAGAGCGAAGACCAAGTTTTTCTAAAAATAGCCACAGTGACCTTGACCTTGGGTGCAGCACCCTGAAAGTCAAACTTGCTCGAGATATTGTCATGCCCTACATTTGTGTGAAGTTATTTTAAAATCTGCTGAGAAATGTAGATGCTAGAACGCTGACAAAGTTTTTCTAAAAATAGCCACAGTGACCTTGACCTTGGGCGCAGCATCCTGAAAGTCAAACTTGCTCGAGATATTGTCTTGCCCTACATTTGTGTGAATTTATTTTAAAATCCTTAGAGAAACGTAAGTGCTAGAACGATGACAAAGTTTTTCTAAAAATAGCCACAGTGACCTTGACCTTGGGCACAGCATCCTGAAAGTCTAACTTGCTCGAGATATTGTCATACCCTACATTTGTGTCAAGTTATTTCAAAATCCAAGGAGAAATGATGATGCTAGGGCAATGACAAAGTTTTTCTAAAAATAGCCACAGTGACCTTGACCTTGGGCGCAGCACCCTGAAAGTCGAACTTGCTCGAGATATTGTCATGCCCTACATTTGTGTGAAGTTATTTTAAAATCCATTGAGAAATGTAGGCGCTAGAGCGCTGACAAAGTTTTTCTAAAAATAGCCACAGTGACCTTGACCTTGGGTGCAGCACCCTGAAAGTCGAACTTGCTCAAGATATTGTCATGCCCTACATTTGTGTGAAGTTATTTTAAAATCCATGGAGAAATGTAGGTGCTAGAGCGATGACAAAGATTTTCTAAAAATAGCCACAGTGACCTTGACCTTGGGCGCAACACCCTGAAAGTCAAACTTGCTCGAGATATTGTCATGCCCTACATTTCTGTGAAGTCATTTCAAAATCCATGGAGAAATGTAGGTGCTAGAGCCATGACAAAGTTTTTCTAAAATTAGCCACAGTGACCTTGACCTTGGGTGCAGCACCCTGAAAGTCGAACTTGCTCGAGATATTGTCATGCCCTACATTTGTGTGAAGTTATTTCAAAATCCATTGAGAAATGTAGGTGCTAGAGTGCTGACAAAGTTTTTCTAAAAATAGCCACAGTGACCTTGACCTTCGGCGCAGCACCCTGTAGGTCAATTTTGTTCGAGATATTGTCATGCCCTACATTTGTGTGAATTTGATTTAAAATCAGTTGAGAAATGTAGGCACTAGAGTGATGACAAAGTTTTTCTAAAAATAGCCACAGTGACCTTGACCTTGGGCACAACACACTGAAAGTCAAACTTGCTCGAGATATTGTCATGCCCTACATTTGTGTGAAGTTATTTTAAAATCCATTGAGAAATGTAGGTGCTAGAGCGATGACAAAGATTTTCTAAAAATAGCCACAGTGACCTTGACCTTGGGCGCAACACCCGAAAGTCAAACTTGCTCGAGATATTGTCATGCCCTACATTTGTGTGAAGTTATTTTAAAATCCATTGAGAAATGTAGGTGCTAGAGCACTGACAAAGTTTTTCTAAAAATAGCCACAGTGACCTTGACCTTGGGCGCAGCATCCTGAAAGTCAAACTTGCTCGAGATATTGTCATGCCCTACATTTGTGTGAAGTTATTTTAAAATCCGTTGAGAAATGTAGGCAATAGAGCGATGACAAAGTTTTTCTAAAAATATGTGATGATATTGTTTTCTCCATTATAACACTATGGGATTTTTTTCAAACGCTCAAGGGCAGCTTACTCCGTAGTCTGTGCTCGAATCCGGCCAAATTTCGAACTCATCCAAGCTTTTATGTATGTCATCATTACCTGCAAGTATGATAAGGATCGAAGCAAAAACAGTTGAGAAAACGTGATGACGCCATTTTCCCCATTATAACCCTATGGGATTTTTTTCAAACGCTCAAGGGCAGCTAACTCCGTAGTCTGTGCTCGAATCCGACCAAATTTCGAACTCATCCAAGCTCTTGTGTATGTCATCATTACCTGCAAGTATGATAAGGATCTAATCAAAAACAGTCGAGAAAACGTGATGACACCGTTTTCCCCATTATAACCCTATGGGGGCTATCTGTTGCCATGGAAACCAGAGTTCTGAGCTGATCGGCACCAAAACCTAATGCAGCCTTTCCCCCACCCAAATGATGCTTCAGATAAAATTTGATTGCGATCAGCCCACTGGTCTCTGAGATATTTATGTTTGAAAGTGTTGACGCACGCACGCACCCACGCACGCACGGACGGACGACGGCTCGACTCCCATCCTATAAGCTCACCTCTGAGCCTTCGGCTCAGGTGAGCTAAAAATATGTGATGAAATTGTTTTCTCCATTATAAAACTATGGGATTTTTTTCAAACGCTCAAGGGCAGCTTACTCCGTAGTCTGTGCTCAAATCCGGCCAAATTTCGAACTCATCCAAGCTTTTATGTATGTCATCATTACCTGCAAGTATGATAAGGATCTAAGCAAAAACAGTTGAGAAAACGTGATGACGCCATTTTCCCCATTATAACCCTATGGGATTTTTTTCAAACGCTCAAGGGCAGCTAACTCCGTAGTCTGTGCTCGAATCCGACCAAATTTCGAACTCATCCAAGCTCTTGTGTATGTCATCATTACCTGCAAGTATGATAAGGATCTAATCAAAAACAGTCGAGAAAACGTGATGACACCGTTTTCCCCATTATAACCCTATGGGGGCTATCTGTTGCCATGGAAACCAGAGTTCTGAGCTGATCGGCACCAAAACCTAATGCAGCCTTTCCCCCACCCAAATGATGCTTCAGATAAAATTTGATTGCGATCAGCCCACTGGTCTCTGAGATATTTATGTTTGAAAGTGTTGACGCACGCACGCACCCACGCACGCACGGACGGATGACGGCTCGACTCCCATCCTATAAGCTCACCTCTGAGCCTTCGGCTCAGGTGAGCTAAAAATATGTGATGAAATTGTTTTCTCCATTATAACACTATGGGATTTTTTTCAAACGCTCAAGGGCAGCTTACTCCGTAGTCTGTGCTCAAATCCGGCCAAATTTCGAACTCATCCAAGCTTTTATGTAAGTCATCATTACCTGCAAGTATGATAAGGATCTAAGCAAAAACAGTTGAGAAAACGTGATGACGCCATTTTCCCCATTATAACCCTATGGGATTTTTTTCAAACGCTCAAGGGCAGCTAACTCCGTAGTCTGTGCTCGAATCCGACCAAATTTCGAACTCATCCAAGCTCTTGTGTATGTCATCATTACCTGCAAGTATGATAAGGATCTAATCAAAAACAGTCGAGAAAACGTGATGACGCCGTTTTCCCCATTATAACCCTATGGGGGCTATCTGTTGCCATGGAAACCAGAGTTCTGAGCTGATCGGCACCAAAACCTAATGCAGCCTTTCCCCCACCCAAATGATGCTTCAGATAAAATTTGATTGCGATCGGCCCACTGGTCTCTGAGATATTTATGTTTGAAAGTGTTGACGCACGCACGCACCCACGCACGCACGGACGGACGACGGCTCGACTCCCATCCTATAAGCTCACCTCTGAGCCTTCGGCTCAGGTGAGCTAAAAATGAAAACTGGAAGACTGATGGAAGAATTCTGACATCCCCCCCCATATGCCTATAAAAATATATGACCCCACCCCCTGCTCCAAGGCTTATTTATTTCCGACTCCCCCAGTACATCAACAAAATCCCCCCCCCCCCCGGAATGTACCAGGCCCCCCCCCCACCTGTTAATAAATGACTGGCCCCTAACATGAAATGTGTTTTCTGTGTGAACTCCCAGCTCATCTTCTCTAGCCTAGCCAAGGGTACTAAGTCCACTTTGTTCCTAATAAACCACTGGCTGACAGCCTATTCATAAATCAAATTTCCAAATAGGCCATTTCATTGGCTGCGAGCAACTTCCATTGCATCCAATCAAATTATCAGTAACAAAACATTTTCCGCATTGCAGGCGCTCTTGTCAATAGAAAATAAGTTTGCTTTGAACAATTACCAACAAGAGTAGATGGTTATTATTTAACTAATTTATCAGTGGTTTTGAACAATTATGCAATGTTGTAGGACAATTGTGTTTTGCAATGGATCATATGATTGGTCTAAAAATAACACGCACCAAGGGGAGCAACTCACTGCAGCCAAAAAGCGGGGCTGCAGGAAATCCGACTTGCAACTTGGCCATCGGCCATGGGTATGTTAGGAACAAAGTGGACTTAAATTTAAATTCCACAGGGCCCATGTTAGCTCAGAGGATTTTTGCATGCCAAAGGTACTAAGGAACAAAGTAGACTTAGTACCCTTGGCTTGCAAAATTGCTCTGAGCTAAGATGCGCCCTGTAGAGTTTCAGGATATCTCATTGTGAGATGCACGAGTGTTCCTCATTTGTCTGAGTGGCCATAGAGAAGCTTCACTGCTGAAAGTGGGCAACAAGAGGAGTGAAGGCCTTTGATGTCAACACAAATTGTCATTTCCCATGTTGTCATTATTTGTAAACAAATTTGCAAGATTCATGAAAAGCCATAAAACACAAGAAACTTCTGGAAAATCCCTGTTAAACATGTATAAAATATGTAAAAATACATACAGTACAGGTTAATAAATTGTTGCTGTGATCTGGTCATAGCCAGAGTTGCCTGTTTCTTTCTATCTCATCTCATCTCTCATCTCATCCTCAATCTCAATCTCAGTTTCATCAAATCAAATCTCAACTACATCAAACCGATCCATCCATCTATCTATAGATCTATATCTGTTGGTTTTTAATGATGCCAGGCACCAAAGGCACCTGGAGGCAATGCCGGTGGAACTAGATTGATTTTAGTAGCTCACAGTTAGCCATGAATGAGGCTCAAATAAAGTTCTGACTTGGGCTTTGCGCTCTGACACCCTAAATATGATTAAGGTGC
This sequence comes from Ctena decussata, assembly GCA_963989385.1. Taxonomy (NCBI): domain Eukaryota; kingdom Metazoa; phylum Mollusca; class Bivalvia; order Lucinida; family Lucinidae; genus Ctena; species Ctena decussata. The sequence continues at coordinate 46,712,101 of OZ022498.1, read as the reverse complement.
CTTGCCGCTAGTGAAATTCTGTGGAGAAAGTGTTATAATTATGCTGATAGCAGGACCGTTGTGGAATTATGAGTACAGGCTGATAGGTGGGGATGGAGATGATTTTTATGCGTAGAATAGTGGTATATGTTCTCAACCTTATTATGGTTTAGTTGGTGTCCAAATATTATAGTCCTCATGCATGATTAAGGTTGCCTGATACAGATGAAATTTTACCCTAGGACTGTAGTGGAATTTTGAGTACAGGCTGATAGGTGGGGATGGAGATGATTTTTATGAGTAGAAAAGTGATATATGTTCTGAACCTTATTATGGTTTATCTAGCGTCTAAATATTTTAGTCCTCGTGTATGATTAAGGTTGCCTGATAAAGATGAAATGTTACCCTAGTGTCTGTAGAAGAAGAATTGCAACAGGACCATAGTGGAATCCTGATTAGAAGCTAATATTTAGAGAGAAAGATTCTCTAATGGTCTGGGATTGTGGTATATGTTCTAAACCTTACTATGGTTTATTTGGTGATCATGTGTTTTGATCCTTATGTTGAATTAAGGTTGTATGGTATAGGTTAGATTTTGCCCTCTAGTGTGTCTATATGAGAAAGGATAGTGTAGCATTCTAATTGTGAGCTATTGGTTTGAGGGAATAATTTGTTTTGCTTATGGTAATGAGGCATGGATGTTGAATCTTCATACAATATGTAGTTAGTGTTCAAGTATATTGGGTCTAGTGTGCGATTAAGGTAGTCGGAGACATATTAAATTTTTCCCTATTGCCAAGATTTGGTTGGTTGGTTGTTTTTGGTTTAATGGCTCTTTGAGACAGTGTTTCAGTCTATATCAAGCTGTCTTCCCAGAGAGAGGGAGAAAGGAAAGAGAGAAGAAAGGCAAGAGAAAAAATGTCCAAACAACCCCAACCCACACCTACCGCAAGCACTGTAGGTTCTCCAAATTAGGAGGACGGCCCGGCACTGAAGGATACCCAGCACCATCGCCCTACCGCAACCACCCCAATTGCCAAGAGAGAGATAATATAAAGCACAAACATAAGAAAATTATAATTATAGTCTGATAGATGCAGCTGGTGATTTTTATTGGGTCAAAGACCTTAGTGCAAGTGATAAACCATACAAAGATTTCATTGGTGTCTAAATATTTTGGAAGAAGCAGGATAGTTATTTGAGAGTGTTAGTATTCCTTTACACACCACAGATGTGGTAACGGAATGCTTAGTAGGGTAAGATATGGATTTAGGTGTAAATGATGTCCTAGTGTTGATGATAAATATGGTAGATAGTGCTAAATGTAGTGGGGGCAATTTTTGGGGTGTTAGGATAAATTGTAGAAAGATGGTAATTAGGGCTCAAGTTAGGGAGAATTTTGGGGTTTTGTTGTAGCTCATTGAGTGAGTGAACTCGGGTTTAACGTCTCACCAACACAGAGGTCATATGAAGACGGGACCTCGGTTTAAAGTCTCATCCAAACGACCGGAGAAGTGGGGGATCGATCTTGCAACCCCTGGATTGGTAGTCCGGAGTGTTATCCACTACACTACAGCCGCTCCTGTAGTTTATTGAAGGAATTCAAATACAGTTTTTTGTATGATGCTGGCAATTTGTTTCTCTGGGGGAAAAAGAATTGTTCTCAGGTCTAAACAGTAGACTTTGAATGGCTCAAACCCCTGATGGCTGTCCAGCACTAGTTCTTGGGTCCCTGGAGTAAAGTTTATATAGAAACTAGTCCAGCTCCGGACTGAAATTATTTAAGAATTTTCTGTTTTCGCAGAACATAATATGTAGTAAGATCACCTAACCATCATAGAATTATATAGCAGAGAACTTACTTTAATGTTGGAGATCTTGACAAATAAATTGTGTCCTGCATGTAATTCTTACTTTTTATACCCCGCCACTCATTAGTGGCAGGGTATTTTGTTTTCACGTTGGCTGTCTGTCTGTCTGTCCATCCGTAGTGCATCCGTCCATCCGTCTGTCCGTCCGTCCATCCATCCGCATGTCGTTTCTGTTCGATCACTTAAGTATTTATGAACAGATTTTTTTCTTCAAATTTTGCATATGCATTTATACCAAGGTTGTCTCACTTGGGATTGTTAATGGGCTAACTTCGATCATTTCTGACAGAGTTATGGCACTTGTCAATGTACAAAAAACAAAGTTTTTTTGCCTCTACTTCCATTACTGTGTGGAATATTATGGTGAAACTTCATAAAGATGATCAAAGCAACACCAGCTTTGTGTTACCATAGAAATTTTGTCCTCAGGGGTTACCTGCCCTTGCCCCTGGGGTTCTATACATGTGTAACATCATGAAAAAATCAAGATAAAATCAGAATTTGAAATGTTTTTTTTTTTCTGAAAGTTACAGCAAATGGTTACAGGAACAAAAGCATTCTGTGACGCTCAAAATTTACCCCATCTGAGTTATCTGCCCCTGACCCCGGGCTTTATACCTGCATAAAATGATGATAAAATCTGTATAAAATCATAATTTAGATAGATTTTTCTGAAACTTGTAGCTTATGATAGGAGAAATAAAAGCTTCTTGTGATGATCAAAATTTGACCTTAAGGGTCTGCCCATGCGTTGTGGCCACATACATTTATAGAATCACTAAAATGTATGTGGTCAGAGTGAACAGGAATTTTTCAGAAGCTTATATCAAGTGATCAGAGAAATTTAAATGTCTTCTTATGACAAAAAGTTTGTTCCATGGGGTTGGCTGCTCCAGCCATAATAAAAACAATCAGCAAAAAGTCAAGGAGTGAAATAGGTTTGCAGTAGTGGGGCATCACACAGTCATTTGCGATGCTTTTATTTAGATATACCCCACTTACTTATATGAAAGCTGACCCCCCCCCCCCTAGCGATAACTAGAGCATGGTTGATGTTGAAACATGTTAGAACATGTTTTCTACAACTTGGATCATGTTAGCTGATCATGTTAAAAGAACATGTTTGATCATCAAATTCAGTAAATTAGCCTTCTGCACTTAAAAGACAATGATAAATTCTGCAATTCATTGTAAAAGTTGGAAGTACAATACAAAGATGCCAGTTATTACTTTGTTTTTCAAAATTATGCTTAATGAAAATCAAACATATTCAAACATGATTTAATCTGATGGATTTATGGTTGAGTTTTTAACATTTACTGCTGCATCAGAAGGTTCTTATTCATGTTCAAACATGTCTGACAATGTTCTGTTAATCCTTTACCCCATGGCATTTTAGATTACAAGGTTGTGACAAATAAGAGGAATATCTAGAAGACAAACAAGCATTGTTGGATAATTTGGAAAACACTGTGGGAAAACAAGCATTTGCTTGTTATGTCAGAGCAAATGCTCCTACCCTCACAATATGTGAATAGATGCATGGCCAAACATGTTCAAACATGATATATTTGTGCATGTAACGTGTTTAAACATCATGTGACACTTGATGATGTCATAACTAGATGGATGATGGGAAAAAAAAACATGGTTGCCAGACATGGAGGGAATTGGAAGGCTGTGGTAAAAAATTACTTGTGAAGCAATTTCTACATGGCAAACATGATAGGAAGTTAGTTGACATAGTGAGAACACCTGAAGCCACAATTTCTAAGGTTTTAAAGTAAAACTTTTGCTGGGATTGTGCTGAAATGGAGCAATAATGGTGACTGTCAAGCACTTTTCCAAAGGCAACAAATATCTGTAGGAGGTATGTTTGGATCAACTGATGTTAGTATGTCCTGTAATAGAAAAAGGATACATTAGAAATTAGTACTTTCGTGTTTTTTTTTTGTTTTTTGTTGTTTTTTTTCAAGCAAATGTAAGACAATCTTTTGAAATGGGTGGGGTAAAAGGGTGGCATGTCACCATAATGAAAAGGTAGCATGGTTATTTGCACAGAGGTTGAGCAATTGGCATTCATTATGATATATAACTATGAATGTTGTTTATTCTTAATTGTCATTAATATTTCAGTGGAATTTCATACAAATATCACTGGAATTTCAGGAAAAAAAATCAATGAAATTTCAGTGAAATGTTGGAGAATTTTTTCCTTGAAATTTCTTTGACATTGATGCATGTAACATGTTTGAACATGTTAAATGCCAGGCACATTGGTACATGTAACATGTTTGAACATGTTATATGCAGGTTGGTGCATTAAATATGTTTGAACATATTACATGCCACACTCTAACATGTTTAGACATGATTATGCATGTCCGAATGATGTTGAACACATTTTCAAGAACATGTTTCAACATGTTTAATTATTGTATTCATATGATTGTCAAGCACGACAGAACACAGTTAATATCTGATCATTTTTGACCATGGTGCCATTTAACGCACTTGTTTAAACATTTCCTAACATGCTCATAACACTGTCAAAACATGCTCAAACATGTCCAAATAACATGTTTAAACATGTTTTAAACATTTTTGAACATGTTTAAATCATGAAACTTTCGCTATAGCCTGTTTTTATTTCATGTTTTTGTAGATCATAAATAGTTCATCACCTCTAATAGTAAAACTATCATATCAGCACAGAAGCTACTTTAATGTTGGAGATGTTGACAAAAATAGTGTTTTGCATGTACATGTAATGCTAACTTTTGAAACGATCCTCGATTCCTTATATGAACGATGACCCCTATTTTTATTTCTTGTTTTCACAGATCATATGTAGATACACCGCATAACTTAGTGACACCATCAAATCTGGCACACAATTTATTTCAATGTTTGCAATCTTGATATAAATGTTTTTCATGTTATACTTACTTTTGAAATGACACCACTTTTTATATGACTGCTGATTATCTGTTTGTAATTTATATTTTTGCAAATCATATATAGATACATAGCCTATGATAGTGCCACTATCATATCTATCAAAAATAAAAAAAATTAAAATGTTTGCAATTTCGAACAAAAAAATGATGTTTTGCTTCTTATTCCTACTTTTGAACGACCCCCACTTTCTTATATGAACGGTTACCCCCTGTTTATATTTCATTTTTTGCAGATCTTATGTAGATACATGACATATCTCAGTGACACCAAATTTCTGGCACAGAAGTTATTTCGGGTTTCGCAAATGTGTCAAATTTAAGCGATTTTGCATTACACTCAATGCAAAAAATGCATAAAAACGTTGTTACTTTTGGATCGACCCCCATTAGTCACCAGTGCCGGAGACATAATATTTTTATTACTTTTATCTAAAGTTAAATCATTGATTGATACATTGTTAAATATAAAGAAATTCTGTGGCACAGGTTTTTCAGGAAAAAAATGTAATGCTAACTTTTGAAACGACCCTCGTTTCCATTTATGAATGATGACCCCTATTTTTACTTTCTGTTTTCATAGATCATGTGTAGATACACCGCCTATTTAAGTGACACCATCAAATCTAGCACAGAACTTATTCTTATATTTGTGATCTTGACAAAAAATGGTGTTTTGCATGTAATGCTTACTTTTGAAATGACCCTCATTTCCTTATATGAACAATGAGCCCTATTTTTATTTCCTGTTTTCGGAGATCATATAAAGATACACTGCCTGCCTTAATGAAACCATCAAATCTTGCACAGAAGTTACTTTATATTTCGTGATATTGACCAAAAATGGCGGTTTGCATTTGGAACTTACTATTGAAACGACCCCAATTTTCTTATATGAACGCTGATGCCCTGTTTTCAGTTCATATTTTTGAAGATCCTTTATAGAAACAGCGCCTTTGTTAGTGACACTATCATATCTAGCGAAAATGTTTTTAAATGCTTGCAATCTTGATAAAATGATGGTGTTTTGGCCCTAATTCCTACTTTTGAAACGACCCTCATTATCTTATATGACCGATGACCCCCTGTTTTTATTTCATGTTTCCACAGAGTTTATGTAAATACGTTACATATCTTAGTGACACCAAAATCTCTAGCACAGAAGTTATTTTAATTTTCACATTTGTGTCAGATTTTAGCAATTTCCCATTACACTCAATGCAAAAAAGTGTAAAAATGGTGTTACTTTTGGATCGACCCCCATTCGTCACCAGTGCCGGTGACATGGTGTTTTTATTACTTTTATCTAAAGTTAAGTCCTTGATTGATACACTGTTATAATATAAGGAAATTCTCTAGCACAGGTATCTCAGAAAAAAATTAGAGTCGGCCTCCTTAACAAATTACTCTTTAGATTTACTTTCAGATTCATTTTTCATTGAATTTTGCACTAAAACCTCGTTGTTTTGAAACAAAGTAGGAAAGAATATGACATTGTTTAGGACACTCTTGAAATACTTATTAATGGGGTAAAATCCCTGTATTTAACGAATTTTCTTGGCATTTTGATGCATTATTGAAGTAGAAATGCTATTTTATCAACACATTCGCATAATTTGACTTTCTGGTGGTAAAAATTCAAATATATAATAATTTGCAGATACAACGTTAATATTTCGAAATTTTATTCTTGTCTCCCTTCCCTCTAAGACCCACTCCATGATATAAATGATTTGATGTCATCTTTGGATTTCAAGTTTCATTTCAGATGTTAATTCTTTACCCCCACCCCCTTTGCAAAATGTTAATGCCTCATCTGCTTTTTTATGTCAGTGAATCATGTCCAAATGTGCATGTTGTCTACGATTTCTTACTGGCTTTAATTAATAAAATACGGTTTGGCTCAGTCTCTATCATTTAAGTTATTTTTGAAATGATGATTCACTAAGGGATAAAAATAAATAACAGTTTAATATGGCACACCTATATGCGTAAAATCCATAAAAAAATAGAAGGCCACTTTTACTCCTTGGGTATGAACTGCTAATTTTATTACGGTAACAGGCGGGTGTGAAAGTTGACACATTGTGGATCCTTTAATATTGAATAGATCTTGAAACCTGTAAAGTTTTAAGATTTAATGAATGTAACTTCTGCAGTTATAAGCAATATTGTCATGTCTTCGAACTTTCTTAACACCCTTATAATACATTTGAAATTCTAACCTCTCAAGACTAATGCCGTCATTAATTTGAATCGACAGGGCCCTGGCCCGAGGTTATAAAACTTTTTTCGTGTTTAACTCAGCTGAGCATGAAATTTTCTCTGCTCATAAATATGAAAATGCCAACTAATGTTGGTATTTTCATATTCATAAGCAGAGAAAATTGCATACTTAGCTATCAGCCATTTGCTATTCATCAGCAGGTAAAATTTCATGCTCAGCTGAGTTGAGCATGAAAAAAGTTTTATAACCTCGGGGCCTGGATAAACTGACCTTCTCCAATGATTCTAGTGTCTGCGGGTCTACTCTGTGGATGAATTGTGTCTCTGTGGTTGCATACAGTTCATCATGGAGAGGAAAGAAGTTTACAAGACAGTTGTCCGTAGCCTCCTCAGGTACGAAACGGGTCAAAAACCTGTAGAAAAAATGTTGTTACCCTTCACAGAGCCCCAATATTTATTTATGTTTTTAAGCAACAAAGTACAAAACTTACCATTAGCATGGTTTAACATTTAATACTAACAGTATGTAAATTTCAATTTATTAATTTATTAATGAATATTTGATGAAAGTTTATAAATGGAGGCATAAATGTAATTCTGATATTCGTAATTAACTGTCATAATGACACATGTGGAACAGACTGCTCTCAGTGTGTATGATTAGAGGCTTATGAAGCTCTAGTATGAACCACCCAGAAGCTGCACAACTGCCTAATGCAAACTATTATTGACACTTTGTCACGAGCTGTGGAAGTGTAGAGGATAACGCGCTGGACTACTAGTCCCGGGATCGTAGTTTGAATCTCGCAGCTACTCCACTCTTTCGGATGAGACTTTAAACCAAGGTCCCATTTCCGTATGCATTTGGGGTTAATACGGTACCTTTGAAAGATATTCTGACATGGATCTGGAGTGCTTGCTGTGCCAAATTCATTCACAACAATTCTTTGAGCGGCCATGTTCTTTTTGTAAGTGTCACTTTGGAGGAATCTGCTTTGGTAGGTCACTTTCTTGTCAGCTGGAAAAATGATTCCATAATACATAAATATTTGGTCAACATCAGTACACAGGACATTGACGTTGCATCCATGGAACCAATACAAACGCTTCTGAGGTTTAATATACATTACTGTATAATAGAAGAAGAATATATATATAATAATTGGTAGTTAAGGGCCTTTGAATGTTTTGTTTTTATTGATAGAGCGTCAGCTTCCTGTGATCACAATGTCAGGATGCGAATTTTCTCACAAATAAATTTATAGTCTGCAATGTGGTAGAATGGCAAACCTGCCATTCTACCACACTGCAGATAATAAATTGAGCTGCAACACGCCAAAACCAACAAAATGGTTGTGCGCCCAGCGCAGACTCAGATCAGCCTGGGCATCTGTCCAGTCTGTTCAGAGTCTTCGCTGTCCGCATGGAAGTAGCTCAGTCCCTTGGCATCCCTGTTATAGCATAACCACTTTGTTGGTTTTCTCGTGTCGCGGCGCAATTGATCAGACTGCTCCTAAGCTGAAAAGCAGCCTTATCGTGTCTACGCCATTTGTTGAGTCATTTCATTTTCCATATTTAGTGCTTTTTCGCAGAAGATACAATACAAAACATGCTATAAGGTAACTCATAAGGCATGTGACACTCTAAGAAAACAATCTATGTTTACAATGTGCGATTATTGGCCAACATCCGGATCTTATCCTCAGTGATAACTTCTCACTGCGACCACAGTGCCAAGGCGATTCTAAAACATTTCTGAATCAACTGGAATATCTGTTAATAGTATGGAAGCATTTTGCATTCGATATTCACCCAATGAACAAAAAAGCATCAGAGAGAGAATTAAACTTGAATATCTGTTAATAGTATGGAAGCATTTGGCGTTCGATATTCACCCAATGAACAACAAGGGCTTCGCAAGCGGCGCATAATACGCCCGTTTCAGTGTCATGAAGGAGTTACAGAATGAACAAGATTATTTATAGAAGGATGGACAGGCAGACAAAACAGGGGAAACAACTCTGTAATTAATGACTGCAATGTTATCAAAACAACACATCAAATACTATTAGTACACCAAAAATCAGGTTCCAGGGTGAAGCAGCTCAGAAGTTGTGAAACGCCAAAGTCAAACAAGGGAGATAATTCATAAACTCTTAGTCGCAATACTTTCCCTTGACAATATACACATCACCATAAAGTTTTGTTAAAATATTTCCTACAGTTAAGGAGATACAGAGTAAAACGGAAATTGATGCAAGGGCAGATAATTCAGGAAGTAAGCCAGAGTTGTGGTTCATGCGCATGATACATTACCCCATTATTATACACATTCCTACAAAGTTTCATTGAAATATTTCAAAGGGTTAAGGAGTTATGGGGGAATGGGTTAGCCTAAAAAACTAATCAAAGGGAGGTTACTCCAAAATTAAATAAGGGGGAACAACCATTCTTATATGTGACATGCACATTGCTATAAAATTTCATCAAGATAGACCAAATGGTTACTTAGTTATTGAATGCACAAGATTAGTATACACAAAAATACCCTAAAAATCTAATCAAAGGGTTGCAACTCCAAAAGGAAGAAGGGGAGAGCAACCATTGTTATACGCGACATATCATCACACCCTCATACACATTGCTATGAAGTTTCATGAAGATATCCCAAACGGTTATCTACTTATGGCACGCACAAGACTAGTAGGGTAAAAAATGTTCAAAGGGGCCTAACTTTGAAACTAAGAAAGGGGAAGCAACCATTACTATACGCGACACTTTGCCCCATCCTAATATATATGCCTACAAAATTTCATGAAGATATCTCAAACAGTTTCTGAGATATGGTGTGCACAAGAATGTTGACGGACGGATGGACGGACGGACAGCGCCATGCCATAATACGTCCGTTTTTTCAAAACGGGCGTATAAAAAAGCACCAGAGAGAGAGAGAGAGACAGACAGAGAGAGACAGAGAGAGAGAGAGAGAGAGAGAGAGAGAGAGAGAGAAAAGAAAATATTATGCTTTAGCTTAGGTAGGAGACTGTTACAAGTCTACTTACATATATGAAATCTTTGAAACAGGGCCATACCATCAAACAAGTGATTATACTTGTCATCTCCAAATTCAAACTTCCCAGGTCCATTTCGGTAGAGGCTCCCTTTAATCCAGGAAGGAATTTCACCTTTCAAATGAAATAAAATGAATTTACAATAGACAGAATTAAGACTCAGTCATTTTTTCTGTATTATAACAAATGCAATACCTGTTAAGGACCACTTCTTAAAAAGTTGATAAAGCTGCATTTATAACCCGGCACCCACCCCTCCTCACCCTCGCTCACACACACACACACACACACACACACACACACACACACACACACACACACAGCCCCAATAAGATGGTATATAAACAAGTCCTCAATAACAATGTAGCTGCTTCGTTCCTTAGGTTGATATGCGGTTATATTGACTCGGCATACTTGCGAAGGAAAGCATTATGTTTTACTTGTAACGGAACATTTATTTGTATATGATATAAGCAAGCACAAATGGCCATGTGTTTCTTTCACTCGGTCCGTGGAAACACCCCAAACCACCCCAAAACATCCCAAACCACTTTCATACCACCCCAAACCAGCCTCCCTGGATACAAACTAGAACCCCGCCCCCTCCCCCACCAAGAAACCAACATTTTAGGTCAATTGGCGAGTATTAGTTCTTTCCTCCCCTCCACCCCCTTCATTCTTTAATTAACGTGCCACTGCGAAAGGAGTGGGGTTCTAGTTTGTATCCAGGGTGGCTGGTTTGGAGGGGGATAAATGGTCGCCCCTCCTCCGCCCCCCGCCCCCCGCCCCACCCTGTGTGGCATACATAAACGTACAAAATAATTTACTTTATCATACTGAGATTATTAATTTTTCGTTAATATTTAAACCCGAAGTTATTAAAAGAGATACATACATACATATCATGGGTAAACACTTATTAAAGTGTTCTTTTTATTTTGAATCTACATAAATCCTGTTTGGGATGGGTGGGAGCGGTGTTGGTGTATGTGTGGAGGGGACAGGGGGGTGATTTGAATCTGGGGAGGCTGGTTTGGGGTGGTTTGGTAGAGGTTTGGGATGGTTTGGGGTGTTTCCACGGACCCGTTTCACTCACCACCGAAACAAGAGGCCCATGGTCAAGTAGTTAGAGGCGTTCGGTTATGATGCAGGATATCGCAGGTTCGAATAAGAGGATAAAACATTCTTTTCCGTGTTTTAACGTGTTGAAACCCTGTGTCAGCGATTCTGTCGCATTTTGACAATTAAAAATAGAAGGAAACTAACGTAAAATTCTGTCGATTATAACACGGCTGTTTTCTATAGTAAAGTCTCATTAGGTATATAATAATGCCCGTCAGGCCAGCCTCTATCTGTCAACCCAGCAGTAAATGGGTACCTTTTTCGAAGCAGGGAAAGATAAGGGTCGCAAAAGGAGAAGGATGGGCTCCACTTTTTAAATGCTGTGCCCAAGATACGGCTGGCCTCTAACACCCATTGCTCACTAGACTCTTTTTTACCAACAGACAAAACAGACTATCAAAGAAAGAACTATAGCTCTGTCAGTGGAAACTTGTTTTATGCGATTATAGTACAAAGAAGTCACATAAGGATTTCTTGGTTAAGATTTAATTGCTTCCTTATCTGCTTAACTATGCGCCTGTAAAGTGTTGCAAATGCAGATGAATTCCAAAATAAACTGGACAGCCCGAATTTAGTGAGACTTGTTCGACAACAAGTAACACGCGCTATACCACGAACAATAAATGATCCTTATGTGTGCTAAATGAAAAGGAGTTACTGGTCTTTAGAATGCAAAGTATCTAAATCAGGAGTATAATTACTGGGGTGGAAGGGGGCGGGGCAATTTCATGCTACTTACAATCATGCTCAATACCCCTGGAGAGGTTATCCCTATTCTATATCACGTTCTCATGCATGTATGCAGTGTTGGTTAAATCTTTTCTCAACTTTTGATATGAAAATAAGCAAGTGCGTCAATCTGTCAAATTTCAATAGGCACCTGAGAATGTGCGTAAAGGCTGCTATGTCTCCAATAAGAACAATTCTATATCCCTTCCCATCAGGCACATGACGTCGTAATGATGTCATACTGATGCTGATGCGACGTGATTACGTCGCATCGACGTCAGTACGACGTCATTTGGAAATCATGTGCCCGCTGGGTTATTAGAAGAAACTGCTTTCTCCGTAAAACATTAAATCCAGGTGATTCTACACTGTATGCTGCTTCTGACTCAAGGTCAAGGTCACAGACTGGGAAGATCGTATAATATTTGCATTAAAATTCAGTGTCTTTTTTATATTGGATTTGGTGCTGCTTGGAAGTTTGTATAACATTTGCATTAAAGTTTTGTGTTTGTTTTTATACTGGAATTCTGCTGGGTCAAATATCAGTTCGCAGTCTGCCTTGATATCTTCCATTTGGGAGCCCTATTTAGACTGAAAACCTTTTTGGGGACATGCAAACAGTGCAGACACCGCAGAACGTGGCATCAGATCACTATTTACTTACAGGAATTTCTATGCAAAAATACAATAAAATGAAAACATCAACCAGAAACCCAATAATTGGTGAGCTCATTCAAAGGATAAGAATAGAAAAGTCCACTTGTCAAAAAAGGCATTAAGTGGTGGCAGTGGCTGGGCGTGTAACTTGCTCTAGTTCAAATGGAGAAAAATTCTACCATTTTAAGCCTAATAACTTTCCTTGCTTAAATAAATGCCCTCTGCCTCTTTTTCAAAAATAATGTCATATTAAGTTACGTGAATTCCTGTTTGCTCCTCTTGATCTCTGTACTAGTAGTAGTAGATATTCAGTATGCGTTTTGTAGACACTGAACAACATTATGTCAGTCCATTTGTATGTACTTCAGCTTCAGCCAGCTCATGAAGTCTGCCCCTAATAATTTTAAGTATTGGTACAGATAGGTCTGAGCAAACAGTGCAGATCCAGCTCAGACTCCTCTTTTAGGAGCAGTCTGATCAGGATCTACACTATTTCTACTACTTGCCATTTCATCTGCACCTATATGGGACTCATGACTGCTTTCCTTCTACTGGTGTGTCATGTTCAACTTTTATAGTCTGGAAAAACTTGTACATGGTGTCAGCTGAAAAAAGAGGGAAGCCAATGTTATACCTTGGTGGTGGCGTGTTCAGAATCAGAACCAGAATTGTTTACTGGTGATACGTCCAAGGACAATCATTCACCAGGTGTTAGGACTGCACAACAAGAGAACCAATTAATTGGTGCTATACATATGGTGCTGAAAAAGACACATTCTTATTCAAAACTCAAAAAGCAGGCAAATCACCGATATGCACCATTAAAGACGGCAATACACTTTCAAACAGGTTGCGCAAATGGCTTCCCATACTGAAGCCAAAGTAACGATTTTCAATGGCACTGCTTGGGTGCAACATTGTTCGCAGTATCGGTCAAAGATTTGACTGAGTCACTGAAAAAGTTTAAGATATAGATAAAGGCCCTGGGACATGGGGATGTGTGTGCAGCTTTTTATGACACCTGAGTAGGATCACGATCCCCATGTCATGTCTCCACAACAGCAGTGCTCCAGATAATAGGGGTAACAGGAATAATTTAGGGATATTTTTCCTTGTTTCTTTTTATCATAAAAACATGTACTGTGGTCCCTCATTAGAAGCGTCTTGGCGATCGCGAGACGGTTCTTCATATACAGTCCAACTTGTATTAAGCAAGCACCTAAGGGATAATCAAAATCTGCTTGCTTAAGACAGGTGCTTGCTTAATACAGGTACATTTGAATGTATTTGCCTGTTTCGGGAACTGAATACATGCTTGCTTAATACAGGTTGCTTGCTTAATACAGGTGGCTACTAAGACGGGTTTCACTGTACTGTCATTGCAAGATAAAAAAATTACCTCTGGATTAGCCTCAAAACCCCCTCATATCTGGAGCTCTGAATTACTGTCTGACACAGAAACTTGATGTTTAGTAATGTGGAACTTGATGTTTAGTAATTGAGCTGCCACTTGTGAAGCACTGCCGTCCAGTTCGGTGTTTGATATTCTCATTTTGCAAACTCTCCTCTTGCCAAGTAGGATCAACCAACGGTAGGAAATGTCTAAATTGCACGTTAGAAGGCCCCCATACATGTTTCCAGTGGTGGTAGTTATTGGTTTTATTCTATGGAAATGGTCAATTCAAGGTTCAGACTCTCCGGACCCAAACTTGGAATGCAGGATTGGCAGCAATGTGTCTGCGGACAGATCTACGCAGTGTTTCACTATCATAAGGAAAATTGGAAATTGTAGAACTTCAGAGAGGTTAAGATGCTTTTCCTCATCAAAAGGCACTAACCTAGCTCTTTTGATTATCCTGGCTGGGGACATCGAAACAAACCCAGGTCCCAGGTCTAAGTGTGGTTTGTGCAAAAAAATGTGCAAATTATCGGACAAAATGATTGAATGCACTGATTGCGAAAAACGCTTTCATGCAAAATGTTCAAATCTGGGAGATGATGAGCTGTTAGCGATTGAGACTGGCAGTAGTGATTGGTATTGCACAAGCTGCAAGGCGGATTGCGGCCTGTGCAGTCGTGCGGTTCTCAATGGTCATAAGGCAGTTCAATGCGATGGTTGTGAACTGTGGCTTCACAATGAATGCTCTTTTATTTCGGACACTGATTATGAAAATGTATTGACTTCTGGGTGCACATGGATTTGTCCAAAATGTGAATTTTTCAACTTCTCAGACTCCTTTTTTGATGATCAGTTGAATTTAGTGACTGAGAATCGATTTAATCCACTGTCAAAGGATAAGAATATTAGGCTTTCATCAAGCAGTTCAAATGAGTCAAATTTAAATGGCAAGACTCTTGGCGGTTTGAAACTTGTTAGTTTGAACATAAACAGTATTAGGGGTAAGAAATTGGATTTATTAGCTTTCCTTGATGTTCACCAACCTCAGGTTGTGGCTATTCAAGAAACAAAAATTGACAGTTCAATTGCAACTTCGGAATTGTTCCCTGAAACATTCCCCTATAATGTATTCAGGAAGGACAGAAACCTTCATGGTGGCGGAGTGATGCTTCTCATTCATAAGGACATTCCGCACATGCCCTTGTCAGAAATAGAAAACGACTCAGAATCAGTTTGGGTTAAAATTTTGGCAAACAAAACTTCCCATTATGTAGCAAGTTGGTATCGTCAGCCCGGTGGCTCAAGTGAGGAATTTCAATTGTTTCGTGACCAGTTAGATCATAATAGGACAAAGCACAAGGGAAATAAGCTCCCCTCAGTTCACGTACTAGGGGATTTCAACTTCAAAGATATTGCTTGGCCAGATCGACTTAATAAGTCAGGATCAGTGTTAAGTCAGTCAGAGGGACAAATGTTGATTGATGTCATGAATGACCATGGTTTAGAACAACTTGTAAACTTCCCGACTCGGGAGAAAAACACATTGGATTTAATTCTCACTTCACTTCCTGGTCAGTTTCAAGAACTACATTCCCCGGACAAACTTAGTGATCATGATGTGATATCAGGAACATTGAAAATTTATGTCCCCCCAAAAAAGAAACCTCGGAGGAAAGTGTTTTTGTACCAAAAGGGAGATTTTGAATCAATGAGGAAAGAAGCGTCAGACTTCGCAAAACATAGATACTTCAATGGTTACTCGGACAATCGCTCAGTTCAGGAAAACTTTAACTTGATAACCTCCTTTATTCAGGAGTCTGCTGAAAAGCATATCCCCTCAAAAACCAGTAGGTCAACCTCTTCTGTTCCTTGGATAACCCCTGAGATAAGAAGGAAGATTCGTAGAAGAAATAAGACACATGCGAAGGTCAAAAAGACTGGCAGTAGCAAACTTAGGTCAAAATTTGAATCTTTGAGAAGGGAAATTAAAGCTGATGTGAAAGAGCAACATGATTTGTATGTCAATAACTTGGTTGGTGACATAAAGGCTAATCCCAGAGACTTCTACAGGTACATTAATAGTCAAAAGAAAGATACTCAAGGTATCCCACCCCTAAAGAAGAGAAATGGTGGTGGTGTTGCCGAGTCAGAGTTGGAACAGGCTAATGAATTTAACGGTCAGTTTTCGGATGTGTTTAACAAAAGTGAGCACACCCAAGTCCCCCTTCCTAATCGCTCGGCTCCTTTCATGGAGGACATTCATGTTTCGGCAGAAGGTGTAACGAAACTTCTTAAGGGCTTGAACCCATCGAAAGCTTTAGGACCTGATGAATTGCATCCCAGAGTCTTAAAAGAACTAGCATCTGAATTAGGCCCAATGTTCGCTCATCTCTTCCAACAATCTATTGACTCGGGTAAAATCCCCAAGGAATGGTCTCTTGCAAATATATGCCCACTCTTCAAAAAAGGAGATAGGTCTTTGGCTTGCAATTACCGACCGGTTTCTCTAACTTGTGTACCATGCAAGTTACTCGAACACATTGTCTGCTCTAATATTATGGCACATTTGGATGAACATAAACTTTTGTCAGACAGACAACATGCTTTCCGTAAGAAACATAGCTGTGAAACTCAATTGATCACGGTTATAAATGACTGGGCTAAAATCTTGGATAAGGGCGGTCAGGTTGACACTTTTATCTTGGACTTCGAGAAAGCTTTTGACACTCCCCCTCATGAATTACTTAAATGTAAGCTATACGGCTATGGTATTGGTGGGAAGACTCTGAAATGGATAGATTCTTTCCTCTGTTACAGGCAGCAGCGTGTGGTGGTAAATGGAGTTAAGTCGGATTGGGCCCCGGTTTTGTCAGGTGTCCCCCAGGGCACTGTGCTTGGACCATTGTTGTTCTCGTTATACATTAACGATATAACAGAAAATATTGACTCGGAATTAAGACTTTTTGCTGACGACTGTGTTTGCTATCGTGAAATCAGAGATATTGAAGACACTGTGAAACTTCAGGAGGATATAGATCTTTTAGGTTGTTGGGCAAGGAGTTGGGGCATGAGATTTCAACCTGTTAAATGCAATATAATGCAAATTACAAGGAAACGGATCAAGAAGATCAATGCTTCCTATACCTTAGAGGGAACGGTCCTCAGTAATGTAGAAACTATCAAGTACCTCGGCATAACCATTGCCAATGATTTGAAATGGAACACACATGTCAGTAATATTTGCACAAAGGCTAATAGGACCCTCGGCTTCCTCAGACGTAACTTGGCAGCATGTCCACAAGATGTTAAGGAGTCAGCATACAAGGGACTGGTGCGTCCAGTCCTGGAGTATGGCAGTTCAGTTTGGGACCCTCAAAGTATACTTCTTCAAGATGAACTTGAGAAGGTGCAGAAAAGGGCAGCTAGATTTGTAACGGGAAATTACACATATGAAACTGGGAGTATGACTGGCATTCTGGAGAAACTTAAGTGGGAATCCCTAAAAAAGAGAAGGAAAGATAGTAGACTTATAATGCTTTACAAAGGTCTGAGGGGTGCAGCCAGTATACCCATAAATGACCTTGTTCCCCCAAATAGGCGTACCAGGAATCATCATTCCCTGACATTTCAAACCCCATTGGCTGGGACTGACATTTACAAGTCCAGTTTCTTCCCCCAGACTATTAGAGATTGGAATTCCCTGGAAGATTCACTTATTTCTGCTGCTGAGTGTGCAGAGGATTCAGTTACTAAGTTCACTTCTCTTATAAGAGCTAGGGACTAGCTTCCCTGATTCACAGGTCCTGGTGAATGATTGTCTTTGGACGTATCACCAGTAAACAATTCTGATTCTGATTCTGATTCTGAGAAATCGTCGGTACCCACCATTGGATCACAACTCACTTGGTTGAGGTGACACAACGTACTCCATTCATGGAGAACATGGAGAACGTTGTTACAGTCCCTGGGGTATTACCCCGTAAGTTGTGTCATCCAGCTGCAAACATCAACCGCTTGTATCTTTTTTTTTTTTTTTTTTATTGTTTTGGAGTTATGTGATCTGGTAAAGCCAACAAATCCGGTCTCCTCTATATGATTCACTTTTACAGGCAGCCATTATATTTCTTTCATTAATTACATATTTTGTTAATTACCTGTGTACAGTGTAGCTCCTTCCTCTATCAGCTGTGTCTGTAATTACATCATAGACAAAATGGGGATGACGCAGTAACATAAATAGACAGAAAGGTAAAACATAACTCTTGTATAAGTCTATTTGCAACTGCAGTTAAGGCCACAGTCATTAACAAAGGTAAAACATAACTCTTGTATAAGTCTATCTGCAACTGCAGTTAAAATCACGAAAAAAAATCCCAATAAGCTTGATAATGTTGGGGAAACGACGGAGTAGGCCTAGATCCTAGGGAATGTATTTAGGAGTTGAAATTACGGATGACCTCGAGTGGGGTCAGCACATTAATGAAATTACCAGTAAGGCTACTAAGACTTTGGGTTTCCTTCGTAGAAACTTGACTTTTGCATCGAAGGAAATCAAGGCTGCTGCATATAAAAATCTGGTCCGGCCCAAATTAGAATATGCAGCGCCAGTTTGGATGCCCCATCACCAAGTTGATATTAACAGAATAGAAAAAGTACAGAGGACTGCTGCCCGTTGGACCTGTAGGCGCTGGCGCAATCAAAGCCATGTGGGAGAAATGTTAGAAGAACTCCAATGGCCAGACCTGCAGGAAAGACGACAGCAGGCTTCTCTGTCTCTATTCTACAAAATTCATAATAATCTTGCCATTGTAGATAAGAATAAGTACCTATCTGAGGTTGGTGAAGGGAGCAGGAGAACTAGGTCCCACCCATTCCAGTACCACCGTCCAAACGCTTACACGGACGGTTTTAAGAATTCTTTTTTCCCCAGGACAATAGACCTTTTTCACATTGTTTCTGCGCATGCGTATACCGCTCACGTGACGCGTTATTTCCCGATAATAGGCGAGACTTTAGACCGAGGGGGCTACTGGATTTTAAGCCATTGATATTTCCTATGTAATTAGGAACAATTAATTGTTTTAAGCATCTATATTCACATTTCTCTTGTCCTAATGATGCCTTATTTACTATTTTAATTTTCCATAATGATTTAAAGCAAAGATTATTAATACTTGTATTTAAATTAAAAATTGCAAAGAAATCATGTCAAAAGATATGCAAAAAAAAAAAGAAAAAAAAAAAATCGGAAAAAGGTGTACGTCTAATACAAAAGTCAAGTCGCTAAAATGGATTAATTCAAAATTAAGAAATCAAGTACAGAACATTTATATATTAATATTAATTTATTGAAATATGCTTTCCATTTTCTTTGAATGAAGTCTGAACTAAAAGATAATCATTCATATATGAGGTTGAATTTTTTTCTATCGAAACCAAATAAATAAATGGAACTAAATAATCAAGAGATGAAATAATCTCCCAAATAAGTGTGAAAATCGTCTTGTGTCAGATTTTTTTGCTAATTATCTGAAGGTTTGACAGAAACTATGACTAATCTTTTGACAATAAACGAAATCAACGGAGCATGTAATACGTTGACACCTCCAACAGTATTTCACACTGTAGTGGGTGACATTGATATTGCATAATAAGCAAATACTAGCCAACGGAATAAAAAACAACAAACAAATTGTTTTCTGCGATTATGCGATTAATTAAACGGTAGAAATTTTATAATAATATTCAATTCCTGTGGCCATGTGTGACGCTAATGTTCAGCTTCATTTTTTTCCTTTTATTTATTCTTCCTAATATTTAAACCAAACATGTTGATCTTCGTGCAATTCTAAAATATTAGAACAAAACATTATTATTACTCTTTTTTTTTTTTTGATTTTATGATTTATTTAAACACATTTCAAACACATCCATACATCTCTGCATGTCAGGTTAATTGATAATGAAGATGCGGCCAGATCCGGTAACATTTTTCCAACCAGTTTGGACGGTAAACGGCTGTTTATTTTTGTATCATTTTGTTTAGGTTATAAGTCAAAATATATATGACTTCAAAAAGATAAAACAAATGAAAAAATATATAAAACAAATCGACAGTTTAATTAATGCAAGCATGAGCGGGACCGATCTAATCTCGAAAATAACTGCCGTATGGCTAGCATTTTTTCTGTCTCTGTTTTAATACAGTTACATTACCCTTGAAATAAATAGTTTGGTAAATATATTGACCTGAAAATTTATTTTGATAGTCTCCTTAGCGAAAGGATGATGTTTTAATGATTTAAAAAGTAATTTACCAAAGTATTGAAATTATTAAAACTTATTTATACCAAATTTTAGTATCGCGCAGCCGATATATGCCTCTGCTATTTGTACTTTATTCTTAGCAAAAGCTACTTTTGATCCATATACAAATATTTATAATTGAACAACCTTTCAAAAACTAAAGGAATCACAATACAAATTCCGTTTAAATGGTATTTCGCACGAAAAATATTCAAAATCCTGACACCAACACATCTCCTCCCGTAAGGCCAGAATAAGACAGCCCCATATATCTTTTCAGGTTCATTTTCGTACCTCCATCGAAGAGTAGTCGGCAAGGGAGATAACAATGTGAAAAAGGTCTATTGCAACTTGGAATGCCCTTACAACCGAAGCTGTCTCTTCGGAGACAGTTGATGGGTTTAAGGCCAAAATTTAATATCCTAGGGTAGAGCAGGGGTTAGGCATGGAATGCCTGCCCCTGAGGACTTCTTGTAAATAGTTTAAATCTACTGGTGGCTTTGTCACAAATCCATTTATTTATTTATTTATTTATTTTTTTGTGACAACTAATGCGCCACACCAGAAACCTGTCATCATGGTCAAAGTTGACCGAGGACAGTAACGATAGAAAGAAAGAAAGATCCAGTCTCATCTGGATCTTTAATGTTTGCCCAAGTATATGCCTCTCCGAAATGCTCAAGTCGTATCGGTGGAAACAAAACGTCGAAACTCAAATCATTGTAAAAAGCGACTCTACCTTTGGTAATAAAATGAGGGTTGATGTGCATATATTGGGTCATATAACTAGAAAAAAGTAGAGAAAACAAGTTTTTGCAACAAATTACAAATTGCTCCACAAAAAACAATTTCCTGTTCTGGTTTCCCGTCCAGCAATGCACTATAAACATAGGCGGGATAGTGATTGGGATCTAAGCTTGTACATTGTATTTTTACCATTTTATTTAACTTATGAAAGCGAAAGCAGGGCATTTTAGTTTGCAACTAAAATGATCCAAATAAGTTTTCAAACCCTTCTTATGAGATACTCAATGTTGTTTTATTTGTTTAAAGCTGGCTATTCACGGTCATTTACAATGACGAAACTATAGTGAGAATCTTGCTGCGATACCTCATGATCAAATTTTCTTGTTGATAGAGCAATGGGGTCTTTAACGTTTTGGAATATATATATACTTACAAGTGACGTGAAGTCTTGTTTTTTGCGTCGTTTCTCTCTCCCATAAATATGGACTGCCAGGGCTTAAATAAATTTCCACGTCCCAAAAATGCGCTTGAACATTGTGTGCTTGTGACATTGCACCATGTACACAGAAATGTGTGATAATGAGGATACATGATGTACACTCAGTAGACTCAGAATAGCCTGCATATCTGCGCAGTCTTAGTCTTCGCAAAAGTGTCAAGTCTTTCCCCAAAATTGTGTTTTCCAAAGGCTTCAATGCATGTGCAAACGTCATTCGAACTCAGGACAATATTCCCCAATATCGGTGCAATAACCCTGTATTGCACGACCCTTCACTGTTGGGCGATAGGCCAATTTTACTTAGTGCTCTATAATCAATTTGACTTTTATCGGTTTTGAGGAAGCATCTATAGTTATTGGTCTGTTCCATAAAATTCTCGTTTTTCATTGGTCACCGTACGGCGAGTAAATTTACAAGGACGGACCGAAACGGGCCTAAATACCGGATTATAACTTGTCAAGACCGAAAACAGATTGTGCGGGCCGTGCATAGCTGCAATTATCGTACGATATCAGTTTTTAGCTCACCTGAGCCAGCGGCTCCGGGGGAGCTTATAGGATGGTAAGGCTCCGTCGTCCGTCGCCCGTCAACATTTTCAAACGACTTCTCCTCTGAAACCGCTGGGCCAATTGTAACCAAATTTCATTTGTAGCCTCCAGGGGTCTTAGGAACGAAAAAATGTTCAAATGGTCCAGGTCACATATATGGTAAAAACCTAGAAAAATCTTCTTCTCAAGAACCAAGAGGCCGATGGCCTTGAAACTTGGTATGTAGCATCGGGTACGTGAGTACTACCAAGATTGTTCAAATTATGACCTTGGGTTGACCTTGACCTTTTTTACAGTAAGGTCAAATTTGCTTCCTTGAGCTTTTATATGGCAAAATGCTAGAATATAAGACATTTGGGAAAATGTTGAAGATTTTGGGCTAAAAATTGGTATATACAGTCATCTTAGTGAGTACATGAAGATTTATAAGTATAAGAGGTCAAGGTCATTCTTTGACCTTTGACCCAGGTCTCTCATATTTCGAAAATTTCAAACATCTCCTCAAAAGCCACTGGGCCAAGTGTAACCAAATTTCATGTAGAGTCTCCAGGGGTTGATGGAACAAAAACATATTCAAACGGTCCAGGTCACATGACCAACATGGCCGCCATGCCCATATATGTTAAAAAGCATAAAAAATCTTCTTCTCCAGAACCAATAGGCTGTTGGCCTTGAAACTTGGTATGTAGCATAAGGTACTAGAGTACTACTACCAAGGTTGTCCAAATGATGACCTTGTGTTGACCTTGACCTTTTTTGCAGCAAGGTAAAGTGTGGGAAAATGCTACAACATAAGATTTCATGGAAAGTTATGAAGATTTTGGCCCCAAAATTGGTATGTACAGTTGTCTTAATGAGATGATGAAGAACTGTGAGTACAAAAGGTCAGTCATACTTTGACCTTTGACCCATGTCTCTTTTAAACATTTCCTCAAAGGCCAATTGTAAACAAATTTCATATAGAGCCTCCAGCGGTTGATGGAACAAAAATTTGTTCCAACGGTCCAGATCACATGACCAACATGGCCACCAGGCCCATATATGGTAAAAAAACTAAAAAATCTTCTTCTCCAGAACCAATAGACCAATGCACTTGAACTTGGTATGTAGCATAAGGTACTCGAGTACTACCAAAGTTGCTCAAATGATGACCTTGGGTGGACCTTGACTGTTTTTGCAGCAAGGTCAGATATGGGAAAATGCTAGAACATCAGGTCTCATGGAAAGTTTTGAAGATTTTGGCTTAAAAACTGGTATATACAGTCATTTTAATGAGTACATGAAGATTTATGAGTACAAGAGGTCAGGTCATTCTTTTACCTTTTACCTAGGTCTCTCATATTTTGACATTTTTAAACATTTCCTCAAAAACCAAAGACCAACTGTAGAGCCTCCAGGAGAGTGAGTGAGTGAACTCGGGTTTAACGTCCCACCAACAACGAGGTCATATGGAGACGGGACCTCGGTTTAAAGTCTCATCCGAAAGACCGGAGAAGCGGGGGATAGATCTTGCGACCCCTGGATTGGTAGTCTGGAGTATTATCCACTACACTACAGCCGCTCCTGCCTCCAGGAGGGATTGATCTAAAATTTGTTCAAACAACCAACATGGCTGCCATACCAATTTATGGTATAAACCTTTAATATTTTTCTTCACCAGAACCAATACACCTATGGCCTTGAAACTTGGTAAGTAGCATGGAGTACTAGAGTACTACCAAGGTTGTTCATTTGATGACCTTGGGTTTACCTTTACCTGTTTTGCGGCATGGTCAAATATGGGCAATGCTAGAACATAAGATTTCATGGAAATTTTTGAAGATTTTTGGCCTAAAAATGGTATATACGGTTGTCTTAATGAGTACATGAAGATTTAAGAGTACAAGAGGTCACGGTCATTCTTTGACTTTGACCCAAGACTCATATTTTGACAATTTCAGACATAAGAAAAAGCCACTTTGCCAACTGCTCAGGTGAGCGATTCAGGGCCTCATAGCCCTCTTGTTATAGATAGCTATAAATATTAAATATTTTAAAAATGAATAGGAAGTAAGGATAAAAACCGAGGAACAACGATGCCCTTGTGCCATTTTGACAAAGGGGAACAACTTTTGTGACTCTCTTTGCTTCTTTACTTACAGTGTCTACTCTTAAAGGAAAGAATTTGCTCCTACAGGAGTTGACCCTCATTAAAAAGGGAGGCAAAATGCGAAGTTGCTTCTCTTTTGAGTGTACCCATTCAGCATAAGCACAGATGGAAATATGTTGAAGCCTGTAACTCCAGGCCTCCTTCGAGTCCCTGAGCTGATCAAGCTTCCCCATAAGATCTCTTCCAGCTCACACAGATATCTTTTTGCAGGACTGAAACAAATATGGAAGGACTGACATTCGACTCAAATTAAAACTACTGCGCTCCCAGTCAATTCCATAAGCTCTTGTGAATGTGAAAAGGCCCTGGAGATAAGCTAAGGATCCAGAATTAGACGGGCCTAGCTAGTAAATAGGCAATTCCATTCTCACGTGGAATTTAAAGATAAAAGCTTCTGCAAACAGGGCCTGGTTGTTCAAAGCAAACGTCATTAGTTAACGAGATGTTACATTTTGGAACATATTTTAAGCATAAATGCTGCGGGTTTTTTTTTGCCGAAAAAATGTGACGAGCTTTTGCAAAAGCTCCTCACAATTTTTCAGCAAAAATATTATGGCAGTTGATTTTGTGACTACTGTAAGATTTGATGAATCCTCTACTAAGGACTTTGTTAGGCTAAAGATGTTTTGAACAACTAAGCCAAGGTTGACAGAATATAATAATGCTATTTAACAAGTATGTATGTGAAACATATTAGTACAAACTTCAGCTTTAAAAAGTAAAGATTTCCTGTAGTCTAGTGGCCATATGGGCAGTGGTGGTTAGAGTCCCATTGTCTTTTGGGCACATCAAATGAAAGGTGGAGCCAGTTTGTCTCTGTTTGCTGCCTTATCCTACTCTGCTTCTCAAAAAGGTACCCATTCACTGCTGGGTTGACAGAGTTTTCAAGTTGCTGGCTGGCCAAATGACAATCTGTACCAGGGACCTTCCGCACAACAGAACAGCGTCTCTAACCAATCAACCACATGCTCCTCTAATCTCCAAAGGTTCAGACTGGTCACATCGGCAGTTTTGAGATATATCTCTATCAATTCTTTTACACATACTTCAAAGTACATGTAAATCTTGTGCACAGATATGCTTTATAAACTTATGCCAGATAGTATTGTGCACAGATATGCTTTATAAACTTATGCCAGATAGTATTACTATCTCATTACCTCAGTTCTTTAGTTGATAACATGGGGTCATAAAAGTGGGGTCATAAAAGTCGTATGACCACAAGTGTAATAATATGTTGGCATGTACATGTAACGTCATTGACAACGACTGTGTGAACAATGTGTTTTCTTATTGAAATAATGTTCATTTTGAGGGTAATAAAATCCCATTTTAAAGGGTCATATGATATTCAGAACCTTATGATCACTAGTGTAAGATCCTCTTTATTTACTGAACCTCCAAATTATGATTTTTAGGTGGGAATGAAATGGCTCAATTACCTGGCGTGACTAGAGAACAGGCCTTGTCATGATGTCATCAACAACACCATGTCATGATGTCATCAACATCACCTTGTCATGATTTCATCAACATCAGCTCCTATACCAGCAAAGATGCTGGTTAAATGAACAGACACTGAAGTTGTTCTGCACTTGCACTACTATGCACTTGCTTCATTGATTTGGTTCTGGGGATGACTCCAGTTAAGCAGGGACAAAACTGTCATAGATCACGGGTCTCCACAAACTTTTGGGCTAACAAGTACATCTACAGGTGTCTCAAAAAACGTGGATCTTTTTTTAAATTGCTGTAACTCCTTTATTTATGAAGGAAACTTTGCAAAATTTTGTACAGATGTAGCAAAATGATACCGGTTAAGATTCTTGATCAAGAAGTACTTCAACAGCAAATGACTTCTTGATGACGTCATAAAGTATAAATGACATCATTTTTTCTCATCTGCATTGTTGGAAACATAAAATGACATGAAACTACATAAAAACAAATGTACCTAGTATTTTAGCTATCATTTAGAATCAGTGTGTACACACAATGCTTTTAGATATCATTTAAATCTATTTTTATGAATAGAATAAAGAAAATAATCCCCCCCTTCTGCTAAGAATTAGTGGGGAATTGTCAGAAATGTGGGTGAATCCCCCCATCCCCCTCTCTAGAATACACACTGCATCATTACCTGATTCTTGTATATTCCTGTTGTACTTATAGATATTAATCCTAATACAAAGTTTCAAGTTGTTACAAAAATATGAACCTGATAATCTACCTCTTACAAAAAACTTAACCTTGCAAAATTAGCCTAAGTCTGAAGTCAGCGGACCGTGACAAGTGTAGACCCTGATCAGACTGCTCCATTAGGAGCAGCCTGATCTGAGTCCACACTGTTTGTACAGACCGATCTGTCCCATATTTAGATTTAATTACAGCATGCATTAATGTGTAGGAGTCTGAAGATTACATTCGATGTAAATGTCATAATGAAGAAATCACTGTCCAAATCAGTGTTCAGTAGCCACTGAAATCACACTTTTACAGGCAAAACTAGGAGTGGCATACATGTCTGCAAGCTTATTTGTAAAAGGCAAAGGAATGTGAACAGAAAAACAAATATTCTTTTACTTTCTTCAGAGTGTCAGATATAGAAGTCTTAATGATAATTCTTCGATGCTTTTACTATTTCTCCCGCCAAAAAAAAAGTTACCATAATGACCCTAAATATTTGGACAGCCAGGTCCAAGCAAACATTGTAGTGCAGATCAACTGCTCCTATAGGAGCAATTTTGATCAGGGTCTACAACGTTTGTCATTCACTAAGCATCATTTGGATGCACTAATCTGTGTAAAATCCACTTTCTAAGAATTTTCAAATGATAATTGTCCAACTTTCTGGTGTCCTAAACTTTAAGGTCATCATGGTACTGTTATTGTACAAATGTTTAATTGTGTAATAATGTTCACAAATTTGGCAGTGAGCTTAAATATCCATAAACATGAGGAATAATATGAAAATATAACAAATCCATGGAGTTTAGTACCCATCTTAATATCTAAAATTGCAAAGCCATGATTTTTGTCACATGCAGAAAAATACTTGTTGTGGTTGCTATTTAGAAAGGTCTCACTAAGGTGGCCACAACTATAAGTTTTGATGACAAAGAAACAAATATTTTCTATGAACTACCATCCATAACCTCCTTATCTGCACTCTATTTATTTGTTATAACAAAAAACATTTATATCAAATATAGGTAAAGGCTCTTTTAAGCTGAGGTATTATGCTTTTAAAAATAACCAAATAAATACTGATGTTATATACACTACAATGCCATTTAAACAAATACCTTATTTGTGATTATTTGTTAAATATTACAGATTCATTAGTATTGATAATAAAATATAGTTTATATGTTATGAGTATTTATAAAAAGAATAAAATCAAAAACAGTCCTCACTACTGTCCGTAAATGTGTTTCTCAACATCTTTAGTTTGCTGAAAAGCTCAGATCCACATGCAGTTAACATGGAATTAAAGGACTTGAAAATAATTATTTGTTTGAGAAAATCTGAAGTTTCTGTGAAAGAATTTCAATTTGTAATGTCATTGAAAAATTTGCAGAGCAAGGCAAACACTGTATGCCATGCTATGATACCAATGACGTCATAGATCTGTTACCATATCAAGTAAGAGTTCATACTGATGTCAACGTAACGTCATCAGAATGTCATTCTGCCAAGGTACTAAGCACAACAATTGGTAACTTTATAGTTGCTATGGTAACAGATCTATGGCATCATCTCATCTACATGTATATGTATAACTCGAGAGGAGCATAGCATACAGTGTATGCCATGCTCCTCTCAATTATAAGTGAGATGCTATCTGAAATTCATACAATGGAAAAGTGTGATTTTCTCAAACCTATTATTCCTTCTCAAATTATTTAATTCTCTGTTGATTGTGCAGCTGAGTTGAAGTGTGCACAGTTCACCCTCACTATAGCTGAATCTTGCGGACTGTGGGAGTAGGTATACACCTCTATTTTTTCTACAATTTTTTACAGAGGGTTACACCTTTTGTAGCATCCTGTTTACTTCCCTCAAAAACATAGCCCTTCCAAACTCGGGTCTACTCCTAAACAAAAGAATATGCCCCTAGTGATGCAAACTCTTTCCTTTTACATTTGAGCTGCAACACGGAAAAACCAACAAAGTGGTGCGCCCAGCGCAGACTCAGGTCAGCCTGGGCATCGGGCCAGTCTGATCAGACTCTTTGCAAAGCACTCAAAGGGTAGCTAAGGGTCTAAGCTACCTCCATGCGGACAGCAAAGACTCTGATCAGGCTGGGCAGATGCCCATGCTGATCTGAGTGCACTGGGCGCACAACCACTTTGTTAGTTTTGTCGTGTCGGCACTCATTTACTCCACTGGGAAGGGCAGAGTTGTGCCACCTGAATGTGTAGCTATGCACTTTAAAACAATAAAACTACTGCAATCAGACAGACTGTACCTGTAAAGGCTGGTGTGAGATGAGCTATACCGGCCTCTATAGCTCAGTGGTAGAGCGTATGAAGCGGGAATGGGAGGTTGTGAGTTCGAATCCTGGCCGTGCCACACCAAAGGCATAGCAAGGGCTTCGCAAGCGGCGCATTATACGCCCGTTTCAATGTCCTAAAGGAGTTACAGAATGAACAAGATTGTTTACAAAAGGTTAGACAGGCAGACAAACAGGGGCAACCACTCTATAATTAACTAGAACTGTCAGTGAATCCAACTATACCCCCACTTAATTGCTTAAATCAAATGGTGTTATTTTTGTAACAAAAAGCATAAAGAGGGAGAGAAATCATTGTTACCATGTATACCAAATATGAATGGTTGCTGTGAAATCTGTTACAAAAAATTATATTATTCAACAGCAGGAGAGGAAGAAAATTGGAAAAATATAGGGAAGAATAAGCAAGAGAAGACTGGTTCTCAATCCCACAATACAACAAGTTATCATCAACCTGCATACAAAAATCCCTACTCAAACTTACAGATGCATAGAAATCTTTTGCGAAAAAAATGCATTAACCAAAGTAAAGAGAGAAAGAAAATTGGACAAATACAGGGAATAAAAAGAGGAGAAGTCTGGTTCTCAATCCCACAATACAGAAAGTCATCATTAACCTGCATACCAAATATGACTAATCTAGCTTGCATAGTTGTGGAGAAATCTTTGATGAAAAAGTTCATTATTCAAAGTATGGAAAGAAAGAATATTGGACAAATACAGGGAAGAATAAGCAGAAAAAGGCTGGTTCTCACTCCCACCATACAACATATCGTCATCAACCTGCATACCAAATATGACTACCCTACCTTGCATGGTTGTGGAGAAATCTTTGACGAAAAATTTCATTATTCAAAATAGGGAAAGAAAGAAAATCGGACAAATACAGGGAAGAATAAGCAGGAGAAGCTGGTTCTCGATCCCACAATACAACATGTCGTCATCAACCTGCATAACAAATATGACTACTCTAGCTTGCATGGTTGTGGAGAAATCTTTGACAAAAAATTTCATTATTCAAAGTATGGAAAGAAGGTTGGTTGGTTGGTTGATTTGATGCTTAACGTCCACGGTAAACAACTAAGGTCATGTCAGGACGGTCAGTTAACCTAACCACACTATTCCTGGGCAGGCTTAGACCTTCTAAGCGGTTAACCAGTACTAAGTGCACATACTTTCGCCAGTAACTGACAACTGCCCTTCTTGAATCAGCGGAAGGAGAAACGAAAGTATGTGTCCAGACCGGGATTCGAACCCAGGACCTCTGACTTACGAGTCAGGTGCCCTACCGATTGCGCTACCCGGCCCGGCCTGGAAAGAAAGAAAAATTGGACAAATACAGGGAAGAATAACAGGAGAAAGCTGGTTCGCAATCCTACAATACAACCTGTCGTCATCATCCTGTATGCCAAATATGACCAGTCTAGCTTGTATGGTTGTGAAGAAATCTTTGATGAAAAATTTGATTAAATGGGGACGAAAGGACAGACGGAGGACGGACAGATGGACGGACGGTTGGTTGGTTGGTTGATTTGATGCTTAACACCCACGGTAGGCAACTAAGGTCATGGCGGGACGGTCAGTTAACCTAACCTAACTATTCCTGGGCAGGCTTAGACCTTCTAAGCGGTTAACCAGTACTAAGTGCACATACTTTCGCCAGTAACTGACAACTGCCCTTCTTGAATCAGCGGAAAGAGAAACGAAAGTATGTGGCCAGACCGGGATTCGAACCCAGGACCTCTGACTTACGAGTCAGGTGCCCTACCGATTGCGCTACCCGGCCTGGCAGATGGACGGACGGACGGACAGATGTAAACCCCCCACTTTGAATGACTGCAACATCATCTAAATATTTAACACATGAAATACTGTTAGTATCCCAAAAATCAGCTTCCAAGATAAGGTTGAACAAGGGAGATAACCTAAGTACACTAGATATACCATTTTAGTTCTACTTTTTTCCCTTGACAATATATTGTACAAGAAAAGTAAACACTAAAATAGCCTATAAGAACTAATGAAAGGGATTAACTCTAAAACGAAGTATGGGAGAGCAGCCATTGTTGTACGCAACACATCGTTAGGACTTCATACACATTGCTATGAAGTTTTATAAAGATATCCCAAACGGTTATCTAGTTATGGCGCGTAAAGACTTACAGGGAAAAAAATAATAAAAGGGGCATAACTTCAAAAGTAAGAAAGGGGGAGCAACCATTCTTGTACGCGACACGTTCACCCACCCTAATACATATGCCTACCAAATTTCATGAAGATATCCCAAATGGTTACTGAGTTATGGCGTGTACAAGAATGTTTACGGACGGACGGACAGACAGACGGACGGACAGACAGACGGACGGACAGCGCCACGACATAATACGTCCGTTTTTTTAAAAAAAAATGGTTCTAGGAGCTCCCTTGGCTGACACTCGCCCATAAAGGGTGTCCTAGGAAGATAAAGTTAAGTCATCAGGTAGGTATAATTTGTTACTGGATACCTTGTTTGTCGCAAGAAAAGCTCTACAGAGCTTATGTTGTCTGTTTCAAATATGCGACGTTAAATAATGCGTCTTTATCTTATTTTATCTGATATTGTTTGCACACACTTAGCTGTGAAATGCTCTGTCTTGCCTGCCTGTGCAGAGCACACTGTCACAAAACTGAGCTAAATCAGAAAACTTGCCCAAGCCGGAAATGTAAACCTATGTTTTGCTTTTGCTAGTCGTGAATTTGACAGATCAGACGTTATCATGAAGCAACCCATATGCCTATGCATTAGGACCAGATCGTAATAATATGATGACAACAAAAAGGTAAAATCCACCACTCAACTGGAGCTCTTGTTGTAAGGTGAATCGGTACACTTTCAGGGCAAGCAACTTTGCCATTTTCATTTTTGTCTCCCTTGCCCATGGGATCATCCTTTAAAAGTAAAACGTTTGCCCCTCTAGGCGCAAATTCTTTCCTATAAGAGTAGACCCCTTTTTGGAAAGCTTTTGTTGCCCATGACAGCAAACAGGAAGTCATAAAAGTTATCTCCCTTTGAAATAATGGCCCAAAACTATGAAGGTGTACCCACACACCTTAAAAAATTGAGTTTCATTAATAATGATCCTAAAACATATAGACTTAAGGCTTTGTATACAAAAATATAAAATCATTTCAATTTGCACAAAAAATACATCAACACTGTCTTAAATAAATATATGTGTTAAAATTTCAGTAAAGTACTACTTTTCCTGTTTTGCATGACTTTCCAGTAACCTACATTTTCAAAGTTCTGACAGGTTTTCAAATTGACAAGACCTGTCACAGGGCCAGGATAGCTCGCCTGACAGTGCCTTGCCCATCACATAAAAAACTTTAACGTAAAACTTAAACATTTACCTAACGCGGACGCCACCGCCAATGCCAACGCCGACACCAATGCCGCCGCTGACGCGGGGGGTAGCGCAATAGCTCTTCCTGAACTTCGTTCAGGCGAGCTAAAAAATTACTGCAAAGCTGGTTCAGTCTTCAAAACATGGTTAGATTACCCAAGTTGTTAGTCAAAAATTTGTAAAGTCTTCTAGTACATATAAAATCAAATGTGCTACTATTTTCTGCTGAAAATTTTTTTTTACGAGATTTTGCAATGCAAAAGCTCTTTACATATTTTTTTGGCAAAAATGGCAGTCTTTTTGCATACAAAACATTTGAAAACATTATGTCTTTTTAACTAACCATATTGTTAGTTTTAACAACTATGCCCAAGTCTTACTACCACCACGTGCTCAGGGCAGTATGCCCAAACAAGTCAGAAAAATATCATTTTGCCTACATACGAGGGGAGTTCAATAAGTTTGTAGAACTCGGGGGCTTAACTCACAGATTGGAAGATGGTTTCAACATTATTTATCAATATAATCCCCCTTTACTTCAATGCACTTGGCCCACTTTTCTGTTAAGCAGTCTATGCCTTTGAAATAAAAGTTGTCTGTTTGGTCCTCAAACAAAGCTGAGCCACCCTGAAGGTGTATCTAACCACCTTAACTCAGCATTAATTGCATTTGTTATAATTTAGCACCAGGAGTTGTCTGTCTGTATCCCCAGAGTCTAAACCTGCTGATCCCACCATCAGGAGCAATAGTCAATCTCACATGGGAAATAACTCCGCAGTTCTTAACTGCTGAGCCTTCTAAAACTAGTCTTTTATGAGCAGTTAATTTTGTTACAGGTAATAACGTTCTCCAAGGCTCTCCAGTTAAAGTTTTAACAACTCTTGTTTCCTCATCTTCTGGGATCAAACACCCTGAAAGTCAATAAAATGGTTCATATGAAGCGAAACAAGACAAAACCAACAAAGTGGCATGAGCACTCAGCAAAGACTCAGATCAGCCTGGGCATCTGCCCAGTCTGATCAGAACCTTTGCTGTCCGACTGGGGCTAGCTTAGACCCTCAGCTACCCTATAAGTGCACAGTGAAGAGTCTGATCATACTGGGTGGATGCCCAGACTGATCTGAGTCTTTGCTAGGCCCATATGCCACTTTGTTGGTTGTCCTGCTGTGGCTCGTATCATATTTATTCAGCTATAAGACGTCAGGTTTCCCTGATCAAAAATGACCCCCAATGTAAATCAGCCTTGGGTAGTTCTATATTTAAACAAGATGGATTTTCCCTTCCAAAATAACCCATAAAATCTAGAGCCATCTTTTAAAGTGGTTCTAGATTTTCGGGATTATTTGGAAGCCAAAAAAAAATCCTGTCTGATAACTAAAATACAATACAGAGTTGTTCAATGTGAAAAATGCACCTTAGGGCATATCAGCCTCTATCAAATTCCTAGGGAGGAAAAACTGGCATTTCTAGCCTCAGTAAAACTGCTACTTCCAAGATGGAAATATTTCCCTGGAGGAAAATTCCCTTGTAGCCCAACATAAGGGAAAGCCAAAACGACTATAAAAAGAATGTCTCAAAATACTTGCTTTCTCCCACTTTCTGTCTATTCATTTTTTTTTTCGAAAGTTTAATTAGAAACTTTGAGTTTCGAATGTTGTTGTTGTATCTTAATTTTTTTTCCTTCCTCGATGGAATACCAAATGCAAACAGCATCCTACTGTCAACATTACTATAATAATTTGGCTACCTCCTCTAAAATGACCTCAAATGTCTAAAAAAGTCCTGTGTGATTCTGCTATACAAAGGGGTTTTCCCTTCTAAAACAATCCCAAAAATCTTTTTCTGTCTTATAAGATGGAAATAGATTTTTGGGCTTGTGTTGGATGGGAAAATCCCATCTTATAACCTTCAAAATATGGTACGCGACTCTCACAGCAACTTTTATAAAGATGAAATCTTGCTTCCATTGTTCTCAAAACTGCAGTAAAAAATAGCCATCAGAGGAGATGGCCAATCCCCCGACCGAAGACCCCCATGGGCCTTGGTAAAAAGGGTGCACTTCAAAACACATATTAGTAATATATTGTCGTTCTTTTATGCTTCTGATTGACATTAACTGTTAACAGATGCATGATTATCTAACACTCAGACTAAAACAGTATGCTTGACTGCTAAAAAGAGGTAATATCTCAAACAGCCACCATATACACAAATGTATAGCATACGATACATTCAACTTTCAAAATGTGTGAATAACTTCTAAAGTACAAGCCCTACAAACCTAATTTTGAGCTCTCTAGTAAGTGAATTTGGACACAGAATCCAAATCTGGAAAAAAAAAAAAAAAAAATTTGGGGGGGGGGGGGAGGGGGGGGGGAGGGGGGGTGCGGGAGGGGGCACGGGAATGTGGAGGGGTAAGAGAGAGTTAGGAACACTGATAAGATATCACAGCATGATCATCAATATTCTAAAAGGTTCACAGTTATTCAAATTCTGGAGCTGGCCAGGGTTATACAGTTAAGGAGCAGAGACTCAAACAGCAGCTCAAACTACCAAAGGGAAATAATTCACTAGGTCTAAAAGCAAGAGTTATCATTCATGTATGAGACAAATTGTCATGACCTGTTCTGCATATCTGTGAAGTATCATGAAAATTTTTCAAAAGGTATTCAAGCTATGGAGCGGACACTTAAAATCATCAAAGGGAAATAACTCCAAAAGTAAGAAAGCAAGAGTTGTCATTCTTGTTCGCGACACATCATCATGACCTGTTCTACATATCTGTGAAGTATCATGACAATATTCCAAAAGGTATTCAAGTTATAGAGCGGACACGAAATCACACCTAAAACCATCAAGGGGTAATAACTCAAAAAGTAAGAAAGCAGGAGTTGTCTTTCTTGTTTGCGACACATCGTCATGACCTGTTCTACATATCTGTGAAGTATCATGAAAATATTCCAAAAGGTATTCAAGTTATAGAGCTGACACGAAATCATACCTAAAATGATCAAGGGGAAATAACTCAAAAAGTAAGAAAGCAAGAGTTGTCATTCTTGTTCGCGACACACCGTCATGACCTGTTCTACATATCTGTGAAGTATCATGAAAATATTCCAAAGGGTATTCTAGTTATAGAGCGGACATGAATCTGCCAAAAAATCACACCTAAAACTATCAAGGGGAAATAACTCAAAAAGTAAGAAAGCAAGAGTTGTCATTCTTTTTTGCGACACATCGTCATGACCTGTTCTACGTTTCTGTGAAGTATCATGAAAATATTCCAAAGGGTATTCAAGTTATAGAGCGGACACGAATCTGCCAAAAAATCACCAAAGGGGAGATAATTCAAAAAGTACAATAGCAAGAGTCACCATTCTTGTACGCGACACATCGTCATGACCTGTTCTACATAACTGTGAAGTATCATGAAAATATTACAAAGGGTATTCAAGATATAGAGCGGACAAGAAAGTGTTTACGGACGGACGGACGGACGGACGCCAGGCTCATCGCTATATCCCCCGAACCTTTCGATCGGGGGATAAAAAACAGTCTGCTCAAGCCTTGACAACAAATTTTATTCTGCATTCTGGCTATTTAGTATTGCATTATACCTGCAACTGCAAACATGGCAACATTAGAAGACCAGGCCCAGTTGTTCAAAGCATGGTTAGCCTAACAAGCTCGTTAAGAGGTCAACTCGTTAAGTGTTTTATGACTTTATAACCAAATACACTGGTATTTTATGTTGAATAATTTGAGAAGCTTGCAAAAGCTTCTCACATTTTTTCAACAAAAATATTGGTTTCAGAAGTTTTTGCAATGCAAAAGCTATATTTTTCAACAAAATATTGGCGTATTTGAGATACATGTATTAACGTTTAAAATTTTAATGTCTCGTTAACTAACGACATAGTTTGTTTTGAACAACCAGGCCCAGACTGCAACAATTTGATTATAGTCTGTACCCATACGGCAATAGCCTAGTGTTTGTTGTGTGTTTTACTTTGAGTTATGATTAAATGAGCAGCGACTCGATAAACCAACAAAGTGGGCTGTGCCTCCAGAGATGACTCAGATCAGCCTGGGCATCTGCCCAGTCTGATCAGTCTTTGCTGTCTGCATGCAGGTAGCTTAGACCCTCAGCTGAACAGCAAAGACTGACCAGGTTCCAGGATCTGAGTAATTGCTAGGGGCACATGCCACTTTGTTGGTTTTCTCGTGTTGCTGCTCAAATAATGTTGCTGGAGCACTAAGTGGATGGGTTCACTTTCAGGGAGCAAATTCTTTTCTTTAAGAGAACACCTCATTTTGGAAGCTATGCCATCCAGAGAAGCAAAGAAAAAGTCACAAAATTTGTCTCCCTTTGAAAGAACGGAGGAAAAACATTGCACTGTCTCTATACACTGTATATTATAAAAACATCAAGGTGCTTATACAATATGAGCCGCGACACGAGAAAACCAACAAAGTGGTTGTGCACCCAGCACAGACTCAGATCAGCCTGGGCATCCGCCCAGTCTGATCAAAGTCTTTGCAGTCCGCATGGAGGTAGCTTAGACCCTTAGCTTCCCTTTGGACACTTAATGAAGAGTCTGATCAATTTTGGCAGAGGCCCAGGCTGATCTGAGTCTGCGCTGGGAGCATAACCACATTATTGGTTTTGTCATGTCGGCTCATATTATGATAAGATGATACTCTAATGTATAACCTATTCTCATGTATCAGAAACAAAGAGTCCTACCTTCAATCCTACATGAGTCTGGATAATTGCCTTTGAAATGGGTTGTGTCAATTTCAATCTGAAAGCATTGCCACAATATACATAGCATGATGTTTTTTTAATTTCTTTTTTTTTTCTCTCTATCAATAATGAAGACTTTCTCAAGGAGTCAAATCACAGGTGAGAAAATTAACTTCTGCAAAAAATTTGGTGTTGTTCAGCCTGTTCATTTAATATTGTGTAAACATATAGTTTACACAGAGGAAATGGTGCATAAAACACGTTAATGAACAAATCACAAGAAAGTGGGTATGGAAGAATGCCATTTGCAGCTTTCATGGGACTAAAAGCACTTGAAATAAGTGAGGTGGTTGGTTGTTTTGGGTTTAACGGCCCTTTGAGACAGTATTTCAGTCTATATCGAGCCATCTCCCAAAGAGAAGGAGAAAGAAGAGAGAAATGATTTTATCCAAATCAGTAGGACACCCTGGCACTGGAAGTTATATCCAGCACCATCACACCACCCAAGTGATGTGATGTCAGGGATACCATCAAGGCACTTTAATGCTCGCAGCGCAATTGTCAACAACAAACAACTAGTATTTCAACACTTCCACAAAGAATATAAGGAAAGACTTTATTAAAGGCCATTCTGTAACTAGTGAAATCCAAAATCATTTTTTTGTTGTTCAAACAATGAAAATATTAATTTTGATTTTCTTGAGAAATCTCAACATTTCATTGGTTAGCTAAACAGAAAAACATTATAGCATGTTACAGCATATATTACAGATTATCTATGCACTAGACCTACCTTTTGTATTACTCCTGGATGACCAAGTCTGAAAACGCACCAATCGGTGCCTGAAATAAACCAGGAAAAGAAGTTATTGGTAAACCTTCAATCACTTAAACAAGCACCAAAAGCTGTCACTGTAGAAATTAGCTTACCTTGTGCAAAACTCTAAGTCTGTGACCTAGCTTTGAAGGTCACTGTTAGGAATGATGCATACCAGGAATAATTTAAAACACTGAAATCATTACCTAAGAAACATATACATGT
Organism: Ctena decussata; assembly: GCA_963989385.1. NCBI lineage: Eukaryota > Metazoa > Mollusca > Bivalvia > Lucinida > Lucinidae > Ctena > Ctena decussata. Next base: position 46,674,149 of record OZ022498.1, on the reverse strand, counting down.
ATACATCTAGGACTGAAATCTACATTAGAAAAAAAAACAACTACGGTAGTTACCCTGTAAACAACTAACTACCTTAACCATTTCAGCAATAGACTATTCTGCTACAGTAATTTATGTGGCTTGGATACACTTGGTAATTTATGTAGTTTGGGTACACTTCTTGTCCATTACTGTAAACTTATATTTTACGGCTGTTAATAAACTTTCTTTTCACAGCTAATATGAAATAAGCCCTGCTTATAGGCGAGCACATCGCTCTTTACAATGCTCTCCAGAGTTACGGAGTAGAGTAATAGAACTGTATTATTTCTTCATTGCAGAATTTATACATAAATTCTTGTACAGCATTGCTATCCCTACAGGTGGTGTTTTTGTCATATGCAATAAAATTATTGCAACTCAACAGCAGCGAATTCCATCTGACAAACTGATGAGAAACTGTCAGAGATCAGCTTCTCTCCTTGTAGTGTTTCCCCAGGCTGTTATTCTTTGCATTTCCTCTCTACAAAGCTTTATAATTCCTTTTAATTTCATCCGATGCTCCTTGCATTTTGTGTGCTGGCTATGTAGTCACATGTAGACAATGTAGTAACCGCCACAGAAGCGGTTAAAGTTGACGCCATCTTGTTTTTCTCCAACGGAACGTTTGATGTCATTACGTAACGTAGTGACAGAAATACAGTGTGACCTATATTTCTAAATTTTGTGGATTTCTGTTCAAACCAGTCCAATTTGGATAATACGGAAGCGGAAGTTGGTGTTGTAACGAAAAAAAATTATCTAAATGTATTTTGTAGGTAAAGATTATGCCTTACCAATCCTCTACCATAGAGCTCCTGCTCTTTCAAAGCTCCTATGGAGCCTTGAATGGCAGGCACTTTGTGCCTGCAAGCAAGTGGTTACTATTAATTTTGCCTATGGGGTAAATTTTATGCTAGATTCTTTCTTGTTGTGAGCCTTGTAGAATTCAATCTTTGCTGCCAATCATTTATATGAGACTTTCTTCCTCTGGAAGATCAAATAAATAAACAGTTGGCAAAATTAAACAGATTTACAGAAAATGTTTTCTTATCAAGTAGTCCAGTGAAATTAATTTTCATCTTTAGCATCTAGATAAGGACAGTATCAAAAAATTTTAAGTATTGAGACAGATAGGTCTGAGCAAACAGTGTAAACCCAGAAGCAGTCTGATGAGGGCCTACACTGTTTATCATTCCATCTGCATCTTTTGGACACATTATTCCACAGTAAATGCCAGGCCACTTAGTGCAGTCAGTAGCGCATCTGACTCAAGAGCCAGAAGTCCCAGGTTTGATATCCAGTCCAGCCACATACTTTCGTTTCTTCTTCCGCTGATTCAAAGGCAAATGTCAGTTACTAGCAAAAGTAAGTACACTTAGTACTGGTTAACCACTTAAGAGGTCTAAGCCTGCCCAGGAATAGTGTAGCTAGGTTAACTGACATGACCATAGCTGTTTAATGTGGATGTAAAGCAACAATACAACAACAACAATCACCACAGTATACCCCAACTGTTCCATTTTTAGGACATTTATAGTAATTATTATAGGCTTCCCTAAGTTTAAAATATTTGCAGTCTTTATTAAAGACTTACCTACCAGTAATCTAAAACTCCGAGTGCTCTTACCTGGTAACTGTAGGACACCTTCTTTGTTTGCTTGAATTATAGCTGGTCTTGTATCCTGGGAATATAATATAGTTTTTGATAATTTGACACAGATCAAGACACTGTACTTTCACCTTAAGGTATATGCATATACCTACATGTTTTTCTGCTATTTTCACAAAGAGAAACAACTTGCTTCCCTGGTCAACATAGCCCTCCTAAGGTGACTGGATGTACATTTCTTTATTTTAGTCATTTGTTATCACAGAGAGACAATTTAAGAGGTTTAGTATAGCTTCCACGTAAGAAAAGCTCAAATTTCAAGGGTCAACTCTTAAGAAGGAGTATTTGCTCTGCCAGAAGCAAATTCGTTTTGTCCAAAAGGAAGTTCTTCACACCGTAAATGATTCCATTGCACACAGCCTTCTAATATCATCCTATCATCATCTTGATATGACTGAAATACTGTTGGAAGGAATATAAAACTCAACTGCATCCATCTGTTCATGTGATGGAAAAACTGATGACTTTTCAGACGCACTGAAACTTTCTTCTTTGCATATACCATAAGGTCCCTTATGAAATGACCTCAATCACAAACAAAAACTTTTTTTGTGCCACTTGCCTTTGATTCAAACCTGGCCCCAAGGTTATAAAACTTTTTTCATGCTCAACTCGGCTGAGCATGAAATTTTATTTGCTAATAAATAGCAAATTACAAATAAATACAGTTGCTTTCTTGCTCAGTTTAGCTAAGTATATATCATTTTCTCTGTTTATGAATATGAAAATGCCCAACAATAGTTGGCATTTTCATATTTATCAGTAGAGAAAATTTCATGCTCAGCGGAGTTGAGCACGAAAAGTTTTATAACCTTGGGGCCTGGGCAACTAGCATAGCCAGTCAGCACTTACCCCACTGAGCTACTTCACTCCTTATTTTTAAATGAAACAAATACCTTCCTGGCAGTTTCCCAGCCATCTGCCACAGTTTCTGCCCTACCAGGCTGTATCAAGTTACTAGGGTGACCATAGTGAGCATCACTGTAACCAAGACACAGTCCACCTGTCTCCATAGCAACAAGGTCAATGAGCTGTAAAATTGACTTTATGATAATAACTGAGCCATGAAAAGCATAAGTAGTCCTTATATGAGCCGCATCATGAAGAAATGAAGCTTAAGGTACATAGGTACACTTTCAGGGGAAGAAACTGTCATTTCGATTTTGCATCCCTTCTCAATAAGGATAAACTCTTTTAAAACCAAAAGACTTTGCTCCTGTAGAAGCATATCTATGATTTAAGAGTAGGCCCTTATTTGGAGGGTTTACATCATTCAGGAATGCAAACAGGAAATTGTTAAAGTTGTTTCCCTTTGTAAAAATGTCTGAAAAACCATACACCTTAACACAAATGCAATCAGCAAAGGCTCTAACCAGCCTCCAGGGAATACAAGCAGTCTGATCAGAACCTTTCCAATCTGAACCAGGGTTCGTAAAGAAATAAGAGAACAGAATTCCAGGACTTTTCCAAGACTTTTTTCATTTTTCAAGGACTCAATTTTAACGACCGGTCAGTCACTCACCTAACATTGCTTTTTTAATATTTCTTGTTGTTACAAAGTTATTGTGACTAAGCTGTATAGAGATCCAATTAAGACAATTATCTTTCAAGAAATTCGGTAAAACTTGAAGTCCACTGTCAGAAAAATCCTGTGATTTTCATCATGGAATTCTCCATCAGAAGAGGATTCAGAGAGAGATATATACACATTTGCCTTTCGAAGCCATTGTGTTTGTTGATCTTCTTTGATTTAAATTCGCCCAAAATTTGCACTTTTTATAGCCGGAAATGGCGAAACGGAAACAAGTCGCACTTTATTTCTACAACCAGATGATGGTATTGATAAATACCGGGACTACCGGTAAAAATGAATCTGAATACGGTCCCACCTTGCTCTTTGACGTATCTAGCGATTTTCACTCGGTTTTCTTTTGCGCATCACATAAATCCAAAAGAATAAAAAAGAATCGATGTATTTGATTATTTTCAAGGACAATTTTTCATTTACAAGGGCAATTTTCCAAAATTCCAGGACAAATGGCACTATTTTCAAATTCCAGGAGTTTTCCAGGACCAGAGTCAAATTCAAGGACTTTTCAAGGTCTGTGCGAACCCTGTGAACACAAGCTGTATGGATCCTGGGGAATCTAAAGGTACAAAATGAAGGCTCTTACTACACTGCATAGATTAACATATTTGTAAAAGTCTTTACTGTTCACAGATAGATTAAATCACTCTTTTGTGTGACACGCTCAGATCAGCCTGTGTATTCATCAACAAAAGCATTTCACTGTCCGTCACCAGACTAAGTGTGGCCTAATTCCACTATAGTTTTTTTTCCAGATTGCCAAAGGAAGCAAAAAGGAAGTCCTGTAAGTAATTTCTCCCACCTTTGAATAAATAAGATAGGCCCTCAGCTCATATAAGAAACTTCTATCTTACATTAGCAACATCTTTCTTATATTAGCAACCAGACTTTTTTCAAATTTTAAATGAGCAAAATGGACATGCAAGCATCTCGGACGATGTTTGATAGCAGATCATAGGTTTATGACATCACTCAATTTTAATTATGTCTCTATAACAGGTAAATATGAAACTTTGCTACCACACTTGACGCGCATGACGTGAGAGGCTAAGTTGCATTTTGTTTCGCCCTCTGGAAGATAAAATAGTCAACATATCGTGTCTTCCATCTATTTATAAGGTGCAAACTACATTTACACCCGCTTATAAGACCCGATTATTTAAACACACTGGACTGCTCAAAATTTACTTCGGATTAATGGTTAAAAAGTTAAAATTTTCCTGGTTTGAAGCCTAACTTGATTTGAGGTTTAAAATCTGCTAAAAGTGGGAGAAAAATAATCCATCATGAGCCAGTCCATGTGGGATAGGTTAATCTCACCCTTGGGGTCGGAATTTCAACCAGGGACTCGGCAAGCCTTGTCCCTGGTTGAAATTTCTACCCTTGAGTGAGATTTCCCTGTCCTACATGGACATTCATAATGGACTGTTGTAGTCTCTTGTAAAAATAAGGGCAGAAAATGGACCTGTGCCCATAAACATTAAAGAAATATTTGCAAAAATTTTAAGTCCCAATCTTTGGATTACTAAAGACAATAAACATTTTCTGACATTCTTGTTTCTACAGAACTTTGCACCCTGCAAAGTTTTCTCAAAAATAAAACTGTCTCAAATTTTCCCCATTCAAGTTACCAACTCAAGCCTTTAGTTAAGTTCAAATATATCAACTGTATAATAAACTGTACATGATTACAATGTAAAGGACCAGACTGGAAGTATAAATGCTTATTTAGTTTTTCTTCCTTTCTTTGCTTGAAGTTTGACATTGTCTATGGCTAAGAACTGGTAACAACAAAGTCCATAGTTCTCTTTTAGTGTCAAATTACTCACCTGATGATTAGGTACCAGTGACCAGTTTGGAACTCCTCTTCCATATACTCGTAATCTTGCTATTCCTCCATCTAGAATGAATACAGTGTATGGGTACACTTTCAGGGGAAGCAACTCTACCATGTGCTTTTTGCCTCCCTTCCTAGTAAGGATCAACTCTACAAGGAAAGTATTTGCTCCTTTCTCCTCCAGAAACAAACATTTTCCTTTAAAAGTAGAGCCCTTTTTGGAAGGTTTACGTTCTCCAGGGAAGCAAATAGGAAGTCACAAAAGTTGTTACCCTTCATAACAAGACCTCTCCGCGTACAGAATAGCACACTTGACAGCGCCTTGCCCATTACATAAAAAAACTTTGTCGTAAAACTTTAAAGTGTGACACCCATGTCCACCCAAACATGGATGAATCGATGGATTATTACCTCCTTTTTAACAGTATTCTAGTCATATCAGGATGATGGATGGATGATTATGAAAGGCTGTGTGCAATGGAACCCCACTGCAATTGTAAAGACTCCCACCTAAGGCAAGGCTTGAATCCCCGACCACTAGACCAGCAGGCCAGCCCTAAACCCACTAAACTACCGGAGCTCCATACCAACACCAATGTCGATGTCAGGGTGACAACAATAGCTCCTTATACTTCATACAAGTGAGCTTTTAAAAAATGGCAGAAAAAAACATGCAGGAGAACAACTTGATATAAATAACAACATAAGTAAATTGTATACCATGCTATAAGCATTTTTAAAACAAGAGGCCCAAATGGGCCTGATATCGCTCACCTGGCTTTTGTATCCGAATGGTCCCCATTCTGATACAAAAGTGGTCCAATTCCAGAGATTTTCTCAATTTCACATTTTGCTACTTTTAGTAACAGAGGCCAACTTGTCTGGTCTTTATATATTTACTTTTGAAACACCTCAAGGCAAGAATCATTTTGCCACAAATTTCATCAAAATCCATTCAGGGATTACTGAGATATTGTTAGTTTCATGTTTTGTGCTATTTTTAGTAACGGCAGATGGCGGCCATCTTAGAATGCCAAAATGCAAAAAATTGAAAAGCTTTCATGCAAGGACCATTTTGACACAAAATTGGTCCAGTTCCATTGTAATTTTCTAATTTTCAAATTTTGCTATTTTAAGTAACAGAGGCCAACTTGACGGGTCAATATTTGTTAATTTGTGAAACACATCAAAGCAAGAATCATTTTGCCACAAATTTTGTCTCAATCGCTTCAGCGGTTAATGAGATGTTGTCATTTTCATGTTTTGTGCTATTTTTAGTAACGGCAGATGGCGGCCATCTTGGAATGCCAAAATGCAGAAAATCGAAAATGCTTATTGAAATGATCACTCTGACAGAAAATTAGTTCAATTCCACTGAGATTTTCTTATTTTCACATTTTTCTATTTTTAGTAACAAAGGCCATTATGACTTGTTTATATTTAAACAAAAAATGGACCCCCACCATCTTCAGACCCGGACCTTGGAATCCACCCCCCGAAGCAAGGACAAGAGCCACAATCTATAGGATCGAAATACCCGGAGGAAAAATAATCAGCCAGATCAACTCAACGAAGTGCAAAAGACGCATTTCTAGAATGAACCCATACTTAGCCCTCACCCCTGAGGAAGCCCTGGTGACACTAGAATTCAAAAACATATCCACAGTTGGCAGAATGAACCAGGTACAACTACTAATGGACCTAAGTATCACTCCATCATCGTCCACGGAAACAATACTTCAAGATGAAGACAACGTATTGGAACAGAACAGACCAGAAGCCACTCGAGTATATGGAATTTTCAAACAAACAAGAGACTAGATAAAATGCATAAACTTTACTGTAAACAGAAATTTAAATTTTCCTTTTATCTGTATTCAATATGACTTACCTTTCACATAATTTCTACTTTCACTTTAACCCGAGAACTAGCTATTTTTAGAACAATAACATCACGTGACATCTCTGATCCGTTTTTCAATACTTCAGTAGAAAAATCTAACAATTCTACATCTTGATAAAGGTCATTGGATGACTGAAACGTCGATCTATTAAACATCCTGATATACACATCCGTTGTTGGTTGTTTATTCCGTTTTCTCCATCCATATTTTGTTTATATTTAGTTACTTTTGAAACATCTCAATGCAAAAATCATTTTGACACAAATTTCTTCAAAATCTATTCAGCGGTTACTGAGATATTGTCATTTTCATGTTTTGTGCTATTTTTAGTAACGGCAGGTGGTGGCCATCTTGGAATGCCAAATTGCAATTAATCGAAATGGCTTCATGTAAGGAACATTCTGACACAAAATTGGTCCAATTCCATTCAAGGGTTCTTGAGTAATTGTCATTTTATGTTTGTGCTATTTTTAGTAACGGCAGATGTCGGCCATCTTGGAAGCCAAATTGCAATTAATCGAAACGGCTTCATGCAAGGAACATTCTGACACAAAATTGGTCGAATTTCATTCAAGGGTTCTTGAATAATTGTCATTTTTATGATTGTGCTATTTTTAGTAACGGCAGATGTCGGCCATCTTGGAAAGCCAAATTGTAATTAATCGAAATGGCTTCATGCAAGGAACATTCTGACACAAAATTGGTCGAATTCCATTCAAGGGTTCTTGAGTAATTGTCATTTTTATGTTTGTGCTATTTTTAGTAACGGCCCCCATGGTGGCCATCTTGGATAGTCAACTGGCACAAAATTGAAATATTTCCTTTTAAGGACCATTGCTGACCAAATCTGACCACAATCGATTGCGTTTTCTTGAGATACTGACATTTGAGCAAAATAGGTCTAGTAAACACTAAGTAGGTCACTGTGACCTAATTCCACTATAGATTTTTTTCATTTTTACAATTTTTAATCCCAAGGTCCCATTAATGTTCCACGCAAACTTTCGGCCAAATATACCAAATGGTTCTGGAGAAGAAGTTGATTTTGTTGTTTTTGCTATTTTTAGTAAGGGCGGCCATCTTGGATTCTTGACCTGACCCAATTTTACAATTTTGAAACCCTGCAGTCTGGTCATGCTCCATGTGAAATTTGAAACCCATGGGTGCAGTGGTTTTAGAGAAGAAGTTGTTTGAAGTCGTTTGAATATGTCGTTTTTTGACATTGGCATTTGAGCAAAATTACACTCGTAAACAGAAAGTAGGTCACTGTGACAAAACTCCGCTACAGATTTTTTTCATTTTTACAATTTTGAATACCAAGGTTTCATTGATGTTCCATGCCAAAATTCAGACAAAAATACCCAGTGGTTCTGGAGAAGAAGTTTATTTTGTTGTTTTTGCTATTTTTAGTAACGGCGGCCATCTTGGATTTTCAACCTGACCCAATTTTACAATTCTGAGACCCTGGAGTCAGATCATGCTCCATGTGAAATTTGAGAACCATGGGACCAGTAGTTTTAAAGAAGAAGATGTTCGAATATTTGTTTTTAGGTGTTGACGGACACATTCCGTGACGACGCACGACGCCCGCCGGACACATTGGTATGACAATAGCTCACTATGGCCCTTCGGGCCAGGTGAGCTAAAAAAAAAAAAATGAATGGACACACTTTCAGGGGGAACCAACTCTGTTATTTTTATTTTTGCCTTTTTCTCAACAGAAGTCTACACTTTAAGGGAGCTTTTCTCTAAAGGATAGACCCCTTTCTGAAAGGGTTTCATCATCCAGTGAAGCAAACAGAAATTCACGGAGGTTATCATCAGTCATACAAGTGGCAGAAAAAACATGGAGCATTTTTAATACATTCTACTATGCAAATCTTGTTGTATGTACGATCATTGAACTCATGAACTCAGATGAATCTGCATAAATGTGCAATCTATTCAGCGTCTACTTTCTTTGCATATGCAGAAAGCAATGCCATGAATCTTGGGACTATGAAAGTCATGGCATTATGTTTGCTCAGTATTATATTTGGACTTAAAATCTGCCTTAAATTTTTATGTTGTTTAATTTCAATGAAAGCCTTATGACATATCAGTATTATATCCAAAACATCTTTATAACCAGTTGTGGTTTAATGATGAGATCTATCATATAGCAAAATGTCTCATCAGACTGCACTTTACAGACTGATTCATGACCAACAAACCTGGATGAATATTCAGCCTTATATGAGTGAATCTCTTCTTGCTCTTTACTGTAAAGTAATTATGACAGGTGGTTTTATACCCAGGCTGCAACTGACTCACTGGCACAATATACTCCCATTTCTGCAAAGACAACATATTTTTTTAAGATGAATGGGTACATTTTCAGGGGAAGCAAATACCGTTTTCATTTTTCTTTCCCTGCTCAATAGGGTCAACTCTTAATGGAAAGAATTTGCTCCTCTTGGAGCAAATTCTTTCCTTTAAGAGTAGACCCAATTTTTGAAGGATACATTGTTAGTTTTGTTACAATTTCTCAAAAATGGTAGCCCCTATCATGTTCACAGCACAATATAAATCATTTTTAACTGCCTATGGAGTAATAACAAATTGTTTTCTATAAGAATACACCAAATTTTGGAAAGAAGAAGTGTTTGGTTACGACTGCTAAAATACTGCAGCCCCTATTGTGATCAACTATGCATTACAAAACATTTTGACTACATATGCACCAATAAATCTGGTGCAAACTTTCAGACTTGGCCCATTTTCGATCTTGGCCAAGATTTTGTGGCCATAAACATTCTGTGTAAGTTAAGTCATGATTGCTCTAACACAGTATCCTCTGCTGTGTTCATTGGCAGAGAAACAGCATTTTCAACCATGTAAGGGACAATAACACTGATGTATAATGGTCTGACTGGGCCCATTATTGAACAAAACTGAGATCTTGAAAACATATACAAATGGTCCTGACTGCTCAAAATCTGTACCTTCTATCATATTCATAAGGTTACTGGTGGAGAGACGGACAGATGATACAGACAACAGACTGCAATATATGGCAATATCTCACCTTAAGCATTTTGTGCTAAGGTGAGCTGAAAGTGATTTACTCACAGTTTATCTTGTTTTGCTTTATATTTTCTCAAGATTAAATTTCACCACTCACATTCCCATTGATAAGTTGGTAGTGTAAGTCTTATTCCCTGCTACATGTATTACCTCACAGTTAAATTTTTTGTCAACATCCTGAGCTTGAGCTTCAGTTGCTGCTGTTCCAATACTAGCATTCTTTCTTCCTGGGTACTCTGAAATAAAAGCCATAATGACCCTAAGTATTCAGACAGACAGGTCTGAGCAAACATTGTAGACCCAGATCAAACTGCTCCTCAAGGAGCAGTTTGATCTGGGACTACAACATTTGCCATTCACTAAGCATCATTAACGTGTGTAAAATCCACTTTCTAAGAATTTTCGAACAATAATTGTCCGACTCTTGGGTGTCTGAAATTTAAGGGTTATTACAGTAGTATTCAAAGACAACTTTTTCTTACTTCTCCATAAAAACATATGTTGTTAGTTTGTGACTCCTTATTAGAACCATCCAGTCATGAAGTGGAGTATGACCTCTTGTGCATCGAAGCATTAAACTGAGTGACATTATTGCAAGAATACTTCAAACCAAGTTTGGTCAAACTTCATCCATCTATTCATGCGTAGATGTCATTTAAAGATTTTCACAATTAGGCCACTGAAACCTACTTGTGAAGTAGAAGTGCATTTATAATACCACTACTAGTGCCTTGCTGTAGAAGATTGCTTTCATGGCACCCTGGTTAGAGTGGTGGACTGTTATTGCAAGTTGAGCAACGTCTGTCTCGGCTAGTACCTGGATAGGTGACCCAGGTGAATTGGGGGTCAGGTTAACTGCATTTGGTGGCACAGCGTTTGACAAGCTCATGAGGGACTAACTTCCTGCAAACTGAGAATGGAGGGCTGCTACATGTAGTGTGGCTGAATAATGTTTCACAAGGTGCTCCAGGACCTTTCAAGAACAAGAGCTTTGCAAGCGCCTCATAATATGCCCGTTTCAGTGTCATGATGGAGTTACATAATGAACAAGATTGTTTATAGAAGGATGGACAGGTAGACAAACAGGGGAAACAACTCTGTAATTAATGACTGCAATGTTATCAAAACATCTAACACATCAAGTACTATTAGTATACTAAATATCAGCTTCCAGGGTGAAGCAGCTCAGAAAATGTGAAATGCCTAAGTCAAACCAGGGAGATAATTCATAAACTCTTAGTCACAATACTTGCCCTTGACAATATACACATCACCATAAAGTTTTGTTAAAATATTTCCAACGGTTAAGGAGAAACAGAGTAAAACAGAAATTGATGCAAGGCAGATAATTCAGGAAGTAAGTAAGCCAGAGCTGTGGTTCATGCGCATGATACATTGCCCCATTTTTATACACATTCCTACAAAGTTTTATTAAAATATTTCAAAGGGTTTAGGAGCTATGGGGGAATAGGTTAGCCTAAAAAACTAATCGAAGGGAGGTTACTCCAAAATCAAGTAAGGGGGAACAACCGTTCTTATATGTGACACACCGTTTTGTGATCATGCACATTGCTATAAAATTTCATCAAGCTATTCCAAATGGTTACTAAGTTATTAAATGCACAAGATTAGTATACACAAAAATACCCCAAAATATCTAATCAAAGGGATGCAACTCCAAAACGAATTAAGGGAGAGCAACCATTGTTATACGCGACACATCATCAGACCCTCATATACATTGCTATGAAGTTTCATGAAGATATCCAAAAAGTTTATCTAGTTATGGCGCGCACAAGACTAGTAGGGTAAAAAAATAATCAAAGGGGCATAACTTTGTAACTAAGAAACGGGTAGCAACCATTACTATACGCGACACTTTGCCCCATCCTAACAGATATGCCTACAAAATTTCAGGAAGATGTCTGAAACGGTTAATGAAATATGGTGCACACAAGAATGTTGATGGACAGATAGACGGACAGATGGACAGCGCCATGCCATAATACGTCCGATTTTTGCAAAACGGGCATATAAAAAGGAGGAGGTAGTGTAGCAGAAGTGCATAAAAATCACTTCTACGCCGATCTGTAGAAGCATGTTTTTTATGGCAACATGGTAAGAGTGGTGAACTGTTATTGAAAGTTAAATGAATGGTGCTATATAACGTCACGCTAGTCCACTCAGTGATTTGTCACGCAATATATTACTAGATTTTACCATTTGCCATATAGGCAACCAGTATAAGACTTGTAAATTTATGTTTTTAGAGTAATTGTTAGCTCACCGAAACAAAAAAGTCTTGGCAGAGCTATTGTGATCACGGTCTGTCATTTGTCTGTAAACTTTTTGTTTAACTATTTCTCATGAGCAGCAGGATGACTATTTACCAGTCTTGGTCTGAAGTACCCTTAAAAATTATGCTCCAAAGCTCAAGTGTATTAAACCTGAATCCAACCGAAACACCTGGGTCACCCATCCAGGTACCTGCCATACCAGACGTTGGACATGATTTTGATTTTTTGGTAATGTCAACTTTCATTTTCATGACGTTGGACGGTGCAACAACATTTTCTCACATCAAAAACTACCGAAATAGCCTCTGTTCAAGGCAAAGTTGCTGGCTGGATTTCTTCAGGTAATGGCAGCAAACTGGAAAATTCTGAAGGATGCCCTTGTTTTTTTTGTTGTTTCTTGTTTGTTGAAATTGAAACAGATTCATACTAGCTAACAAGTGATTTGTTGCCAAATATATCACTTGTTGTCAATCAGTCACCACTGAATATATCACTCTTGCTTCACGCTCATGATACATCATCACAACTGACCTCGAACCAGTAATATATTGGGCAACAAATCACTGTTAGCAAGTCTACAAGTATTTCTGAAGCAAAACTGTGCAAAAGCATGCCATGCAAGCTGCAGTTCCTATTTAAACAACAAAACATTGCCTAGATACAAAAACTCTATTACAGTCAAAATGAATGTTCATGTGATTTTCAAGTCATACAAAATGGGGAGAACTCCCTGTGAAACTTTTTTTCCTCAACAACTTCAGTGCTCCTGATAAGAAGGGATGTTAGTGGTAACTTAGGGATAATTTTTCTTATTTGTCCATAGAAACATAATAATGTGACATCTCATTAGAACAGCCTTGCCTAGACAATTCTACTGAGGGGTCACTACATATGTTTTTGCTGACATACAAGAAAATCATCTCTGAATTATCCCTGTTACCCCTTCATATCTGGAACTTTGCAACTTGTTTTTATTTCTGAATGCAGGCTTATGAAATATAGTGCAGAGAATGAGTGATCCTATGTACTTTAAAGTGGTAAATTCTTGTTTTTACTTAGAATTTTGCAGTTTTCATGTTTGATCTTCCCAAATGTCAAAGCAACATGGAGACCTAGACCCATAAAACCCACGATAAAATCAAAATATTATTAAGAAAAAACAGAGGTTGTTTCCAGGATTTCCTCATTTGAAATATGTAGAAAATGGCATAAGATAGCATGTGACCATCCACCGTGAAGTTAAAACATGCATAAACATTACTTGTTTCAAGACAAACTGCTTGTATGGAGCACCTTGGAGCATGATTTCCAGTGAAATATGAAGTGTCAACATCTATACCATGGACTATACCGGGTACCCCTGGAAATGAAACAAGAATTTTAATGAACACTTTGTCTCGCCTGTTTGCTCAATGTCGCAGAATCAGAACTTAAACAGAACTTTTTCAAAAGTTTACACCACAGATGATGCTCCAAACAGAGCTCTAGATAAGAGGGAGTATTTGGTGATAATTAAGGATAATTTTTCTTTTTTCTTATTGAAACCATATGTTGTGACCCCTCATCTGAACTGTCTTGTCAAGACGGTTCAGATGACGGATCACAACATAAGTTTTTATGCAACAAAAAATATCCCTAATTATCATCAAATACTCTTTCTTATCTAGAGCTCTTTCCAAAGCAAAATTTATACATGCAGTGCTCCAGATAAGAAGGGGTAACAGAAATAATTAAGAGACAATTTTCTATATTTCTCTGTAAAAACATATATTGTGACCCCTCATTAGAACCGCCTCACTGAGATGGTTTTAATGAGTGGTCACAACATATGTTTTCTTAGAGAAATAAGAAAAGTTATCTTTGAATTATACCTGTTACCCCTCCTTATCTGGAGCACGGATTACAGATAAGAATTCTGCTAAATACTGTGTCTCACCTGTCTCACATTTTCACAGTAACAGAGCTTAACCAGAAACTCAGAAAAAGTTTACACCACATATGATGCAGAAAAAGCAAAACCTATAATTTGAGTCACGACACGAAAAAAACAACAATGTGGTAGTGTGCACAGCTAAGACTCAGACCAACCTGGGCATCCCCCAAATCTGATCAGACTCTTCACTAAGTGCTTTTAGTGTAGCTAAGGGTCTAAGCTACCACCATGCAGACAGTGAAGACTCTGATCAGACTGGGTGGATGCCCAGGCTGATCTGAGTCTGCGCTGGGCACACAACCACTTTGTTGTTTTTCTCATGTTGCGGATCATATACCACTCCTCACAGTCATTCTGCTAGTTGTAGGTGAGACAAAAACATAATGTGCCGCGACACTACAAAACCAACAAAGTATCACTTGTGCACAGCGAAGACTCAGTGCAACCTAGGCAGCCACCCAGTCTGATCAGAGTTTTCGCTTGAAGGATAGTTAAGGGTCAAAGCTAGATCAAAGCAAACAGCAAAGACTGATTAGAGTGGGCAGATGCCCAGGCTGATCTGAGTCTTCGCAAGGCGCACAAGCCATTTTGTTGGTTTTGTCCTGTTGCGGCTCAATTATAATTACCATCAGAGATATTTTGAATGCCTTACTGCAGGGCTTAGCCTAGAGGATGATTTGGAAGAAATAGTCATCCTAAGCTGGCTGACTTCTCCCTATTTTGAGCTGGGGGAGAAGTGAAAATGTATAGAACATAGGGATATACAAAATTTGAACCAAACTTCTCCCTTAAGTCCAGTAATTTTTGGGCAAAACTGCTCCGTGTCTGAAAGCTCTAGGCTGACCTCTGCTTACTGTAATAAAAACATTTTCACAATTTGCCGGTAGATGATGATAAATGGACATTCCACTGACACTTTCTTTTATAACATATATATACATGTACCTATCAATGATACACCCTCTGACAGTCTGACTTGTTTATTACCCGACAATCTGATACAGAAAGCTGGATCAACATACTTATGTTTTCTGTATCCATATCACTACCCCTTAAAGAAAGGCTATGTCTGAATTCCTGCTTCAGACACATCATTTTGTAATGTGGGTTATAGGTGCTAGAGTCAGGCAAATGAGCCTAATGACATAATGTTAACAAACATAATATTATACATAATGCACTTTTTCCTCTTGGAGCAAATTCTTTCTTTTAAGAGTATAGTAATAATACAGTCTGACCTGTCTTAAGAAAGCACCCAAGAGAAGGGCCAAAACTGCTTGCTCAAGGCAGGTGTTTGCCTAATACATGTCATTTACACTCAAAAAGCTACTTTTGGATATGAGATTTTGGCCTTTTAAGACAGGTTTTTGCTTAACAGAGGGTTGATTGTAATTCTTTTTGGAATGGTTTCCTAATCCATTGAAACAAAGCTGTTTGCAAATTAAACTATTTTCATTCTGGTGCTTTAACTGTTGAATTCTTTCCTGTAATCTGTGAATAAAATGTATCATGATGTGTACATCCTCTTAGAGAAAAATAACCTAAAATTTATGCCTAACTGATAATCAGACCAGATGTTTTCGCCATCCCCTAATTATCTGGACGCTGCAGGTATCAGCTAAACATGCTCTGTGAACTACTTTTGCCATAATTTCTGGTTCCCGGTTAATAATACAGGTAATTCAAGCTTATAGTATTTTTATCTGCGGTGCTACTGAAACCTGATTCACGGTATTAGTGCGCCGATTAAAGAATGCTCTCATAAAATACTCTAGAAAATCGCATATTAAATGATAAAGTTTTGTCTACTTTTATTCTAAATACAGTCAGTGTGTTTGAAGACATATTTTTGAAGTATCACACGAAAATAAGTTTGCAATGCAACTGGAACTATTTTTTATAAAGGCTGTAAAACAGTGAATACTGTTTCGCTGGTTCCCGTGCCATTACAAAATTGTTATATTACAAAACGCTTAAATTTCAACGTAGAAATCCGTTCAAAACGCCTAAACAACGTAACTTTTAACGAGGATTTCGATTTTCTAGTTTATATCAAGATTAGGATGCGGGATATTTATGTTTTACTTTTAACTAGAGAAAATCGGTTAACAGCGTTATCTTCACCACCTGGGGTACTGCTGCGAAGTTGCATAATTCTATACGACCAGTTTCATTAGAAACACATGTGAAATCGATACCCCGAGTAACCCGAGTTTATATAGCAGTAAGTCGGGTCGGTCGGGGTCAATTCTCTAAGAGCATGTACACGGCATGGCTTTCTGTGTATCCCAGCTCATACACATCATACTCACCCAGTTGTATAATACACCAATCATATCCTTCTGTTTTCTTTCTCCTAGTTGCCCAGCCATCCATCCATTTACCATACTCTGTGAACACACTTTCCTTCCACATAGGGGCCTCAGCCTACAATAGGGGAGAGTCAGGTAACTTCGGACAGCGGGTAAATTTGGACAGTGAAATGGTATCCTTAATACATGTATGTCAGTTGTTTGGAACTAAAACAAAAATAACTGACCAAACAGTGAAAATCCTGATGAGATGGCTCATTATGAGTCGTCTTATCTGGATTTTCACTGTTTGCAATGGTATGACTGAATTTACCCCATGTTACCCGACTCTCCCCTAGATAACTGCAGTGCAATTATCACATGTTTTTGGTTCTAAAATATCAAACACCTCATCCCTCAATAAAATCATGGAGAAAAAATGTTTTTCAGATACATGTACATGTTTTTTTCTGGAAAACACCTGGTGGAATTGCATACAGAGTACACCCTGACTAGACTATAATGTTTGATGTACATGCGCAGCTCCAAAGAGTTGAGGCTAATGTTTAACTCAGCATTTTAAACCCTATTGCACTCAGAACGGCCAAAACTCCATGGAGTTTTGGCTGTTCTGAGTGCAATAGGGTATCAAAGGCATAATGAAAATTTTTAACAGACTTACTTTTAACACATTTTCAGCCACACCAAAGCAATCATCTGTAGAAAACAAAATTTTACCACCAACCTGGAACAAAATATCATAAATGAGCCGGGACACGACAAAAACATCATAGTGGCATGTGCGCCGAGTGAAGACTCAAATCAACCTGGGCGTTCGCCCAGTCTGTTCAGAGTCTTTGCTCACGCTTACAGGGTAGCTTAGGGTCTAAGCTAGCTGTATGCGGATAGCGAAGACTGATCAGACTTGACAGATGCCCAGGCTGATCAGAGTCGATCCCTCGGCGCATATGCCACTTTGATGGTTTTGTCATGTAGCAGCTCAGATGTTCTTGAAATTCGAATATCATATTGTGATACAAGCAATGTCAGAGGACAACGGAGCATGCCTTAAGGGAACTTGACACTCATGGTTAAAAAGAATAATAATCCCAACCTAAAATATAATTTACATTCACACCTGTCTTAAGGGGTCACCAAAGTGAACGCAAAATTTGGCTGCTTAAGATAGGCGACCCCTTAATACAGGTTCATTTGCACTGTATTTCAGTTCAATGGATCCCAGAAAGTACCCATCTCGAATACAGATCACACTTAATTCTAACTCATATGCATTACATGTATTAAGTAATTTTACATGGACATTGCAATTACCGTATTTATCCTTTCAAACACCCCAGGGGTGTTGCATTTTGCGAAAGGGGGCTTTACTAAGAGCTTGAATTGTAGTAAATCAGCTACTGCCGAAATACTTCAAATAAGCAATGTAAAGGTGATGGGTATACTTTCAGAGGCAGAAACTTTACCATTTTTGCCCCCTTCTTAGGAGGGGACAACTCTTAAAGGTAAGAATTTGCTCCTTTAAGAGCAAATTCTTTCCTTTAAGGTTATGCACCATTTTAAAGAGATACCGCATCCAGATCTATGAAGTTAATATAACATTGCTTTTGGTCTTGGAAAAAGAAGAGGGGGGCATTTATTTGAGCAGATTGGTTTATTAGGTTTAATATGGTATTATGAACATAAATCCTTAGCCTGCCGGCACACCTACTTTTTCTCCTGCCAAATCATTGAGACTGATAAACTGTGGCTGCTTTTGTTGGTGGATGTGGGGTGGTTCTGCCATAACTGTACTTCTCAAGCACTTTCACTGAAAAATATACATATACAGTGCATTATATACAGCAGAAAAAATAAGTGGCACGTTTGTATGCAACCTTATCTTGGATAAGGCTGCATTCAAGCCAGTTAATTTATTTATTCCTTTCTGTAAATGTACAATTTCTCTGCTGTTCTTTGCCAGGGTATGCAAATTATCATTCTGCTACAAAATCAATTTAGCACATCATATAAATAGAGCTCCAGATAAGAGTATTTGAAAACAAGAATTCTGTGGAATAATGGAAAGGACGTAAAATCGTAAAACGTCCATCCATCTCATGTACAAAAGGTTGTGTCAACATATCATGCGCTCAACTGTTACCCAATTCATTTATTCATGTTCCTAGATTTTACGATAGAATAAATGGCATCTGACTGCCATCACATTTTCCATTAATTTTACAGGCACCTGAAACACTTGCAGGCATCATCACGCAGAGTAGGATAGCATGTGATAGGTATATCGTTTTCATCATACAGCCCTTCAACACTGTTGAGTCAGCTATCTAGCAACATAACCGTACCGTATCGTGATTTCCACAAATGTTCTATAGACAGGCGCTCGTAAAAATGACGGTAAACGAAAAGGCGGCCAGATTTCAGTTACTTTACTGTAAAATCTGCGTAATATTTGTACAGTATGTAGCGTTTAATATAAAACTTTTCTGCATGTAGAAACAACAAGGCTAACCATCTTCACGTGTCCTATCTTTTTGTGAATCCTTTCCAACAGTAGTTCAGTCATATCAGGCCAATGGGAGGGTGATAATGAAAGGCTGTATGCAATGGAACCCCGCTTACGATTAAATATATTTCCGCCTTCAGCGAGAATCAGGCCCGGGCCCCTGAGATCGGCAGACCAGCGCTTAACCTACTGAGGTTCATGGACTCCTTTTGTACATGAGACAAGAATATGATGTGAGTGGGGAAATAGCAGTCAGTACATCAGACAATAGTGTACCATAAGAAAAATAATAGAGATGTGTGGAGTTGTTGAAATGTACCACTTATTGTAACTTTATATTTGTCTACAAATGTCAATTAAAAGACATGGTTCGTATATATAGCTAATGCATCGAAACAAGCTAACCTTCGTTCACGCGTGGCTCTTCGAGTACGGCGGCGTCCATGTCGCAAGAGCTGGACAATAATGAAAATTCCAACTCATATTTGTCTGAAATTCATACGATGTTATATTGAGAAGCGAAAAAAACTTGAAAAACAAACCTGTATTGTACCACCGGTCTGGTCAATACTCATATTGACCGATCATTTGCCAACCTTGGTTTTCAGTATTTAAAATCTTACCACCATTTTACAAGGTTAAAATTATTTAAGGCTATTAATTATAATATTTTTGAAATAAAAATGATCATCAGAAGTCATGATTACAAAGTAATTTTATGAATATCTCAATAACAACTTCATACATTAAATAATGGTTATTTTGGTATTTTCTAAGGTTATTTTGGTAAATCGTCTGTTATTCCGGTAGTTATTTCGGTATTTCGGTTGCTTCGGTAAGTCGTCAAACCCATTTTTAAACTTTGAATATGCAAAAGGATCCCTGACTCTAAGTATTTAGGCTGTAGATCCGCTCCAGTATATTCTGATCTCTATATGATCGTCAATGGTAGTAAGCTTGCAGGTATATAACTGTATCAAATTGAGTGATCCGCTGTCTGTGGCAGTGATGTGCGACTACCGGTGCTCTGCTTATTCATTTAAATGTTTACTTTACTTTATACTTTACTTTATCCTCGTAGGGTCGAAAGTCTAGTTGACTTGTGTAACCCCCTCTTGATTTGACACCCAGGTATTATTGTCCGGAATGGCTGTGTATTGTCCATCTCCCATGAAGTTGTCTAATCGGTTCTTAAAGCTGTTTAAAGTCGGTGCTGATACTATGGATTCTGGCAGTGCGTTCCAATCTGAGATAACCCTTGATGAGAAAAAGCGTTTTCGTATTTCTTTTTTACACAACTTTTTCCTCAGTTTAAATTGATGACCTCTAATATTTTGTTCATAGTGATCACATTTCTGGAAAAATATAGTATAATCTATGTCCTCCATATTGTTCAACAACTTGTAAACCTCGATCATATCTCCTCTAAACCTCCTATATGACAGTGTTGGAATTTTTAGAATTTTCAATCTATCAGTATAAGATAACTCTCTAACATTATGTACTAATTTTGTGGCTCTTTTCTGTGCCCTTTCAACCGCTTCTATATCCTTTCTAAATCTTGGGCTCCAAACTATGTTTCCATATTCAAGATGTGGTCGTATCAAGGTTTTATATAACTTTCTGAAGAATTTTGGAGTTACATGGAGAAAAGTTCTTCTTATTAATCCTGTTATTCTGTTTGCTTTGTTAATAGAGTTACTTATATGTTGTCGAAACTTCAAATTTGTATCAAATACAACGCCGAGATCTCGTTCTTCTACAGTTGATCTGATTTCTGTTGGTAATCCATCCTTGTTCAAATAATAAGTATGTTCAGTGTTGTTATGTCCATAGTGCATAGTGCAGCATTTATCCACATTAAATTTTAATAACCATTTCTCACTCCATTCCTCAAGTTTATCTGTATCATTCTGGATTCTCAATTTGTCACTATCAGAGTTAGCGATATTAAACAATTTGGTATCGTCTGCAAATAAGCGTATGATGCTTTCAATTTCCTCTTCAATGTCATTAATATAGATAAGAAAAAGAGTGGGCCCCAAGACACTGCCCTGGGGTATACCACTAGATACTTCACTCCAGGTAGATTTACTGTCGTTTACAATGACACACTGTTTTCTATCAAACAGAAAGGCATTAATCCAGGTGAGAAGTTTACCGTCTATCCCATATGATTTCAGCTTCACAAGTAATCGTTCATGAGCCACCGTATCGAAAGCTTTTTTAAAGTCAAAATATATGCAATCAAAATTTTTTCCTTCATCAATCCACTCTGTCCATTTCTCCATTACTTCTAGCAACTGTAAGGCACATGAACGCAATGACCTAAAACCATATTGAGAGTCAGAAAACAGTTTGTGTGAGTTCATATAATTCACTAGACAATCTCTAACTATCCTTTCCATCATTTTACAGGGAATGCAAGTTAAGCTTATTGGCCTGTAGTTTCCTGGAGAATCTCTAGATCCTTTTTTGAACAGTGGTTTAACATGTGCAGTTTTCCAGTCATTCACTAAGACTCCACTATCAAATGAATGATTATAAATAAGTGTTAATGGCAATGCTATAGCTGTCTTCAGTTCCTTTAAAACTCTAGGATGTAGGAGATCTGGACCAGAAGATTTATTTACATTCAATTTTTCTAATAATTTCAAAACTATATCTGTGTCAAAGTAGACATCTGAGATATTGTTGCCACCACTACGGTCGTTAGTTGTAGGTATGTTATTTTTGTCTTCAATAACAAACACATCTTTAAAGAAGTTATTCAGTTCAGTTGCTTTATCATCATCGTTTTCAGCGAAAGTTCCATCTTCACGCTTTAAATCTGAGACCCCCACTTTTACTTTCCGTCTACTGTTGGCATACTTATAAAAAGCTTTTGGGTTTCCCTCTTCCGACAATTTTTGTTCAAAATCACTTCTGGCCTTTCGGCATTCTCTTGTGGCTATATTTCTGTCCCTACAGAAGTACTGAAAATGTATATGCTCTTTTGTTTGTTGATATTTATTCCATGACTTATGTTTTCTTTTCACAGCTTTCAAAGCTTGACGTGTCATCCAGACCGGTTTTCCTTTACTAGAGTTTGTATTTGTACATTTATTTCTTGGAATATGTTTATCCATAGTAGTATGCAATTTACTTTTTAAAATGTTCCACTTCTCTTCTATGCATTTTGCTTCAAATTCATTATGCCAGTCTACCGAGGAAAGCTCAGTATTCATTGATAAATAGTCACCTCTGTCATATAAATATTTCATGGTTGAACTGTTAGACTGGTTTACAACACAAACAATATTAAAAGTAATTATCAAATGGTCACTTTTACCCACTGGAGAAATCTGATCGATATTTTCTACCAAAAGTTCATCATTAGCAAACACTAAATCTAGCAAACTTGGGTTTTGTTTATCTCTATATCTTGTGTGAAAGTCAACAAACTGGTGCAGAAAACTGTCCCTTACAGATTCAATAAACTCGTGACTGTGATGGGTTTCAGGTGTATTGGATATCCAGTGATCCCAGTTTATATCTCGATAATTGAAGTCCCCCATAATTACCTTCCTTGAATGGGGTTCAATGTTTAAAGCACTTATCATATCGTTCAATTTCTGATTATTCTCGTCTGATGAGTTAGGAGATCTATAGACAATGCCTATCAAAAGTTTTTCACTACTGTTAACTTTCACCTCACACCAACAGGCCTCTTTACAAGAGCGATCATTCATTCTACAGTACAAATTTGCTTCCAAGTCACTACGAACGAACAGTATAGTTCCTCGATTTCCTTTACCAACAAATCTATGATTACAAAATTGTTGAAAACCATCAATCTCGTACTCGGACATATTTATAGACTCATTCCGCTTTGAGAAAGCTTCTGTTAAACCTATGATATCAGGCTGATGTATGTATATGAGAGCTTCTAGCTCAGACCATTTATTTGCAATACTATCACAATTAGTATAAAAACACTTCAAGCCACCTTTCTCCTTGAGACTAAAATTAATTGTACTCTGAGAGTCGTCTAAGGAATTAACACTGGAAGAAATAGAAATATTGTCAGATGACACTGAATTTAAACTTTCCCCATGATAGTCACTATCTATTTCCGAGAAATCGGTAGAACTGTTAGGACTAGAGTCTGTGCTCATATTTAAAACTTCAGAATTTGAGTCTGTTCTCCCATTAGAGCCTGCACTCGTATTAGAAACTTTGGAATTAGAGTCTGTTCTATTAGAGCCTGCACTCATATTAGAAGCATCTCTGAAACTTGTGTTAGAGTCTGTGCTCACATTTAAAACATCAGAATTAGAGTCTGTTCTCCTATTAGAGCCTGCACTAGTGTTAGAGTCTGTGCTCTCATTTAAAACTTTGGAATTTTTAGAGTCTGTTCTCTTATTAGAGCCTGTACTTGTGTTAGAGCCTGTACTTGTGTTAGAGTCTGTGCTCTCATTTAAAACACCAGAATTAGAGTCTGTTCTGTTCTCATTTAAAACATCAGAATTAGAGTCTGTTCTCCTGTTTGAGCCTGTACTTGTGTTAGAGTCTGTGCTCTCAATTAAAACATCTGAAGTATAGTCTGTTCTCATATTAGAAACATCTCTGAAGCTTGTATTAGAGTCTGAGCACACATTTAAAACATCTGAATTAGAGTTTGTTCTCCTATTAGAACCTGTACTTGTGTTAGAGTCTATGCTCTCATCCCAAACATCGGAATTAGAGTCTGTTCTCCCATTTGAGCCTGCACTCATATTAGAAACATCTCTGAAAATTGTGTTAGAGTCTATGCTCACATTTAAAACATAAGGGTCTGTTTTATTAGAGCCTGTACACATATTTGAAACATCTCTTAACCTTGTATTACTATCACTCGTAACATTAAACTTTGAGACTGTTCTCATATTAGAAGCTGCTTTTGTATCTTCAGGATTAGAGTCTGTTCTCCTATTTGTGCCTGTATATGTATATAAAACATCTCTGAAACTTGTGTTACTAACATTGAAATTTGAGTCTGATCTCATATTAGAGTCTGTATTGAAATTTGAGTCTGATCTCATATTAGAGTCTGTATTTATATCATCGGAATTTGGGTCTGTTCTCCTATTTGAGCCTGTACTCATATTTGAAACATCTCTGAAACTTATGCTATTGCCACTCATAACACTGAAATTTGAGTCTGTTCTCATACTAGAAAATGTATTTATATCTTCAGGATTAGAGTCTGCTCTCCTACTGAAATTTGAGTCTGTTCTCATATTAGAATCTGCATTTATATCTTCAGGATTAGAGTCTGTTCTCCTATTAGAGCCTATACTCATAACTGAAACATCTCCGGAACTTGTGTTACTATCACTCATTTTATAGACACCATTAGAGTCTGTACACAAATTTGAGTCTGCTCTCATATATATACTAGAATCTGCATTTATATCTTCAGGATTAGAGTCTGTTCTCCTATTAGAGCCTATACTCATAACTGAAACATCTCCGGAACTTGTGTTACTATCACTCATTTTAGAGACACCATTAGAGTCTGTACACAAATTTGAGTCTGCTCTCATATATATACTAGAATCTGCATTTATATCTTCAGGATTAGAGTCTGTTCTCCTATTAGAGCCTATACTCATAACTGAAACATCTCTGGAACTTGTGTTACTATCACTCATTTTAGAGACACCATTAGAGTCTGTACACAAATTTGAGTCTACTCTCATATATATACTAGAATCTGCATTTATATCTTCAGGATTAGAGTCTGTTCTCCTACTAGAGCCTATACTCGTAACTGAAACATCTCCGGAACTTGTGTTACTATCACTCATTTTATAGACACCATTAGAGTCTGTACACAAATTTGAGTCTGCTCTCATAATATGAAACATCTCTGATACTAATGTAACTGTCACAGGTAACATTAGAATTGAATTCTATACTCGTATTAAAGTGTGTACTTGTATTTGAAACATTAAAACTAGGGTCTGTAACATAAGAATTAGAGTCTGTAATCGTATTAGAGTCTGAAATATCTCTGATAATGGTAACATGACTAGAATCAACAGGAATAGTGTACATACTTGTAGTTGACGCCTCTCTGATACTTGCATTGCTGACAATATGACTAGAATTATTAACACTGCTGTCTGATTTATCTCTAATACAAGTGTTACCGATAGAATGACTAGCATTGTTATACATAGAGTCTGATCCTGAGTCTAACACATCGTTGTTAGAAATAGAGTCTGATCCTGAGTTTAACACATCATTAACAATGTCTGAACAATCAAAACCTGAATTTGAACTATTTACAAGTTTATTGACATTCACATGTCTTGACGTTTTACCCTCAATATTTGAGGTAGAATCTAAAGATAAACTGGAACAGTTAACACCAACAAAATTTTTACTAACAAAACTGGAACAAACAAAACTGGAACTGGATTTGGGAATTTTGGGGTATTCTAGCGTCGGGAGCCCATGCTGCCCGCCGCACCTCTGCCCAAAGGGGAACCTCTACCAAACGGAGGGCCTGAACCTGTTGCTCCTCTAGTTTTCTGACTGTGATTGAAGAACATTCTAGGAATTTGTGTGCCAGGCCTATCATGGTATCTAAAGGTGGATTCTTCCCTGCTATTTCTCTGACTAGACTCAGCTAAATGAGATATATTTCTTGGACTAGATTCATTTGTGTGGGTTTGGGACGGAGTGAGGTCTTGCAAATCGACTTGTTCTTGTTGCCCTACTGGCGTAATAGCAGAAGTCCGTCCAGATAACTCTTCTTTCAATCTACGATAATTGAATGATGGGTCTGTAAGTCTCCTTTTTGCTACTTCAGCTTTTAACTGACTGTTTATTTGACGCTGTCTCATTGTATAATCAGGAGTGATTGAAATGGACCCTAGCTCATTACTAACTTTCAACTTTGTACCATTTCTAACTAATTTCTGCTTATCAGCTTCATTTTGAAGTACCACTTTTAATGGTCTGGGTCTAGCATTAGGCCCAGTTTTCTTTTCACCAAGTCTTATAAAATGCTCTATCTCAAACTGTACCTCAGCAGAATCACAAACCTTTTTGATGCTTTCTGTTTCCTGAGTTTTCCTAGTTTCACCATCATCAGCTTTAGATTCTGCCAGATTATATATGATAACATTACTTTTTCTCTTCTCTCTTTCCCTAAAGTCATATAGTGCCTGATCAATTTTGTAGTCAATACTCAAGTCTGATTGATTGTGTACATCATGTAGCTTAGTTTCTATATTTGCTATCCTCTCATTCATATCATCTTGAGATTCTTTGATGGTGCTTACCACTTGCAACACCTTACGTACACCAGGAATTGCTTTTTTACATCCATTACAGTACCAAATAAAATTGTCTGCAATTTCAGAATTAACTAGTTCTTTGTAGAAAGTGATGGTCATGCCTGAACAGGCCACACAATACCAGTACTCACAAACTTCACACTGAATGCCATCATCATTTTCTCCAACAGTATCTCCACAACCAGAGCATACATTTGGGTCTGTAATGCTGTAATTATGCTCACATGAGTCTTTCGTATTTTTCTGACTGGGAGGAGGGGGTTCATCAGAGCTTTTATTCAATTTCTCAGTTGTCTTATTCTTAGAGTTTCCACTGATTTTCTTATCACCTCCTTTATTTAGGGTTTTAGCTAGTTTAGGCTTAGTCATTTTGATAATCTCTCTGATATTTAGGCCAACAATTATCAATTCTACACGCGGGCGGCCATATTGGATTCAGCTTAACAACACTGAAATTTAACACTTAATTGTTGGTGATCGGGAACAAGATCGTTGTCATCATTGGTACTATGATAATGTGTCCAACTCTATGTTGATGACTGGGACCTGGGTGTCATATACGCCGCTATCTCGCATCACAGCTCGCTGATCTTGTGCTGGCTAGATTTAAGATAGATTATAGAAGAAACTCTTCTGAGATTTTACCCTATTGTTGATCAATCCTTCATTATCGAGCATAAAATATTTATCTATACCATGTAGCGTAAAATAAATCGGGTGAGCAAACTGTAGTTACGTCCCTTGTTATGGGTAAAGGCCACAACCCGGTGACACTAAACACCCACTACATCCAAACGTCCGGAGTCCTAGCTGATATAGCCTACAGGGTATAGCACCCACTACGCCTTGGAGTGTCTCAGAACGGTATGTTTGCTTAATACTAATTAGTATCTAATGATACATCCTATCCTATCCTATCCTATCCTATCTTTCTTAAGCTCCGAGGGAACACAGACGGTGTTCTTGTGTACACTCAGGTGTTGCAAGATGAAAGTCTACATATAGCTATATAGCTGTAGTAGGGACCTCTGTCCTGCACAGGGGATGACTCTCCCTGCACAGGCAGCCTTCACTTAACGTCCCGATCCGAAGGACGGCACACTTGTCAACATCATCACTGCAAATGATGCTAGAAAAACGCGTTCGGACATAGGAAGACTTTGCCGCGGGCGGGGATCGAACCCACGTCCTCTCGCTTCAGAGTCAAGTGCGCTTACCACTGAGCCACCGCGCTTTTCGATCCCATCCCATCCCGTCCCGTCCCATCCCATCCTATCCTATCCACTACCCCACCCTTCCTATTTATCTATCTTATTTTCTTTTACGTCTTAACCCCCGAAGGGACGTCAGACGGGTTCCGGCTAATCAAGTGCTGAAGGGGGTTAACTGAAACAAAAGTATAGGAAACTGTGAGAGATGAGTTTGTACAGTGCGATAAAGAGTGTTAATACATGTATAGTCTAAAGATAAAACAGAAATTGGTGTTAAGGGACAGACATGGATCACCTGGCAGACAGCACTGCTGAACTGTGCCAAGGTGGATAGGACCGGTATGTGGGGGAGGGCATTCCAATAGATGATAGTCCTATGGAAAATGTGAACCTGTATCTGCAAACAAACGTACCTATCTACCTTGAAACAAGTGATTCTAACCTTAAAAGCATAAAGTATAACATACTTCTGAGAAAATTAAAAGGATTTGAGAAGTTTAGACTATTTATAAGGATTTGTTTTGGTTACCATGGCAACAAGGGGAGCGCGAATGCAGAGCACCTTGGACTGTAGTCGTCTAAGAAGTAGATCTATTATCATAATAGATTTTCAATAATTTTCCAGCTATATTTTCGACGTCATTATGTTCACCTTTGCAATAACATGAAGTCATTTCAGCTCTTGGCCTGATTCTTGAGAGCTGTCATGAGTCCGCACGACGAGTGCGCACTTAAAATCATGCGCCTTGGGAGAGCAAAACCATAGGAAAACACTTAATCAAATCATGTGTTTAAATGATATTAGCAATTCAGTCAAAAGGGGTAATGCAACAAATTATCGGAAATTCCGAAATTATTTAGTCAACGAAGTAACGCTTTTATTAAACAATATTTTAGGCAAATTACTGAAGGAGGGCTTGATTCCGCATTCAATGAGTATCAAAATTAACCTTAATTTACATTGTAAATAATTTATTGACGATCCTTAATGCATTTAAAACATTTTTACTGGCTAGGTGGCTAAGAAATGGAAATAATAGCATTGTTAAAAATTTTCATTGGAAACTAAGGCATGTTGCAAAGGTAATTTGAATACTAGGACAAAAATCCTGAGCAAACAGTGTAATCCAGATCAGACTGCAATTTCAAAGTCTGTGACCTTGACCTTAAGATCATGGGAATGGGCAGGTTATTGCTCACTACTTCTAAAGCGTTTGACCGATATTCCTGAATTTAACCCATTTACGCCAGGTGGAATGTTCTATCCTTATGAAATGGATGAGTCCGTTTGTCAGTTAAAGGTAGTCTTTTTTAGTTTAGTTTTCATCATTTTATATTAGATTAAGGAGAAATGCCCATTTGTATTATCCAAATAGTGTGGATCCTGATCAGACGAGTATAGTCATCCGAGTAAAATCATCATGAAAGTCACCTTGAACTGGCTAAAACCCAAGCTGAAGAGGTTATCGCTTAAGAACAGGCTGGGTTCAGCGCCATAAGAAGCACCACAGAACGGATCTTCAACCTCAAAATCCTGTATGAAAAGTACCTTCAACAGCAACAGAATTTGTACCATGTCTTCATAGATTTCAAAAAAAGAAAGAAAGAAAAATAATGATAAATTGACAGGGTATGGCATGCAGCCTTATGGGCCACCATGCGGAAGTATAATATCAATGCAAATCTGGTTCGGACCATTGAGCTCCTATATGACAAAGCTATGAGTGCAGTTCAGATGACTAGCAACACAAGAGAATGGTTCAGAACAACAGTGGTAGTTAGGCAAAAATGCCCTTTCTCATCCACCCTCTTCAACATTTTTCTCAAAAAGGATTATGTCTGATGCTGTGGACGAACATGATAGAAAGGTTAGCAAAGGTGGCAGAACTATAACCAATCTGAGGTTTGCCGATGTCATTGACGTTCATGCTGAGGAAGAGCAGAAACAAGAAGTTCTAGTTGAAAGTCTTGACAAAACCTGCACAAGGTATAAAATAGAGATAAGTGGTGAGAAGACCACACTAAGGGCAAACAGCGCCAGTGGCATCCAGACACAATTCAAGGTTACAGACCAGAATGGTTACAAGCTTTAAGTACCTCGGAGCAATTGTCTCAGATGAATTTTAAAAACCAGAGATCCTATCAAGGATTGAAAACGCTACTGACCTCTGACAAAGAGAGGCCAATATGGAGGGATAACAACATACTTCTTGAATAAAAGGTTAAACTGATGCGGTTCCTTGTCATCTCCACATTTCTGTATGCTTGTGAGTCATGGACCTTGACAGCAGAGTTTGAGAAAAGAACGCAGGCCTTTGAGATGAGATGCTACCGAAGGTTACTGAACATCTCGTACAAGGACCACATAACCAATGAGGAATTTTGCAGAAAGATCCAAGCAGACATTGGAGAATATGATTAACTCTCGATCTTGGTCAGGAAAAGGAAACTGAGGTGGTTTGGTCGCGTCTCAAGGTCTTCTGGCTTAACAAAGACAACTCTGAAGGACACAATGAAAGGAAAAAAAATAGACAAAAATGATATGGGAAGACAATATTAAGGAGTGGACTGGGATCGACTTTGCTAGTTCAACTGGGCAACCGAAGACAGGACTAGGTGGACAGGGATTGTAAGGTTATGGGATAGACTAGACTAGACCCTACATAGTAAAGAGGGGGGCTAGTGCTGTAACCATTTGACCATGAGACATCGCTTAGTTGGCATGTCTCAAAATGCAAAAAAAGGTCTGGTTTCTAAAAATTATTTTCAGACTTCATTATGTCCCCCACCAAAGGTGTGAGAGGGAAAGGACGTATTGGTTTCAAAGTATTACAGTCAACGTAACAGAGGCTTTGCATATATTTAGTAAGCTTTTGACATGAGAAAACGATATTTCACAGTCTAACCTCATGGAAATGAAATCTGCTGTCACCAAACAAATTAAAATGACGACCGAATGGCGCTAAATAACGTCACGCTAGTCCATATAGTGATTTGTCACGAAATATATCACAAGATTAAGTATCCAGCCAAATGGGGTCATGACATTTTAATAATTATTGTAATATTTAAATTTATACTCTTTAATCCGAATGTTTTGATGAATTTGCATAATTTATCTAAAACCTGTATCAAAATATTATTCTTTATACATGTCTAAATTAGATCTTTCATTATATCTTCAAGATGCATTTATATTGTATTCACATCTTGGCTGGGTTCGCGTTCAGGCTTTCCTCAGACGAACTCGGAAGATCATCATTACCGTCATTACCATTCCTTCTTATGTCTGCTCCAGGAAAGCTCCATGTCATGTGAATAAAGATATGTACAGGCATTCTAATGTGTTACACAGAACATGGTAGTAAAGCACCTTTTTACGTTCAGGCACTTATCAGCAATATTCTCGGGTTTAAGCAGACACATAATTCAAAACAGGGACTGGACAGATGTATGGAGTGGAAAAGAATGAGCAAGGTAAACTACATTCCAATGGGTACAATTTGCTTCAACAGCTTAGGACGGTATCTTACAGGAAAGAATGTGAGGAAACATTCTTTTTCGTATATATGTGCGATTCCAAATAGGTGGAACAGATTAGTAGATTGCCCATTCCATTTCACTCCTATACGCTCCATGTTTTAAACTATGACAAGGATTTCTATAAGCAATTCTGACTGCGAGGTGATGAAGACAGAAGATTTTGCACGTAAATACAAAAACAGACATGCAATATGCATATATTATGCCGATCCTCAAACCATTGATATTTCAGTGAGATGATGTAGAAATCTGCGATCGATCCTCACACTGTATATTAGCGTGCAGGTGAAGCAAATTCAAGACACACACGCACTTACCCTCTCAGACAGCATAGTTGGTAACTTTTTTATTTTTACTGTGGACTACATGTACTGTAGGTGGAATCTTTAAATCAATCTTTGCAAAACCATTCGGCAGCATTTTCATGAATTTTCAAATGACGATGTATGCATATCTAAACGAAGTATTATTATTTGTTTTTCAGACACAGCTAGTAAACACAGTCTCGAGAAAAATGTGTCTTTTATTTATCTTTGATATTAAATAAAGACATTAAAGTTTGTTAACCATATTTTTTTTTCCATTTTAAGACATGGTAACCAGCTCGCATACCTATGTCAAACCAATATCGATACAATATGTCTTAATATGATACATCTATAGGATTTGCATTGAGCGTTGGGTGCGTGCTGAGGCTTTACATTTCGTTGAATTTATCTTGAATGACAAAGGTTGAATCCGATTTGAGGTCTCAAGGCTGAACATTTTTTTCTTTAAATTCAACTAATAATGGAACTTTGATTCAAGATTGAATTGTAAAGGTTGAATCAGTATTGAGGCCTCTAGGTTTAACCAATACAATTAAGGTCTCATGGTAGAATTAATATTGAGTATTGAATCAAATTCAGGGTATAATTCAACACTGATTCAAGATTGAGTCTCAATAATGATTCAATAATGATTCAACATTAAAATTAACATCTTAAATAGTTCCTTCAAGAGCAGAGAATACAGCAGAGAAATACCTGCTGGGTAGTCATCAAGTTTGTGTGTGTGTTGGGGTGGGGGGGGAGGAGATAAACTGTATACTATATTAGCACGAAATCCAGGCATTTCTCTGCGCTCAGTCACCTCTGAAAAGTTTTGTAAAAAAGTTACCTCAATTGGCCCTCACTGCATGTGCCAAACTGTTCGAGGTTACTGTCCACAAAACTGGGTCATAGTGACTTAATTTTGTAAAGATACCATGTTGAGTTTTCGAGGTCTGAGCTATAGCTCATATTGCCCGAACCTGCGTTGTTTTCTAAATATTTATTTTTCAGAAGGTATGATCCTTCTGGAACGACTGAAGCCCACTGGGGTCGCTTGTGAAGGAAAAGGGTAATCACATTACACAATGTTGCCTCAAGATTATAATGTAATCAGGTCGCAGTGATATGGGAACTGAATATCCATCATTAATATCCTTTTATAAAGGCGTAAAGTATACTGAGACGCGAAAGAAAGTATACACTTTTTGAATGCATTTATTTTACTCAGGTCTGAAATTTTGCATGTGTTATTTAAACTTAAAATACATCAATGTGGCATAGTAAAATAAATTGGGCCGCTTGACTAGCGGCACCGAACGTACATGCAGGTTTTGCATGTTTTTCACTTGCTGTAAGTCTGTATTTGAAATTTCGGTCGTTGTTCTAAACAAACCACAACCATTGCGTTTCATTTACATGAAGACAAGCCTCTCTTTGGCAGACATAAATTATATACGCAGAGGAAAAGTAGTCAGAGGCAAAAAGAAAGCATACATTTCATCGATAAACAGTCGTGACTTTAATGTATTTTATTAAGCCAGTAACGAAAGCTTTGAGCTGTCAGTCTGTAACGACTTTTGTCTGCACTTAAAGCATTGTTGTCGTGTAAAGCCAAGGTTCCACAGAGCTTGCGACTGCGATGCGACCGCTTTGCGACTGATTTCATTTGCGAATGACTTGCGATCTCTGCGACCATTGCGATTACTAATCCTCTTCAAATATAATCGCCGATCATCGCCGTACAATCGGCGATAGCTTTTACATGCACCCGGCGATCGATTGGCGACCTTACTGCAACTGGTTGCCGGAGGATAGGCGACAGGTTTGCAACTAGTTTAGGGTGATTGGCGACCGGTCAGCGACAAATCGGCAACTCTTCGGCGACTGGTTGCAATTGAACAGCGACTGGTCGGAGACTGATTGGCCACCGTTCTTCGATCATTTTTTAAATGAAATGTGTTAACAAGAAATCATTTCTGTGAAATTTGTCAACATGATAACACAACGACAGGTTCAGTTGTTTCACATGCAATGAAACAACCGGAATGCAGCTGTTATGGCTATGATGGTGTACACGCGTTTAAGGCGGGGGAGAGGAAGACAGTACTGGATAAGACCTTAGATTTCAAGAAGGCCGCAATTTGTTGAGATTCCTCCTTAGTTTGACTGTTGAGATTCTTCATCTGAAGCAGGTGTCCGAACTTCGGGTGTCATTTCTGCTGTCTCTTTTGGCGCCGCTGTCTATTTTTCTGGCTTCCTCTACGCACCAGGATGCGAACACTTTGAACCCTGGTGATAAAACGATGACAGGATGCGAAACAGCTTTTTGCTGAAGCTGGCACTGCAAATCTTCGGCGTTCTATCGGCGCACTCTGCAACCTGGCGGCAAACAGTCAGCGACCGGTCGCCGATCGGTCGCCGCCTCACCAGAGGTCAGTCACCGATCGATGACCGGTCAGTCGGCGATAAATAAGTTCTGAATAGTAAAATCCTTTGGAAGCATGGAATACATCAAAGACCAGAAAATAGCAGACTCGGTTTAATTGAGTTCATGACCAGTTACGAAATGTGCGACACCAGCCACGCCCCCCCCCCCCCCTAGCACCGGCTTAAGCGGAACTCTATTTTCAAAATAACTCAAATGAACTCAAGGATCCCAAAGGACCAGAAAATATAATCTGCACTATGATGATGTATGGGGAGACGTTTTACGACCGCCACACGGCACAAACACCAGCTGTAGTGAAGATAAATAAGTTCTGAATAGTAAGGTCCTTTGGAAGCAAGGAATACATCAAAGAACAGAAAAAAGCAGACTCGGTATAATTGAGTCTGTCGCCGAACAGTCGCCGACAGATTACAGGTCGCCGAGCGGTAGCCAATCAAAATTAGCCGCAGCCAGTCTTTTCAGCATGCACAAAAGACTAGCCGCGACTGATTATGATCGCAGACTGTTTGTAGTGGTTTTGTGAAAATCGCCTATCGTATTATTTAAGTCGCTGACCAGTCGCCGATCGGTTTCATCACCACTTTGGCTCTGAAATCTTGCAACCTTCCTGCGACCTATCGGCGATCTGTCGGCGACTGTTCGTCGACTGATCGGCGTCAGATCGGCGACTGACCGCCGACTGTTGGGCGACTGATCGGCGACTGACCACTGGTGTGACGGTGACTGATCGGCGCATGATCGGTGACTAACCGCCGACTGGTCGCCGACAGGTTGCATTGCAGCGCGCGCGGATAGATCATCGAAGGTATGCAGTGCCAGCTTCAACGAAAAGCTGTCCTCGCATCCTGGCATCATTTATCACCAGGGTTCAAAGTGTTCACATCATGGTACGTATAGGAAGGCAAATAAACCAAAAAAGACAGCGGCGCCAAAACAGACAGCAGAAATGACTCCCGGAATTTGGACACATGCTTCAGATGAGGAATCTCAACAAACTCCGGCCTTCTTGAGATACAAGGTCTTATCCAGTACTGTCTTCGCCTCCTCCGCCTTAATAACATGTGCACCACCGTATCTATAAAAGTTGCATTCCGGTTGTTTCGTTGCAAGTGAAACAACTTAGTCTGTTGTTTTGTTATCATGTTGACAACTTTCACATAAATGATTTCATTCTTGTCAACACATCTTATCAAAAGAACGGTCGCCAGTCAGTCCCCGACCAGTCGCCATTCGGTTGCAACCCGTCGCCGAAGAGTCGCCGACTGGTCGCGGATCACCCTAAACTAGTTGCAAACCTGTCGCCGATCCAGAGGTCGCAAGTCCGTCGCAAACTAAATCAGTCGCAAAGCGGTCGCATTGCAGTGGCAAGCTCTGTGGGACCGAGCCTTTAAATAACTGACTGCGACTAATTTTGATCGTCGACCGCTCGACGACTTTGTTACGACCCATATCAAACCTCACCGCGACCTCTGCAACCTCTCTGTGATTATCATTTCTTTTAAATTCGCGGATAGGTCGCGCCGCCGTCGCAAGCTCTGTGGGACCGGGGCTTAAATAAAACGCATACACGGTGGTTTGTTCAGAAAAACAACCGAAAATGCAAATACTGATTTTCAGCAAAATCATATCGTTTAATATGATGCACATACAAAAAAGGACATAACTAACATGTACGTTCAGTGACGATAGACAGACAAGTCATTTAGTAATCTCACAATGCAACATTATTGTGCTTTGAGGAAAGACATATCATGGAGAATTTCAGACCTAAGCATTGAACTATAGGAAAAAATGCGGGTATTTAAAAATGTACATTTTCTTTTGCCTCTGCGTGTATTATTTCTGCTTGCCACAGAGAGACTTTTTATCGTGGAAATGAAATGCAAACGTTGTGGTTTGTTTAGAACAACAACCGAAATTTCAAATGCAGATCAACTGCAAAATCTTATTGTGCGTTTTGTAGCACGTGGAAAACTAGAGTGGCAGCAGTCTATTAAATGATAATGCGACAAAAAATGCAAAAATTTACAATTTAACAATCATACTAATTTAACATCTTCTGATAGCTGAATTTCAGAGACTGGATAGGTCCAGAATCCCCAATAAAGTGCATCAAATTGACTTAACGGCTCCAGTGATGACACTTATTAGAATAGTAAGAACAAAAATATGATGGATATTTTAAACTGACTTTTAATCAATACTCGAGTCTTGAGACAGTCTAGTGGAAAACGTGCAAAAAGGCATGCACGTGTAGTGCTGCTGGTCGAGCGTTTTTATCAGTAATCTTACAACACCACATCGATCCATCTTGAGTATAAGTAATTATGCAAAATTTCAGACCTGAGCAGTGAAAACAGTAAAATATGGACATTCAAAAAGTGTACACTTTCTTTTGCCTCTGAGTATAGATTTGAATAAAATTCAGCTCGTAATAATTGCTATTAAAGTATACAGACAGCAGTGCACAAAATCAAATACCTAATCACTAAGAAAATCGCTGTGTATTTGAGAATTTGCTTCCTCTTTCCATATAAAGGACACATTAAGTGGTTTATGACACAGATTAATCAACAGTATCGGACATCAATAACCAGATAGATATATTGCAAAAATCAGTAGGGTTACATAAAAGATAAATAATCTGGGACAAATCTTTTCCGATTGTTTATGGCGCATAGAATTTCTATTATTTAACTTTCATGAATAGCAGTCATAGTCTGAAGTGAGGATGTCACGGTTAGTTAACAGAGTGCCTAATGGCTGTTTTAAGTAAAAAGATAGGCAATGATCCGGTATTAATGCAATATTATCCCACGTTCCACCCTCAAAACCAATAGAGAAAGAAGCACATACACACAGAAACTGACACAAGTTTACGAAAGACACGCACAGTAAACCGAATGAGCAGCTCTTTCCCAAACAGATGGTCATTCAGGTTCCCCAATAACAGCATCAACATCTATTTTTACTTTTTTTTGTTTTAATTACAAAACAAAACAAAACCGAAGGCAGATTGGGCAGCAATACAGGTGACCAAACCGTCAGGTACCATAGACAATCGGACACAGCACAATATAACATCAAGGAACCGCAACAGAAGTACCGCATTGGAACGGTCAGCAAAATATTACTGGGGGGCTTAAACTAGTTTTACTGGGCCCAAACCTCGCCGTTTGCTTCTGCAGTGATTTGAAACATTAAGTTAGCTGTTTGGTCCGTATGAAGGTTTCCTAACTCATCAATGAATCATCACCGGAAACAACAAATCACGGATAAGGCCTGTGATGGATCAAAGATGAGGACTCAACGGAAAGAACGTATCGCGACACCAGGAGACCCATGGGAAGTCAGACAACACCACTGAAATACCGGAGCAAAAAAAAAACAATAACCAAACAAAAAACTACCAGTTGAACCCCGAAAAACCAAGCAACAGACAAGGCGAATTTCGACCCCAACCAACTAAATAAGTAGCTTTATGTCGGGCCCATCATTGAGTCTGATGCCTGATCAACCGGCATGCAGTTAAAGAGGGAAGCAAAGTTTTTAACCATAAATGGGTTTACCGCTAAACATGCAGACTGTAGCATTACATTTATATTATATCCAATACGTTTGTAACGAACGATAATTTTCCTTAACTGATCAGAAAAATCAGACTTACCTACAGTTTTTTTAGCTCATCTGAGCCTTTAGGCTCAGGGTGAGCTATTGTGATCACCAATTGTCCGTCGTGCGTCGTCCGTCGTCAACAATTTGCTATAAATGACATCTTCTCTGAAACCGCTAGGCCTAGGGCTTTGATATTTGGTATGAAGCATTGTCTAGTAGACCTCTACCAAGTTTGTTCAAATGGTGGCCTCAGGGTCCAAAATGGCCCTGGGGCAGGGGGTCTTGTGTTCGAAACTAAAAAATGCTTAAAAATTTTCTTCTCCAGAATTGCTCGACTCAGATGCTTGAAATTTGGTATGTATCATTTTCTAGTTGGAATCTACCAAGTTTGTTCAAATGGTGGCCCCAGGGTCCAAAATGGTCCTGGGATAAAGTTCTTGGCTCAGATGCTTGAAAGTTGGTATGTTACATTGCCTAGTAGTCCTCTACCAAGTTTTTCAAATGGTGGCTCCAAAATGGCCCTGGGGCAGAGAGTCCCAGGTTTTGAAACATAGAAAAATATATAAAAACATTCAAAAATCTTCTACTTCAGAACCGCAAGGCTCAGATGCTTGAAATTTGGTGTGTAGTAGTGCCTAATAGTCCTTTACCAAGTTTGTTCAAATGGTAGCCCCAGGGTCCAAAATGGCCCCTTGTCATGGAGTCCAAGGTTTGAACCATAGAAATGCAAATACAAATATTCAAAAATCTTCTTCTTCAGAACCATAAGGCTTAGCTGCTTGAAATTTGGAATGATACATTGCCTAGTAGTCCTTTACCAAGTTTGTTCAAATGGTGGCCCCAGGGTCCAATATGGCCCCACGGCAGGGAGTCCTAGTTTTGAACCATAGAATACGTAGAAAAATATTAAAAAATCTTCTTCTTCAGAACCACTTGGCTCAGATGCTTGAAATTTGGCATGTAGCTTTTCCTAGTAGTCTTTTACCAAGTTTGTTCAAATGATGACCCCTGGGTCTAAAATGGCCCCTCCCGAGGGGGTCCTGGGTTTGAACCATAGAACTACATAAAAATATTAAAAAATCTTCTTCTTCAGAGCTACTTGGCTCAGATGCTTGAAAATTGCTATGATGCATTGCCTTGTAGTCCTTTATCAAGTTTGTAAATGATGGCCACAGGGTCCAAAATGGCCCTGCGGCAGGGAGTCCTGAGTTTGAGCCATAGAATACATAGAAAACTATTCATAAATCTTCATCTTTAGAATCCCTTGGCTCAGATGCTTGAAATTTGGTATGATGCATTGCCTGGTGGACCCCTACAAAGTTTGTGTAAATGGTGGCCCTGGGATCCAAAATGGCCCTGGTGAGGGGAGTCTTGGGTTCGAAATAAAATGTACTTAAAAATCTTCTTCTCCAGAACCACTTAGTGCAGATGCTTGAAATTTGGAATGATGCATTGCCTAGTGGTCCCTTGCCAAGTTTGTTCAAATGATGGCGCCAGGGTCAAAAATGGCCCCGTCCCAGGGGTCCTGGGTTTGAACCATACAAATACATAGAAAAATGTTCAAAAATCTTCTTTCTCCAGAACCACTTGGCTCAGAGGCTTAAAATTGAGCTTTTGGCATTGCCTAGTGGTCCTTTACCAAGATTATTCAAATGATGGCACAGGGTCCAAAATGGCCTAGTCCCAGGGGGTCCAGGATTGGAACCATAGCAATACATAGAAAAATATTAAAAAATCTTCTTCTTCAGAACCATTTGAAAATGGTTGCAAACTATCAGTTTTGTTCAAATTATGACCCTAGTTTGACCTTTGACCTTTTTGCTCAGGTGAGCGATCCAGGGCCTCTTGGCCCTCTTGTTTGAATTTATAGACTAAGTCACCATAAAATTCTGGTTCCGATAGGCCCTGTTGCAAAAGACCTTTTAATCCGACATTGAATTTAGAAACAAATTCATAGTGTCGACGAAAGAATTTTGAAAATGCTTTTCGAAGCTTATGATATCTATAGCCCTGTTGGAGATGCTTAGCAGTTAAACTTTTATAACGGGCATTGAAGTTAGTCGCATGAATAGACATTCGAGCAAACTGAATAAGTTGAGAAATCTAAACTCCGTAAGAGGTAGAACGGGGAACATCACCATCCAAAAATGGAAAATTTACCATGTCAAAATCAAAGTCATCGCGTGTATCATAAATTTTGGATGAAACAGATGCATTTGAAACAGATAAATGTAGATCCAAA
Source organism: Ctena decussata (assembly GCA_963989385.1). NCBI lineage: Eukaryota > Metazoa > Mollusca > Bivalvia > Lucinida > Lucinidae > Ctena > Ctena decussata. Next base: position 46,634,317 of record OZ022498.1, on the reverse strand, counting down.
ATTTGGGCTGCAGTACCGGCTGCATTAGCTTTGTTTAACTGCAGCTCAGGTAGATAAATTTGATTCACCATGCCTTCAAAGTGAGGATTGTCAATATTTAAAAGGTCATCTAGATATCTAGATGTAGAGTTAAAAGCTTCAATAATTTCAGATTGCTTATCATTAGAAAGAGAAACCATGAAATCTCTTTCATAGCAAAATAAAAACAAATCTACTACAAGAGGAGCACAATTAGTACCCATCGGAATACCAGCAATTCGTCTGTATAACTTAGTACCAAAGCTAATATAAATCTAATCTAAAAGGTATGTTAAAGGCCCTAATGCTCTATCAGCGTGAAAAAAATTATCACGAGTTATCGCTACAAGCTTCTCAGTATAGTTTCGTCGACGTAAATGGCCGTGATATGCCAGCTTTTAACAAATAAAACATCCTGAAGTTTCACATAAAAAGGGTTTGAAAACTTATATGGTTATTTTAGTTGGCAACTAAAATGACCTAATTTCGATTTCATTAAGTTGAATGAAATGGTAAAATTTCAATGTACAGGCGTGGAGTCCCAATCACTATCCCGCTTATGTTTGTATAGCAATGCTAGACGGGAAACCAGAACAGGAAATTTTAATTTTAATTTGTGGAGCGATTTGTTATTTTTCAAAAACTTGTTATCTCTACTTTTTGCCTGTCATATGACTCAATATAAGCACATCAACCCACATTTTATTACCAAACGTGAACGTTGAACCGCCTTTTACAATGATTTGAGTTTAGGCGTTTTTACCACTGATAGGACTATGACGACTTTAATGCTTCACACATATTTTGACATGACCAAAGGTTATATCGGTTTTGGTGTTCAGAAGTAAAGAAAGCGTTTCTTTCGTTACAGGCAAGAAAAGGTGAGCATTCCCTTCGGAAGGTCCACTCAATTAAGTCTATAAGTTTTTCCTTGATCAAATTGTGTGGCAAAGAAGTATAGAGTGTAGGAAAATCATAAGTTGACAAACTGGTTGCACGGAACCCTCTCAACTTCACTTTATTAATTACCTCACAAGAATTTTTAATAGACCAAAAGAAATTTATAAACTTTTTCACTGTTCCTTATGACATGATTTTTAACAGCAGTTAGGCAAGAGGTTAATAATTTAGAAAGTTCAGTTGTAGTACAAGAACTAGAATAGGCACTAAATCGTGCTTTATACGTTTTTATGAATTTTTGCTAACCAATACACCGTAGGAAGCCTATCTTGGCGGTCCTTAACATTAACAGAAAACTTAAGGGGTAACTTGCTACAATGTCCTTTAACCACAGAACTCTCTTCTGTAGATGTCTCTTTGTAGGCCATTGTACCGCCAAGCTCCTGGTTTAAAGTGTTATTGTAATGTAGCCGTCAAACAACAACAACGTTGTTTGCGGCCTTGTCTGCTGGAACCAAAACATGCTTTCTATGGAATTCTTGGATACCTTACTGTAGATGTCGAAAAGTAGAGTTAGGTTAAGGGTAAAAGGTGAATGTTTTGCGAATAAAATTTATACGTTAATCTACTATATAGAAGATGCTTACTTTCCATGCCTTTAAGGCATGAGGCTCAACATACTCTCGTTTGCACCATCGATCACAGAACATTTAATGCAGATGCTATTTCTTCCCTACATTTTTTTTAAATCAATGCAGGAAGGAAATCTGTAGTTAGGACCCTTATAATTAGAAACTATGTAACGAGTTCTTGAATCTGACATGATTTTTAAATTTCCAGCTTTAACATGACCAGCTGCCGGATAAATATGTTTAGAATCTTTACAGTCTCATGACTCAGGGGTGTTAGCATGAATGTCAAGATCTGAAACAAGTTGATTGAAATTAAATAAAGTGTTTCAAATGGGTTTATTATATTTACAACAAATTATTGGTGGTTCAGATTTTGGGAAATATGTAGGTATAGATGAAGTGACGGATCTATCCTTAAAGATACTATGTAAGTTAATAAATTCAATTCCTTTATTTATAAAAGGAATTTTTGTGAAATACCTTTTGTGATTAGTTTCAGAATCGATTGATGGACGAAGAGCATGTTGCGTGTAACATCTAGTCAGAAGCGCTGCATCATACAATGGATGATTTCTATCGTAGAATGTATTCGCCTCAGTATCTAGAACACGTAATACAGAAATAGGTAGGGAGCCCAAAAACGACAGCACAGAGTGTCTACCATTATCCTTTAAATCCTTCGACAAATCCTTAAGTGAAGTAGTTGTTCTTTTAATGATGCGCATTTTCGTAAATAATTTCCATTATGTCTTAAACCATGAGACCTAAATTTACGTTAAACTTTCCGAAATTCCAAAAGGGAAAAGACATCAAAATCGGGCATTTTTGAAATATTGCCCTCATGGAAATATTATCATTAAAACCCAGTGGATAAGGAGTTTGTAAGAATTTAATCCATTTTAATTCAATGTCATGTCTTTTTATTATTTAAAAATCTCGAAGAAGAATTTTCAGGATAGATTAATTTCTCCACTGGTTGTACTTAGTATCATTCGGAGAATGACCAGAACGTTTAAAATTTTGATAAAGAAAAGCACCAAATTGTTTAGGCTCTTTCATTCTACGATAGTGCTTTCCAAAAATTTTTTTTAAAGTACGACCAGTTTGCCCAACATACTGCATGTTACAGTTGGTTGTACTTCAGGTCAAACATATATCAGGTCCATAGATTTTCAGTCTAAATCCGAATTATTTACGACTTATTATTTACGAATTATTTAAGTATTGTGACTATTTTGAAATTGTGCCTCTTTTTTTAAAGGTTGAGTAGTGCGTAACTCAGTACTATTCTGGCTCAAGTGAGGCTTGATTTAATTTACCTAGCAAACTTTGCTTATTCTAAATTGTGATAATGTAAGTTGTTCAAAATATTGACAATACTCACAATTTCTTGAATGATAGTGGTAAAGATGTGATTCATTCTCCTGGGACAGGGGTTTTGCAACTTATTTCAGAATGTATGAAAGAATTTTTCAGCATTTTGAGCGTAAGAATCGTAAAAGCTTAGCTCTAGCAGTGAATTGTTGAGCAAAGGGGTCAGTTGTAAGTAGAGATATCACTCGTGCTTCGCGCTTGTGATATGTTCTACTTTACAAATGACTTCCAAACAGTGAACTATTACTTAGCATTTTACTTGTTGAACTAATAGATTTCTCGGGTAAGAAATCTAAATTTCCTTGCATAAAATTGAACAGGTAAAGAAATAAGGTATGCCAAGTTTCATGTAAACATATGCAGAATACATGAAATTGGTTCAATATTTTGCACTCAACTTCTTGACAAAAACCTACATGTGTTATTGATATGTCCAATTTTCATTTTATTTTATTATTAATATTATTATTATTTTTTTTTTTTTTTTGAAAACGGATAATGATTTTTTTTTAAATTCTTCAAGATAAGAATTCATCCCTACCTATTTAGACGTTCATTCTTCATCTTTAAATTGGACAAGTTAGTCCATTATTTCACTATTCTAAGTCTCACCTGAAATTACTGAACACGAACAATTCCATTATTTAGAAAAGGGATAATGACATAATTTCGTAATCATATATGATGTAAACATTCGTCCCAAAATATCGTAAATTGACGTGTCAATTATTTGAATTTGGACAAGTCCATTATTGAAGAAACAGGTGATAAAAATAAATGAAGTTTCTTAATGTCAGAAATTGTATAAACATAAAGTGCGTGCAGGAAAGACTTAGTTTTATGGCCCTTGCAACACTGTTTCAGTCATCATATCGATCCGATGGAAGGGTGATAATGAAAGGCTGTGTGCAGAGGAACCCCCCTAACTGGTTGAAAATAATTCTGCCTACAGCGGGATTTGAAGCTAGCTTGGCAAGCCATAACTTAACCCACAAAGCTACTGGGGTTCCATAACTTAACCCACAAAGCTACCGGGGTTCCTGTATCATAAGATGTAGCTATATGCGGGTAAATTATATAGACAGACATTGCCAGTATAGAAAACTGCATGGTAGAGGTCGATCGTAAAGCATGATTTGTTTTTATGATAACTATCGTCACATATTTGTGTCATAAATTATTTAAGAAATAGATTCTTGCTTATAATGATTTGTCGCCCAATATATCACTGGTTGGAGGTCAGTCGTAAAGTGAATATATATCACACGCGCAAAGGCAACAAATTACTTGTAAGCAAGAATCTATTTCGATTCTAACACGCAAGAAACGACGAAAATGCAAGTGTTTCCTTCGGATTTTTCCAGTTTTCCGCCATGATTACATGAAGAAATCCCGCCAAAAACTTTGTAACAGAGGCGTTTACATGTAAATCGTAATTTTTTGTTGCGAGAAAACGACATTTCTCCGTCTATCCTCATGGAAATGAAAATTGACGTCACCAAATGAATGAAAATGACGTCCAAATGGCGCTAAAATACGTTACGCTTGTCCGCCCAGTGATTTGTCACGCAATATATCACTACATTTTACCATGGGCTATATAGGCGACCAGTGTTAGAATTGACAATAATTTAGTTTAATCAGATAATAATTTGCTTCTCATCAATTTTCATTAGACGCAAATAGAGATAGGAAACAAACAAGCCAAAAACAAGACCTGTCAGCGGGACAGGATAGCTCGCCTGACAGCCCCTTGCCCATCACCTAAAAAACTTTAACGTAAAATTTTAACATTTTGCTAACGCCGCCGCCGCCGCTAACGCTAACGCCGGTGGTAGTACAGTAGCTCTCCCTGAACTTCGTTCAGGCGAGCTAAAAAGTAAATAAATTAATAAAATAAGATAAAGACTACATTATGCAGACAGTTTAGAATGGATCAACCTTAATCCTAATCTAGACTGTTTGTAATTGTTTCGAAAGTTATATGGGTACATGTTCAGAGGAAGCAGCTCAATCTGGGGTCAATCTGAAATTGACGTTGTTAGACCTGTAGGCTTAATAATATCTGAATCAAAAAATCTAAGAACTATTTGACAATTATGACAGTTTAAAACAGTCTACAATGTTATGAAACATATGTGATATGATAAGTCTGCCGGTTTTATCGTCATGCACAATGGCTAGTGGTTGATCAATCAGACCGTCCTGACCAGAGAGCAGAATCTTCTCCTGAGACAAGTCTCCTGATAGTACGGACACTTCACCCGTCTCCCTATAACAGACATAGACGTTATCAGTAGGGTCAGTAGTAACACCTTTAGGATACTTCCTCTCTTTCAGCTGACGTCTTGTGATAACCTCCCCAGTGTCACCATTCAACAACGTCAGCGTGTCGTTACCGCGGTCTGTTACTATTACTGTAACAGTGGATGATCTTCCATCACCATGGCTACCCACATACCAAGGCGCACTAAACAGTGCCTCTCCCTGTTGATCAGATGACACTGACCAGTAAACTCTACCAGTCTGATCAATAAGCTTCAAAGAGGGAGGCTTACTGCCTGGACTGGTGACAATTAATTTGTCATTATTTCTGCAGATACCTCGTACATCGTATGATAAAGGTGTTGTTGTATTGATACCGAGCTGACTACCAGAGATATCGAGTGTGATCAGTTTGTGTTTCTCAGTAGTAACAGCAGCCTCCCTGTCACTGATCACTGCTATATCCAGAGGTCGTTCAAAAACCGAGACAGAAGACAAGATCTTCATGTTATTAGAGAACATCTTAACTTTATAATTGAGATGATCTGTCATCAATCTTCTTCCATCCTTCGCTATGGCAAGACCCGTTATATCACAGTCGTTCTTGTCTTTCTTCACTTTAATTTTGTAAGTATTTTCTTTAACAGCTTTGATCTGTTTCAGTGGCATAGGTGGTTTATTGTCTTGTCCATTGGCTCCTAGATTCTGTTGACTTGGCTGTTGTACTTGGTACATACTGACATGTTCAGAACTTGGAAACAGTATTTCACTGACCACAATGTTTGTACCCGGCTTTGTATCTGACTTAAACAACGAACCCAGTGTGATAGTTGTCGAGAGAAATTCTTCAGTAGATTTGCTGGGGACAAGTGACAGGTCCGTGAAAACTAATGATTCATTTAAACTTCTGAACTCGCCAGCGATTTGATTTGTATCAGTAACGCTGTCTTGTATCTTGAGAAACAGTTTAGTGTCAACAGGTTTTCCTCTGAACATTTCTCTATCATTCAGCGAAGATTCAAGTCTGGAAACTATATAATTAATTCTTTCTTGCAGCTTTAACATTGATTGGGGCTGGTAGGCTGCTCTAATTTCAGACTGCATGTCTTTAAATAGTTCGTCCACTTTTGTAATAACCTTGTCATACAACTCCTGTACTTCCTTCAGCAATTGCTTCTGCTGTTCTCTCATGTTCTTTCCATTTTCTTGTACTGACAATAAAACTGACTTGGCTTGATCAAGCAAAGTTTTGACCGCATCATGCAATACATTTGTTTCAGAAGAACCGACAGTTTTACAAACATCTGCTACAGTTTTAACGCCACATTTTCTGTGATCAGAAGTACATGAAGAGCAAATCAAAGTCTTATGAGCAGAGCAAAACGTATCTTTCACGACTGTTCGATGGACATCACAATATTCAAACTTTGGCGGTTTCTTCGCCTGAGACTGTGGCATACTGGCCCCCTGTAGAATAACATGACGCCTGGATACTTGGAGTTTCCCATGGATCATATGGCAGTCGGAACATAAGAACTGAAAACAGTCTTTGCAATAGCTATGAACTTTAACGTTGAGTCCTTTACCTTCAAAACAGGGATCACAGAAGGGATCGTTATACTCGTCGCTAGTTCCATGCTCGTCGTCTAGGCTATTTGCCATTCTGGAAGAAAATTCAGTTTTTTAAGTAAATGCTATGAATCACGATGGAAGCGAGGGTGAACTGGAGCTCTGCAAAACCAGTTTGATCCCACAAGTAATGTATTTCTGACCATTCAAGGGCAGAACTTTCGTTGTTGGTTATCTGTTATTAATTTTGTGTGTGTTGCCGCTTATCTTTAGTCGTCGAAAAATCTGTTTGCTTTGTCTGCTTGTTCTATTCATCCTGATGATGTTTTATGTACCGTATATAAAAAGAAAATATAACACTATTAAACAAGAGGCCCAAATGGGCCTGATATCGCTCACCTGGCTATTGTGCAACGGAAACATTCTGATACAAAATTGGTCCAATTCCACTGAGAATTTCTCATTTTCACATTTTGCTACTTTTAGTAACAGAGGCCAACTTGCCTGGTCTTTATATATTTACTTTTGAAACGCCTCAATGCTAGAATCATTTTGCCACAAATTTCATCAAAATCCATTCAGGGGTTACTGAGATATTGCTAGTTTCATGTTTTGTGCTATTTTTAGTAACGGCAGATGGCGGCCATCTTGGATTGCTAAAATGCAAAAAATCGAAAAGCCTTCATGCAAGGACCATTTTGACACAAATTTGGTCCAATTCCATTAAGATTTTCTGATTTTCACATTTTTCTATTTTTAGTAACAGAGGCCAATATGACTGGTCTTACAGTTAGATATTTTTGAAACATCTCAATGCAAGAATAATTTTGACACAAATTTCGTCAAAATCCATTCAGCGGTTACTGAGATATTGTCATTTTTATGTTTTGTGCTATTTTTAGTAACGGCAAATGGCGGCCATCTTGGAATGCCAAAATGCAAAAAATCGAAAAAGCTAAATGAAAGGACCACTCTGACACAAAATTAATCCAACTCCATTGAGATTTTCTAATTTTCACATTTTTCTATTTTTAGTAACAGAGGCCAATATGAATGGTCTACAGTTAGATAATTTTGAAACATCTCAATGCAAGAATCTTTTTGACACAAATTTCGTCAAAATCCATTTAGCGGTTACTGAGATATTGTCATTTTCATGTTTTGTGCTATTTTTAGTAACGGCAGATGGCGGCCATCTTGGATGCCAAATTGCAATTAATCAAAACGACTTCATGCAAAGAACATTCTGACACAAAATTGGTCCAATTCCATCCAATGGTTCTTGAGCAATTGTCATTTTTATGTTTGTGCTATTTTTTAGTAACACCAGATGGCGGCCATTTTGGAATGCCAAATTGCAATTAATGGAAACGGCTTCATGCAAGGAACATTCTGACACAAAATTGGTCCAATTCCATTCAAGGGTTCTAGAGTAATTGTCATTTTTATGTTTGTGCTATTTTTAGTAACGGCCCCCATGGTGGCCATCTTGGATAGTCAACTGGCATAAAAGTGAAATAATTCCATTCAAGAACCAATTCTGACAAAATCTGGTCAGAATTGGTTGCATTTTCTTTAGATATTGACATTTTAGCAAAATCGGCCTTGTAAACTCTAAGTAGGTCACTGTGACCTAATTCCGCCATAATTTTTTTTTTTATTTTTACAATTTTTAATACCAAGATCCCACTTATGTTCCATGCAAACTTTCAATTAAATATATTAAATGGTTTTTGGAGAAGAAGTTGATTTTGTTGTTTTTGCTATTTTTAGTAACAGCAGCCATCTTGGATTCTTGACCTGACCCAATTTTACAATTTTGAAATCCTGCAGTCTGGTCATGCTCCATGTGAAATTTGAGATCCATGGGCTCAGTGGTTTTAGAGAAGAAGTTGTTTGGAGTTGTTTAAATAGGTCATTTTTTGACATTGGCATTTGAGCAAAATTACACACGTAAACAGAAAGTAGGTCACTGTGACAAAACTCCGCTACAGATTTTTTTCATTTTTACAATTGTGAATACCAAGGTTTCACTGATGTTCCATGCCAAAATTCAGACAAATATACCCAGTGGTTCTGGAGAAGAAGTTTATTTTGTTGTTTTTGCTATTTTTAGTAACGACGGCCATCTTGGAACATCTACCTGACCCAATTTTACAATTCTAAGACCCTGGAGTCAGGTCATGCTCCATGTGAAATTTGAGAACCATGGGACTAGTAGTTTTACAGAAGAAGATGTTTGAATATTTGTTTTTAGGTGTTGACGGACAAATTCCGTGACGACGCACGACGCACGCCGGACGCATTGGTATGACAATAGCTCACTATGGCCCTTCGGGCCAGGTGAGCTAAAAGATGTTTAATGCGCTTAAAGTGTTTATGTTTTGCCAAGGTTAGCTGTATGACCACTTACATGAAATGAGCAGTTCATATTTCAATACACTCATATTGTCTTACAACCAATGCTGTTATTGTCCGTTTAGTGTCATGGGCAAGGGCGAAACAAGATGTAAGTACGTGCTACACACAATTTAGTTTTATACTCCTTGAGAGGAGGAATAAGAGTTTATCCCCAAATATATTTCATGTGGTCGTGTATTATAAAAATATCAATTAACACCGACTTTTTATGCATATAGATTGTTAAAATTCAATTCTTCTTAAGATTGATTGTTTTTTTTTTTTTTTTTTTTTTTCCCTAATTTCATGTTAATATTAAATTGAAGGATTTTTAAGTTGTAAACATAACCTCTCAAATGGCAGACTTATATAATAAATTCCACTAAAATGCAGGAGCTATCTCTCTTTATTTCGCGAGATCAATTTTAATTACAAAGATACATATTTGATGCAAACAGATTCGAAATCTACAGTGACTGCTCTTTCTTATGATATGGATTTTAATGGGAAAAACGTTGAAAAAGTTGGGGGAATTTAACTATATTTGTAAATTATTTATTTATTTATTCTTTTTTTTTTGCGCGCGAAAACCCCGCAGTTCAAATGTTTATCTACTTACTAACAAAATATCTATTTTTCAAATTAATGAGTTGTTGTTCTTGAAAAGCATCAATTTGACAATAAGACCAATTTATACGAAAAACATTAAACAACTATTTTTACCTATTTTCTATTTTTTTCCAATTTGAAGACTAGAAGACTAGCCTTAACATCATATACACTTTATCAAAAACAGACAAAGCAACAAACAACACATAAAACAACCAAGAAGAACCAAAACAGAAGCGCCGTCTTTGGATGTTGGATTGCCGGCAATGAGATTATGGGGGGGGGGGGGGGGGGTGGGGGTGGGGGGGACAGGTTTCCGATCGAGCCTTTGGTTCTGCTTTGGTTCATCAGACACTTAGTTGTTCAGCCTGCGTGGAAGATTCCTAGCTCATAAGTGTAATATCTCAAGAACAAAGTAATCAAAATTGAAACCAAGATAGAGCGAACATGAGGACTCGCAGAAATAGAAACACTGAAATTCTGCAGCAGAAGAAACCTACCAGTTAAACTACGGTTGGCCCGACCCAAGACGTCCCGGAACGGACTCATTAGGTCACGATCACTAAAATGTAGCCTAATTTATAATGTTTATGAAGGTAGATGGTTGACTACAGATGACAAGTGGACGATCAGAATAGCTCAAATGAGCACGTTGTGCACATACTAGCTGAAAATATATAGTATTTAAAACAGGGGGTTTAGAGAAAAAGAGAAATGTTATACGAGGGCAATCAGAAAGTTTTTTTTTTGGAGCATGCTGGGGACAAATGCTATGCATGTATTGAAAGCACTACATTTTGCCTTTACAACGATACCAAGCACGATACAAAGAGAATTTTCATTATTAAGTAACAATGCATTTTATCATAAGATGCGCAACGCAACAAAAAGTTCTTGTGGTTGTGCTGTGTGGCGGCCTCAAAAAGTCTCCCCGCACATTCATTTAATGCTCTTATTCTTCCAAACTTTTTACTTTTAACGTCGCTGACGTTATTTCGAGTAAATGACGTCGGAAGTCAGCGTAGCTTTTTCGTGCATATTTCTATGTGAAAGACAAAAGGAAGTGAAAGTTTCAATGAAGAAAACGATCCATTCCAGTCAAAATGAATCGAGATGAATAAAGCGATCTAATATTAAAACAAATATGGAAGAAGAGAAATGTCTGGAGGTTCACTCCTATCTAACCAGTTTCCGATTAAACAGAAAAATTACTAGGCCCTAATATTTTTTTCAGGAATGCTTCTTTCCGTGACAACACCAGAGTGTGTTAATTAGCTTACTCTACTTTGCTATTTCCACGGTGCTAAAACTTTGACAAGCTTGTATTGCAGTAACGTCGAAATCCAACGTCACAATGACAGTTCGGCACGCGCACTTTAGGGTTGCTATCGCCAGGCAAGACAAGACTAGATTCCGATCGAGCGGAGTTTATCATTTTTTTTCGGAGATTCTCTTTAAAAGTCTGCGAACAGTGTTGTTCGACAATTCAGCACTCAAAACAGTATTTTTTCTGATGGTCTGTTTCAAAGTCAGCAGGAAAATATTGTGTATATGCGTATAAAGCGCTTAAACTTATTCAATGAATGAGATTTAATAGGCTATATTTATTCAAACAGGAAGAAATGATCAAAACATGTCATATTTTTTCTTACTTAAACCAATTAAATCATTATTTTTCGCTCGAAATTGGAGTATCTCCATTGAAATCATGAATTAGCTTAAATTCAAAGTTTTCAGAAGAACTTTGGCATGTTGAAAATCCATTATTTCTTATACATGTAACTACCTAGAAATGTTCAGGCCCTAACATTTTTATTTTCAAGTCATTGTTACATCTGCAAATTTTCACATTGTATATTAGTCTAGAATTTGATGTCAGCCAGACCTGGTGTTTTGTCTATACTCTTGAGTGAGACCGCAAAACAGACTATCAGAAAAAATACTGTTTGTCGCTTATTTTATTGTTGCATTTGAGGTTTGACGGCCCAGTTGACAGCTAAGGTCATGTCAAACCGGTCAGCTAAAGTACTCAGACTGTCCCAATCGTAATCGCCTGTCCATATGCTAAACTTAAACCAACTTACAGGCTAGCATAAAATGAAAACGAGGAAAGCTCGGAGCAGAATGCAGCCTAAGTATGTCGCCAACATGTCTACGCATTTTAGAACACTGAAGTTCGGGATCAGACTGTACGGATGTGCAAGTGAATCTGTGAAATCGTGGTGCTGGAAAACATGTAACCCACAGGACAAGAAGGTCTCAGATTTTTGTGGCACCTGCATTAGCAAGGTGCGATATAGGTTTCCGTCAGTCCGTCCGTCCACCCACAATTTACATCGACCCTAGCGTTAAATCCCTCTCTATCTTAAATCAGAGGGTGGATTTTCACTAAACTTGCATGGATACATTATTGGGATAATTACTGGACTCCATTAAGTTTGTATGACCATGACCCCATTTTCCAGGTCACAGGATGACTTCATGTCTTCACCGCAATCATACAGCTTAACCCCTCTCTATTTTAAACCAACTGGTGGTTTCCACCAAAATTGCATGAATATATCAGTGGAATAATTCCTAGAGTTTATTTTGTATCTGAGACCTTGACCCCATTTTCAAGGTCACAATATACTACTAAATGTTTTTTTGTTTTTTTTTGTCGACACTAACGTTTTATTAGGGAATAACTGTACTCAAAATTGTCATTTGGGGAGGTAAATCGACGTTTTTATGGTCGGAAATTTCGTTTTACGGCGACGCGCCAGCGGAGCCGTAAAACGCAATTTGCTACCATAAAACCGACGATTTACCTCCCCAAATGACAATTTTCAATACAGTTATACCCATTCTAATGCACTTTTCACATTTTCACCTTAAAAGTGTGCTACTTTGCATCCATAGCAAACGCTTTCAGCGACGTAAAACCAGACGTCAACCAATGAGAAGCGACATTACGTAATGACGTCGGGTTTCCGACAGTATATCGCAGGATATACTGTCGCAAATTTTTGACGTTATCCAATCAGACGTCGCGTTACGTACGTAAGTGCATTAGAATCTCTCTTTATCCTTCTTATGACGTTATAGAAGTCAACGTCAACGTGATTTTTGAAAGATTATAGCAGTTTTACGTTTACATTTATTTAAATTTTTTGACAGGTTAAAACTGGCTCATGAAAAGGCTCATGATGATTTCGAATCCTAATTTATTAAGACACGTTTTCGTCACATCATTGTAACTTTGATAGAAAGGGAGAATTTCCTACTTCATATAGGCCTAATGCGGATAATCTAAATTGACGGGACGGTGTGGAACTTAGTTTAAATATAAATTCCACGCAACTGACAGGGCAACATAGCCTTGCGATAGCCTATAAGTATTCATCATAACAAGAAAATCAAAGACTGCTCATATATGATTTTTTGGGGATTTTAAAGAAAAAATCTGCCGTGCCTTTATGGTATATCTCTTTCAAAGAAATTCAAAAATATGTCCTTTTAGAAAACTACCCCGCGTTCACAGATTAATCTGGGCATATCAAAGCTTTATGTTTCTATGCTATCAGAAATGCTGTCTTTATGGTGGTTAGCAAGATAAAACGTCATCGTCAGAACTTTTTCAATGCCCCGTGTATGCCACAGGAAAAGTCTTTTCCAAATTGCATTACATAAATATATGAGCCGCAACGAGACAAAACCAACAATGTGGTCGTGCGTCCAGCGCAGACTCAGATCAGCCTGGGCATCCACCCAGTCTGATCAGAGTCTTCGCTTTCCGCATGAAGGTAGCTTAGTCCCTCAGCTACCCTTTAAGCGCTTAGCAAAGAGTCTGATCAGACTGGGTGAATGCCCAGGCTGATCTGAATCTGCGCTGGGCGGACGACCACATTGTTGGTTTTCTCGTGTCGCGGCTCATATAGCAGTTTATACATTAAGTTCAATGAATAACGCAATAATCATGTTTTACCTTCAAGAACACACCTGTTCAACCAGGAAGTTAATTTTAGTGTAAAAAGCACAAAAACTGAAATCTCTAAAATGTCTCCTTACATTTTGCGTGAAAATATCTTGATTCCGAAACTATATCTTGTTATTCTTTTCTCAGCTGTGTCCCTCAAAGCATGTGTTGCTACATGACACAAATCACTTATATGATAAGTCACATTAACTTGGCAAAATGTTATCAGTTCGCTGAAAAAGTGCATGTTGTCATATTAAGGTTTGACCTATCATACTTACCTAGGGTATACACCCTGTCGTCGTTTGTCAAAAGGTGGAGGACAGAAAATAGATTTAATTTCATAACTATTGAATAAAATTTCGGGAAACTTTTCCTACCTTAATCTCTTACCTAGACAAACTATGCAAGAAAATTCCAAATGTAAAAAAAGTTACTTTATTAATTATGGTATTTTATGTCATTCTTAATTGGAGCTAGGTAACCACAAAGGTACAATTGTTGCTTCTGTACTTTCTATACAAATACTATAATTATTCATTCGTTACTTCACTTATAAAAATGGGCCAATCACTTGAAAAGAACTTTCTTAAACGTTTCTTAGAATTTCTTAAATGTTTCTCATTAATAGGGAGTAAGTGCCCATATTAGTGGTGTATATAAATAGTCTGTATAATACTTGCTGTTCGAAAAACTGCGCCAATCAAGCGTAAGACTTCAAACTTAGAAACATTTTAACATGTATTTAAACTGACAATTTCATTTAGTAGTTAAAACATTCCTTGCCTGCGTTTTTAGGGTACATGTAAGGGATTAAGGTAAACGAATTTCATGAAAGTTTATTCATGAGTAACCAAATGAAATCAGTAGTTTGCTCCCCACTTTTTGACAAACGACCTGCACGTTTGCTGGTCTATTTCTAGTTGTTTCTGATCATGTTCTCTATGAAGAAATTACGGCGGGGGCATATTGCTTTTGCCTTGTCCGCTCATCCCGCGAAAAAATCTAGCATCTAAGAAAGGGAGAAATGCTATACGAGGTTCTCTGTGAAG